>VZRH01005347.1:12674-108011 GCA_013397555.1 Urocynchramus pylzowi | reverse complement strand
TTTTTTTGTTTTGTTTTGGGGTTTTTTTTGTTCTCCTATGAGATAATTTAGAAGAAGGTGGAATTGATGCTACAGTATGTTTGAGATGTTTTCTATCTGTTCTGCCAGCTGTACCAACAGTATGTGAAATAGGTAATTTGTAAAAGGAGTACTGAATGTACAGGTTTTTTCTTAATAAAAGTAGAAATGCAAATTTTCTGCTTTAGCTTTTGGCTTGAAAGGTAGTCTTGATGGGCTCATTTCACACTTTTTAGGTACTTGAGAGGTTCTTGAGAATGCAATAGAAGCAGTAGTAAACATTATTCTTAAACTGATGAATACTTTTTCCCAAGGTGAAGTAACTGGTGACTTCAGCCCTTGGCTATGATCAGGAAGTGGCATAGATCTTACATCCATATGAAAACTTTGTACCTTGTTAGACTATGGGAGAATATCACTTTTCTTAGTTGTCATCTCAATGAGAAGCTGATAAACTTCTGAAGTACTTGACCTAAGTATTGGTTTGGCCACTTAGTCTGCTGGCAGATACCATTACCATAATTGTAAAATGCTCATTAAGATTGCTGCTGTTCTTGTTGTAAGATGTAGTATTTTGTCTGTTTTTTGCTGGTATAGAGTTGATTTTCTCCATAGTAGCTATTATGGGGCTATGTTTTGGATTTGTGCTTGAAAACAGGGCTGTTAACAGAGGGTTGTCTTTATTATTGTTGAGAAGGGATAGCACAGAGCCAAGGCCTTTGCTGCTCCTCACCCACCCCACCAGCAAGGAGTCTGGGGGTGTGCAGGGAGCTGGGAGGGGACACAGCTGGGACGGCTGACCCAAGGGATATCCCATGCCATTCAGCATATAGACTAGGGGGTAGAAGAAGGAAGCGAGGGAGGGTTGTTTGGAATGTTGGTGTTTATCTTTCCAAGGAACTGTTGAGCCTGATCAAGCCTTGCTCCTCTGGAGACATCTGAGCACCTGCCTGCCTGGGAAGTGGTGTATTAATTCCTTGTTTTGGTTTGCTTGTGCATGTGGTTTTTGATTTACCTTTTCAATTGTATCTCAGTTGCCAAATTTTTCACATCTATTATTGTGATTCTTTCCTGCACCCTAACCATGAGAGGCTAGTGAGTGTGTCTGTGTGGTGCTTAGTTGCCATCTGGGGTTAAACCATGTACCTACTTAATTCCTGTGCTTCAGGTGTTATTGAACTATTTTTAAATTTTTAATGCTGAGCACCATGTGAATACTTTTCTCTCCTAAAGTAAATCAGATCCTTGAAATTGTTTGATCTCTTGCCTGCAGGAGCAAGAGATGGACAGACACGGCTTATTAAAGATAATGGGAAAGTAGAAGCATATCAATGGAGTGTTAGTGAAGGAAGATGGATAAAGATCGGTGATGTTGTTGGTTCTTCTGGAGCCACACAACAAACATCTGGAAAAGTTTTATTTGAAGGAAAGGTATATACAAACTTTAATTTGTTTCATTCTTTCCTAAGTAACTGGTCCTTGTTCAGATTAAATATAATTTAGAAAACAGCTATTTGAAAAATACCTGTATTAGAAAACAGGAACTTTTTTGTTGCCTTTGATCTCAGAGGTAGAAGTGTAAGTAAGTACAGTTTACTTTATTAGTTATGAAACACATTTTGTAAAATGAGCAAGCCAATGGACAGAAATTATTTTGGAGAAAGGTAAACCATTCATAGAGAAATTGTCAAGCATTTATTGTTAATACCTCGAGGAGTTAGTTTTAATATACTTCCCAAAGGAAATGAACTTTATCATTTATAATGCAAGGCTTACCTAAAATGTTAGGTACCAGATCTTCTGTACCACTTCTCTATAGTAACTATTGAACTTAAAGACAGGTAAGCTGACCTAAAGACATATAAGCTGGAAAATGTTTCCTTTACTGAAATATGTACAGGAAAGTTTGTCAGGGTCCTCCAAAGAAGTCGTCCCTCCAAGATACTGATTTTCACTCTCACAGATTTTAAAGAAACATTAGGAAATCATTTGCTAGCATTAGAAGTGTGCTTTTAAGACTGAAATTTCTTGAGGTATCTGATTGCTCTATAGATTTGGAGGGAGCCAGAGGCGTCCATGAGAATGACCTGATGCATCTTTATTTTGTAACACACATTATAATGATACATTGTTTTACTCTGCTCTTCTTGAGCAGAGAATTCTGGAAAATATAGGTTTAAGTCTGTCATGGTTTTGGCTGAGACAGAGTTCGTATTCTTAGCAGCTGGTACAATGCTGTGTGTTTTGGATATAGTATAGCAACAGTGTTACAACACACTTATGTTTTGGCTGTTGCTAAGTAATGTTTAGTGTTTACCCTAAATCAGCAAATGGTTACTTGCAGTCTCTCAGGAGAATATTGCTGATATTTTCTGTAAGTAGCAGTGTTTTAAGTTTTTAGGCTTAGGTTTGGACCACTGTTAGACTGCATTTAATACATCATTATGAAAAAGTGCTGAAAGACTTCTAATGTGTTTTTATTTTTATTCCTCTTAAAGGAATATGACTATGTTTTCACCATTGATGTAAACGAAAATGGGCCTTCCTACAAACTGCCGTATAACATCACTGATGATCCTTGGCTGACTGCATACAACTTCCTGCAAAAGAATGATCTAAATCCTATGTTTCTGGATCAGGTGGCCAAGTTTATTATGGACAACACTAAGGGGCAAACACTGTTGAGTACAAGTAATCAATTTTCAGATCCATTTACAGGTAAATATTTTAAACTTAAGTGATGACATTTGATACTCCTCCGAGTTTTGTGTCTTCAGCACACTTGTTAAGGATGCACTCTGACTGATCATCCACACCATCATTAGCGAAGATGTGGAGCAGGACTGGATGCAGTACTGACTCCTGGGTTACACCACCGGTGGCTGGCTTCCAGCAGATGTTGCACTGATCACCATCCTCTGGCCATGGTTGTTCCATCAGTTTTCAATCCATTTCACTTTCATAGAATCATTAAGATTGGAAAAGACCTCTAAGAATATTGAGTTCAGCCATTAACTGACCACTTCCATGTTCACCCCTAAATCATATCCCCATATCTGCATAGTTCTTTGGATACTTCAGAGATGATGATTCAGACACTTCCCTGGGCAGCCTATTCCCATGCCTGACCACCCTTCCAGTATATCTAATCCAATATATATCTAATCTAAACCTCTCCTGGTGCAACTTGAGACCATTTCTTCGCATCCTGTCACTTGTTACTGGGAGAAGTGACTGACCCCCACTATTGATACCTTTCAAATAGTTGTAGAGAGCAGTAAGGTCCACTTCACCACTTAAACACCCTTAATTCCTTCAGCTGCTTCTCATAAAACCTGTGCTCCAGACCCTTCACTAGCTCCACTGCCCTTCTCTGGACTTGCTCCAGCACTCAATGTGTTCTTTGTCATGAGGGGCTCAGAACTGATCGTGGGATTTGAGGTGTGGCCTCACCAGGGCCAAGTACAGAGGAACAGTCATTTCCCTGGTCCTGCTGGGATAAAAGCCAAGATACTATTGTCCTTTTTGGCCACATAGGAACGCTCCTTGGTTGTGGTCAGGCAGATCATGATCAGCACTGTCATGTACTTTTCTTCTGGGCTGCTTTGCAGCCACTCTGCCCTCAGCCTGTATCTCTGCTCGGGGTTGTTGTGACCCAAGGGCAGGACCCAGCACACGGCCTTGTTGAACCTCAAAGAATTGTCTGCCCAGGCAGACTTCAGTGTTGAAACTCCTGAACTTCTTCTACAGATACTTTCATATCCTTAAATGACTGAGGGCAAAGGCACAGATAGTTTTGGGAAAAAAAAAAAAAAAGAAAAATCTTTATCAAAATTCTAATCAAGACACTTGTATTCTTCAGTTTAGTCTTTTTTTTTTCCCGGTTTAAGAAGGGTCCAGTTTTCATACATGAAGTGCCAGATACTGTTAAGGCAATTAATAAAATACAAAAATTTAGCCAGAGAATTAATCAAAACTGAGTAAAATACATAAATGACCTTTTTCAGGCAGGAAGTGGAACTAGACCAAGTTGATTACTGATAAGCTAAACCATGTTAATCAACTACATCCTGCTTATCACATTTACAAAACAAACAAATTCAATTAATTTCACAAAGATGAATTTAAGAAGAAAATATCATTAAAATAATTGAGCTAAATCTTTTTCTTGCAAGGAACTGGAAATGGGAATACAGGCTTGTCAGTTCATATGTAACTCTGAGAGCTGCAGTTGTCACAGAAGTAATTAGGTTGGAAAAGACCTCTGAGATACAGTCTAACCTATGACTGAACACTGTGTCAACTAGACCATGGTACTAGGTGCCACACATTCAGTCTTCTCTTTAACACCTCCACCACCTCTGTGGTCAGCTCATTCCAGTATCTAATCACTTTCTGTGAAGAAATTCTTCTTCATGTCCGACCTAAACCTCCCCTGATGCAATTTAGGACTGTACCCTCTCCTCCTGTCACTGGTTGCCTGCAAGAAGAGACCAATCCCCAGCTGGCTACAGCCTCCTTTCAGGGAGTTGTAGAGTGAGGTAAGGTGTCCCCTGAGCCTTCTCTTCTCCAGGCTAAACAACCCCAGCTCCCTCAGCCACTCCTCATAGGATAGGCACTCTAGACCTTTCACCAGCTTTGTAACCCCTCTCTAGATTTTAATAACATCAAGATGTGTTTAATAGTCATTGTTTTTCTTGCTGTTTGACTAGGTGCTGGACGTTATGTTCCAGGCTCTTCATCTGGATCGAGTGCAATACCTGGGGCAGACCCATTTACAGGTAATGTAAAATTCACATCTGTCTGTCTAGCACTTAAGATATGCATGAGTCAAGTCACGTTCTGTTGCACCCCGTGTTTAGCCCCAGACAGCTGTTTCTTGCAGTTCTCTGTTTGGGGCAGAAGTGTGGAACAGCCTGGTAAGATGGGCTCTGCTGCTGCAAAGCATACCGAGATGTGTTCAGTAGAGGTAAGCCCTCTGCTGTTGGGTCTGCCTCATGTCACTCTGTCCACAACAGCAGAAGAGTAAAGAGCTAAACATTTTGTTTTGCCAGACTTCATTTGCATGGACCGCACAAGATTAGGTATATTCAATAGAGGTAGTTTTCTACTTTTATTTTTGTGTTTTTTTACATGATCTTTATTGGTACCATCCACCCTGTATTTTAGATTCTGATCCTCACTGGTATAGCTGTTGTAAAGTCCTCCTCACTAATTTAGCAATCTTGTTTGCAAAAACATTACCAGTTCCAGCCCTGCATCGGCAGACTTCTCCCATCCCTGATTAGTAGCTTTTGCTTCTCAAAGAGATTCCTGTAATCACTTGCTGCCAAAATCTTCTCTGCAAAACCAATCATGCAGTGAGTTGTTGACCCACTTGATGAGTCCATTTCTATTCAAACATTTTTGTTTTGTTCAGAGTAACAAAGAAATGCCCTGCGCGCTTCATCCTTGTTCTCAGAGCTCTCTAATCACTCTTGATATCCTTCAAGACCTCCTTGACATTGCTATGTAGATTGCCATGTGGAAGAGTAGCAGGGTAACAGTCTGAAGGCCAGGCAAGGCTTGGCAGTGTCTCTGTGGCATCCTGAATCCTTACCTCCAGCAGACACTTACCTCCCTAAGTTACCAGGCCATATGCATAGGCAGGTGTCTCCCTGCCCTGCAGGAGGTTACTCTGCTTCCCATCATTGCTGCTTGCCTTTGCTGTTTTTGCAGACATGAGGTGCAGTCTCAGCTCTTAACACATCACTGCTGCGTGTTTGTCCACACCAGTGCCAGGGCGCTCACTGCCTGCTCTGCAGTTGCAGATCTACAGGTAGAGCAGAAGCCTTTGTGCTGTTACGAAAACTCAAAGCCTTCAGACTTCCCAATCTTGACAGTCTTTCTGTGTCCAGCTGTTTCTCCTCCGTAGCTTTTGTGGCTCTGTGGTCTCTGCAGATGGAGGTCTCACTGAGGCCTCAGTGCAAGAGAGTCCAACTCCCACAGGAGAGACCACTCATTGCTCAGGCACAAAGAGAGTGAGAGCCAGGGCAGTGTGCCCTCCTGCTGGAACTTGTCATGGATAAGGTATCTGCTGTGCTGAGGCCCTCTTCACCTGTGAGTGCCAGAGATCCCACAGTGTCCCACAGTGATGACACAATGTCTCCCAGCTGTGGGCTCATTTAATTTGTGAATACTGTCATCACCAACATCCTCATACAGGCATAGATTTAATCCTTAAAGAAGTGTTGAACACTACTTTGTAATTCCTTTAGTGCAGAAAAATCCCTTTTAATAGTCTTGTTTGAAAAGTAGTAACTAAATACAGGTATACGTTACCCCTTTATCGGTGGTGGTGTTTAAAAACTTGACATCTTTGTTAGGTGCTGGTCGCTATGTTCCTGGTTCAGCATCAAATGCAGTACCTCCAGTGGGCGGGGTTGATCCATTTACAGGTAAGAGACAATGTCTGCCAGTGAAAAACATTCCGTCGTTAGGTTTGTTTTTTTTTTTCTCTGACATGAATTCTGCATTGATTCAAATTCATACTATATTAAAAATAGCAGACTGAAGCTGCTTATATATTCTGAAATTAATCTTAAAACAGGGATAACATTTGCATGCAGGAATCATGCACACAAGCTTTAAAATGTATAATAATAATCTGAGAAGATTATTGATCTCCTAGTAGTTATGTTGTTGATCAGAGAAACTGATATATAGTTAATGGGCATTATACAACATCAGCCACTAAATGACCTGTGAGTTTAAGAAATCATTATAGGTGATGATAAAAGCTTTATATTGCTCCTTTAAAAAAGACATTTCAGGCTAGTATTGCATGTGCCATAATTTGGTTATATCTGGAAATCTTCTAATATGTAAACACTTTCATTATGAAAATAATAAAAATACAAGATTTCAGGGGCAAGAGGGATATTTTTCTTAAAAAGACTCTTGCCATTTTCATGTGTGTACCACAATAGCTATTGCTATAAGTGACTGTGTATTTAATTCACATAATTAAGAAATGACTGCTAACAATTTCAACTTGTAAACTTCTACATGAGTGGGGAACAGTTTGTGAAGGTATTGCTTTCAGTTTTAACCCCTGAATGTAAAAATAATGTAAGGAATGACAGCTATTTGCATAGACATTCAGGCGTTTTTTCAAGAGATATTTTTCTGAGTAATGTCAAGCAGTAAAGAGTTACTACTAGGACATCATTCTATAACAGACACCTTGATACTCTGTTGAATGCTCTGTATTGCCCTTCTGTAGGAATGGGTGCCTACCAGTCAGCTGCAGCTAAAGTTGAAAATATTTATTTTCCGAAGAAAGATGCTGTCACCTTTGACCAGGCCAATCCTACGCAGATACTCGGTCAGTGTTTTAATATCAAGGATTTTTTTTAATGTTTTTGAAGTAACTTGACTAACTGATCTTTATAAAAAAACTTTCCTTAATGCTAGATCCATTACATTAATCTAATACTTGGATTTTTAAATCACACTGAAGATTGAATATAGCACATGTCATAAGCAAAACATGATCACATAGTTTAAGTAAAAATAAAAAAAATTGTGATCACACTAAGAACATACAGTACCTTTATTGTTTTTTACTACTTAATAAAAGACCAAAAAGAAATGGTATTTCAGTTATGAAAGCTCTACTGTTCTTATGACTCTTCTGCATTTTTGTCTTTATGTAGGCATTTTCTAAAATTTTTCTACAAATTTTGAATCTTTGTATTATGCTGTTAAAATGGAATTAATAGTAGCAATCACTGTGATAATTAAAAATTTAAAATGAGAAATTATCAAACTGGAAAACATGTTTAAAAATCTGACTCCTCAAAAACCACTCAATTGCAATAGTTGTTACTTGTTTAGAAAGTACTTTTGCATTTTAGCATTTCAGTTGAGATCTTGATTTCTGAAGTTCTCTTTTGGGAAAGTTGTGCCTATTCTTTTGGTATTACAGGCAAATTAAAGGAACTAAATGGCAGTGCAGCTGAAGAACATAAGCTTACCGAAGATGACTTAATTATCCTAGAAAAGTTACTGTCTGCAACATGCAACACCTCTACAGAAACACCGACGGCACAGCAACTTCAGACTTTATGGAGAGCAGTTAACTGGCCAGAAGGTAAGCTCTTACAGTTGTTTTATGTGTCATCTCATCAGTACTTTACCATGAATGAAAAGTCTTGTCATGCTGTATGTTACACTGAATCTGTCCCAAAGACTTGATAGCCCAAGTAGAAAAGAGAAGATGAATAAAAGGTGCTGACAGCAGTGTTCAGCTTCAGGGGCAAATTTGGTAATTGGTTGTCAAGTTTTGTTGGCACAATAATAAGCATAAAGGGGAAACTTGATATAAAAATCAGTAATGATTATTTCATTAGCAGGGCCATCCTCAAAAAGGTGTGAGACTTGTCTGGAAATAGAGTAAGGAAGTGCAACCTTGGCATCCTAAGCTGCTACCAAATGAGAGATGAAATTATGGAGATAAATTATTGGAGAAAAAATCAAAAGTAGCTCATGTTTAATGTGGTAGAGAAGAAGTTACTGATGCTATGCTATATGATCAAAACTGCATTAGCAAAATGGCATGCTGGAAGAATTTAAGTGGAGGTGATATAATTACATTTAATAATATTGTCAGCACTGATGGATTGGAAAAGCTATTTTGGTTGTTACAGCACATTCTGGAAAAAACAATTGTTTGGCATATACAAATATCTAACTGCTTTTTAAAAATTGTAGTTAAAGATTTACTGACAGGAAAAACATTTTAGTATTAAAAATTCATGCTCATTTTATAATATCACTTAATCAAACTATGTTTTGCTTAACAAGGAACTGGTGATGGCCAGTGTCATACCCTCCAGATGCTTTGATTGTACAAAGCATTAATTCTGAAGATTCTGCATATCTGCAGGAAAAACCTCTATAAGCAGTTGGGCAGGTTCAGCTTTGATTTGTTTGTAAGCATTGGATACCAATAGTAGATCCAAGGAGACATGTATTCAGAATTTGGAAAAGGAGGGACATTACAAACTTTCAGTTCAGTTTCCCTGCTATGATTTCCAGCTCTTCAGTTGAGAACATATTTTTTATTTTCTTTTCCTGTAAGCAGTTTTGTAACTGTACTGTACTGAAGTTAAGGAATGAGAATAAAGGGAGATGCTATCTATGTAGGGGTGTTCAGTCACTGAACTTTAAGCTTTCAGAGACTTTTTTTGATTAGTTACCATATCTTATGCTTGCCTTCAGTGTTATCAATTGGAGATTTTAGGAAAGATTTTAAGATTTTCTGCAAAGCTCTATGTTAATCCTAAGTTAAGGATTATGGATTTTTTTAATGATAATTGAAGCATTACTAGAATGGATTTGTCAATATTTGTCTTTATGAATGTGAAACAATTTATGCATTACTTATGCATGAAACTGTTACTGTCTGTTCCCAGATCTGCAGGGCTAAGAAGGTCTGCATCTGAAAGAAACTCATTGATAAATTTACACATAATGCAGTATTAATACTAAAATTTTGTTTTGTTTTGTTTCTTAGATATTGTCTTTCCAGCTCTAGACATTCTTAGATTGTCTGTCAGGCATCCCACTGTGAATGAAAACTTCTGCAGTGAAAAGGAGCACGTACAATTTATCATCCTTCTCCTTAAATTTCTGAATCCTAAAGGCAAACAAGCAAACCAGCTGTTGGCACTTAGAGCTCTTTGCAATTGTTTTGTCAGCCATGCAGGCCAGAAGCTCATGATGGAACAGAGGGATGAAATAATGACACAAGCAATAGAAACAAAATCAGGCAATAATAAGAACATCCACATTGCACTGGCCACACTGACATTGAACTATGCTGTATGTTTACATAAAGTCAACAACGTTGAGGGCAAAGCTCAATGTTTATCAGTAATCAGCACAGTTATGGAAGTTGTTCAAGATCTTGAAGCCATTTTTAGACTGCTTGTGGCTCTTGGGACGCTAATCAGTGATGATACAAATGCTGTGCAATTAGCTAAGTCTCTGGGAGTTGATTCTCAAATAAAAAAGTATGCCTCTGTATCAGAACCAGCTAAAGTAAAAGAATGCTGTAGGTTTGTTCTTAATCTGTTATAATAATTTTTTCTTAGCACTTGGAAGACAGTATGCAGAAAAAAATGCTTTTGTTCATATTTTATGACAGACTATACTTGGGAAAATACTGTGGATTAATTACTCTTGACTTGTTGCAAGATACAGAGCAAATAAAACTTTTTTCACTGTTTGTCATTGGACTGCTTTTCTGGAGTGATCAGTGCACAGAAACTTCGCAAGGAGTCCTGACATTATTCAGATAAAAGTAGATCACCAAGAAGTCAAACCATAACAGTACTTACAGGTCATCCAGACAGAAAGGTAGGAAATGGCTGTTACTTAGTGATTGTCAGAGTTGACAGTCATGTTTAATGTGACCCACCCCAATCATATTCTGTGTTCCAGCATGACAAGTCTTTTTCTTGACTGTGGGTTTTTCTTCAGCAGATGAGGAGCCCTAAGATCTCCTTAAGTTCAATAGTGCATTTCACAAGCTTATTAGTTAGTCAATATTTATATTAACCTTGTCAAATAGCCTGGTAAGGAAACTTTTCATCAGCTTTCTCCACTTCCTTTTTAAACTTAACTTTTATGGCTCTTACATCTTTTAACCCTAGGGCTAGATGACTTTTTGAGGGGTAGAACCTCTATCTGCCATATGGATGTTGTGCTTCACTCATAAATTTGTATCTTGCAGCTTCTAAAATAGCATGAACTTCTAGGGAAGCCTTTAACTTGACTTTAATTTTTAAGGACAGGAATACCCTACTAGTTAATAGCAGGTGTCTTATTCCATGTTGTAAAAACTAGATGATTAAAAAAAGGTCATCTTGAAGATGGGGAGAGCAATCTACATCCGGAGAAGAGATTGAGCAGGAGAAGCTTGAAGAAGCCTCCTAAAGGTGGTTGGTGTACCCTGCCTGTCAGTGTTTGAGGCATTTGGACAATGTCCTTGACAAGAGGCTCTAACTTTTGCCAGAAGTGGTCAGGTCCTTTTACAACTGAAATACTCTGTTGTAAACTGTACAAATTTAAAGTCAAGTTTTATGAAGCAGCTTTATCTTCATAACTGTGGTGACTGTTGAAAGGGAAAATAATGCTTTGCAGCTTATTCCAGCAGATCTAAGATGTTCAGCTGAAAAGGGAAATGTTATTTTCTACTATTGCAAGTGTTACAATTGGGTTTAGAATTTAAATGAACTAAAGAGGGTCAATGTTTAAGTTACATTTTTCATTAGACTACTAGAATGGAAAACAGAAAATTTCTGGCACACAAGCTCCATATCCCATGATGCCTGCCTATGTTGTCTATGCCAGATGTGAAGAATTTTTTGACCAAGAGTTCTTAACTTTTGTTTTACTCCAGCTACCTGAACTGAATTACTACACTGCTTCCAGCAAACTTTCTCTCTCAGATCTTTAGTTGCACACTTGTACAGTTACACTTTTGATGGATTTCCAGATAAATACCCTCACAGTCCTGATCATGGTCTGAATCACACACTTTCTGATTTGATCTATTGGAGATTCATATATGAGGCAGTACAACAAATTATTTGTGATTTACAGTGCTTGATAAATGAACCCCTTCCTGGGAAAGCATCTAAGAAGCTACCTTTAGGAAACATGTCTGTGAAATAATGTGCCTGTCTGTTGAATTTTGGTTGCCTACTATACAATTGTTCTTGAAGCTTCAGCTTTCTAATGTTGTGCTCTTCAAATGTGTTTGTACCTGTGCTATTTTAAGAAATTATACTTGTCTTAATATTTTTGTTTTGTTATTGTGGGATTGCTCTGTTACAGATTATCTCTTTACGTGAAAATTGTTACGAATTTTCCAGACCAAAATTTAATGTTTATATTAATAAACATACTCTGCCAACTCCCAAGAAATGGTATATTAAAAGATTTTACAAAATTCACTTAAACTTGCAGAGAAATGATGAGGCACAGCAAAAAATCCTTCTGGGGACTGCAGCACTCAGTATTAGGTGAGATAAACAAAGCAGACCAGGATTGTTTGGAGAGAAAGATACCTGCTGCCACAGGGTACTGTGATACCAACCCTTCCATGATCTAGCATCATCTGAGGATACAGGGAGTGGGGAATTGCTTTTGCTTTTAAATGGCACTGTTTAGAACTCCATTGTGGTTCCTGTCAGCATCCACATGTATAAACATACAAATGCATGTAAGGGTACTGCACAATCTGCTGCTGGGATCACCAATAAGAAGAATGCCTTAGGAATGTCAGCAGGATGAAATTCCTGTTGCAGTGAAAGAATGTTATATCTATAGTGGGGGCTAGATGAAACGTGCCAGGCATGAGGTGCACAGGGTACAATCTTTTGAGACCAGAGGCCATTGAAAATAAGTATGTGCCTGGCACACAACTGGGAGCTCACTATCTACACTAGTACATTTTGAGTAAGTTGATCTGTATGCTCAGGGCTTGTGATTTCATTTATCAGGGGAATAGTTGAAGTATGTTGGAGAGATTTCAAGAGCCCCTTGAAGAGAAGCTGTATCTTCTGCTAGGAATTCAAAGTCTCTCAGTAGATGACACAATTCTTTTGGCATCTTTTTCTGAGATAGAAATGAAGCTTTTAGAATAGCCAACAGCACACAGTAGCATCTCAGGTTAAAGCATTGCTGTTAGGCATGCCTCGGGTTTTATGAAGTGGAAAAACTTGGGATGTACTTAGGCCAAAACTCAGGATAAAATGTCTTCCTAAGGAACTAAATAAGGAGTCAAAATGGACTTATGTCTGCACCAACTGGTGTACTTTCCAAAACAGAAGAAAACTACAGTAACATAAATCGGTCTAATCTATCACAAGGTTTCTTTAATGTCTGTTATTATGATGCACCTTACTCATATCAGGACCTAATTAAGCAGTGTTAATTACTCCGTTGTGTTCAGGCTACAGCTAGAAATAGACTAACTTCAGTCTGCAAACCTATTTCATTAAAAGCACTGTACACTGAGCTATACATTCATGAATAATTGGATGCAGTGACTTTTTTATAGTGTAATAAGCTATAATAATCTACAGGAGGAGTCTTATCATAGATCAGTACTACAGAGGCAACTCCAAATGCTTTAGGAAATGTTATAACTTGCTGGTTTCAATCATGTGAAGTATTTTGCTTAAAAGTACTTAGTTAAGCTTCTTAGCTGAATGTGATCTATTACTGTATACTGTGATCACTTGCCTCTTTTTGTCTCTTTTTCCTTAAACTATCAACAAATCCAAAGTCTAGAAACAGTAGATGTTTCTTATCTTTTCAAAATGTATACTAAATTGACTAAAATTAAATGTTTAACAACAAGATTCCCCATATAGCTGTTGACAGCCTGAAGAGTATCTGGGTGTTTTCAGATGTCCTATTCTTCCAGCCTTTTTTTGATGCTTATTCACTGTAGAGATTGAGGTTTCAAATTTGGTGGGAAATTTTGTTTCTAGAATTTCCAGTTGCAAAGATAAATTTGCAATGTTCATGACACCACTGTTGGTCTGTACAAAATGCATTAAAAAAATAGTTTAAAGTATGAATTACCCCTTTTTCACAGCAGAATTTGAAGGCTGTGAGCACATAATCAACAGCCCAGTGAGCTTTTGTATTCTGCTTTCATTTAAAACACAGTTTGCATGCCTAAGCATACACTGCTAAACTTTTTATTTTCCTTATAGTTGCTCAAGGCATCCCATTTTCATCCCAAACTTAGACCCCTCCTCAGTGTTTCCTAATTGCATTACCTCTGCCACCTTCAGAGTATGCTGAGGCTGTTGTTCACTGATGATAAATATGAGCATCTGTTCTCACCAATCCAGGTAATCTTAACAACAAAGACTAATCAGGATTAACTCTGATACTAGTCTGCCTTTGCATGGACTCACTCTTGCTGAAAAAAGAACTGATGGTGCATAGTAAATTCTAGCCCTTTTGAAAACAGTGTCAGCCCATGCAAATATGTATCATCTGCCCACGGCAGTTTTGATACCACTAGTTTTGTATAACTTGCATTCAGCAGGCCTCTACCTAAATGGCCCAGTACCTCCCCTTTGAAGATCTAACCCATTGGAGACAAACTGGATGGCAACATGTTTGAATATGGGAAAGAAGGCAGACAAAAAAGAACGGACTCCGTTGTTTTAAATAAAGAAGAAAATTATTGCGTATCTTTGCACAGTAAGGGAGATTTTTAATACAAATTATCTCTGTGTAATTATGGACATTTGTCTACCCTAGTCTTTAATTTTGATTAACCTCTTTAGGATAATAGACTGAGTTCCCCCTGTAACCAATCTTGTTGGTGGCAGAAAACTGATCAATGTCTTAGTGAATTGTGCAGAGCAGTCACCTACCTTTAACAGGCTTCTCTGCTGCAATTCCTAATTGTTCGAATCCCATGAAAAAACTTCTCCAGTACTCATTAAGTATTATGGAAAAAGTTATTGTTGTTCCAAAGCTATTGGCAATGCCAAACAGCTGCCAAGGGAGGAGTATGCAGATCCTTGCAGCATTGAAATAGGTTGAAAGTCAGGGAAAAAGTCAGAACTTCTTGGGTTTCCTGAGGTCAGGATGACCCTGAGCGTCCTTTTTTCACAGCCCAGTGGTTGAAGAAGGAGTCAGTGTTCTTCAGCTCTGGTTCACAAGGTTGTTTATTTTTCTTATCCATAACATTCTTTCGCCGACCCGCAGAGCTCTGTCTAGCAGGTCAGGTCTAGGCATGCTCACCCCACCCCCGGGCTGGTGTCCACATTTATACTATAAACTATGTGTACTTTATTTATCATTTCTTACCAATACCTATCACCTATGTTAGACTGTCTACTTCTGTTCTAAACCAATCCAAATGTGCCAACATCACCCAGAAAATGGAGGCTAGGAAGAAGAAGGAAGAACAACAGGACAACACCCAGATCCCTCCATCTTGTCTCCTAGACCCCCATAGTAAAATCCCCAAAATTCTATTTTTCACCCTGTGATTAATTCACTATCGTTCTAGTTAAACTTTTGTGACTTGTGATTCCTCATATAAAGTTGGTAATTTGCTCCATGGGCTAAGATTGAAATCCCAAGTGTCTTTGGCTTCCTGCCAGGTCTCCCCAGCCTCCTGTCTGGGGCTCAGGTCCAGGGCATCCAGAGGGATGTTCTGGGCTCCGACAAGAACTAAACAGTAGTTACAGAGGATAGAACTGTGGAATCATTATAGAATCATTAATATTGGAAGAGAACTTTTTAAGTAATCATCAAGTCTACCATCTACCCAGCATTATCACTGTGACCATTGAACCATTGAACCACACCAACAGCACAAGATCCAGAGATGTCTTGGACACCTCCAGGGCTGGTGACTCCAGCATCAGGGACACCTACTCCAATGCCTGACCACCCTGAGAGTGGATGATTTTTTTTTTTCCTAATATCTAATCTGAATCTCCCATGTCTCAGATTAAGGCCATTTCCTCTTGTCCTCTCACTNTTTTTTTTTCCTAATATCTAATCTGAATCTCCCATGTCTCAGATAAAGGCCATTTCCTCTCGTCCTCTCACTGCAGGCACGGCAGGAGAGACTGACCCCCACCTCAGTACACCCTCCTTCCAGGGAGTTTTAGAGAGCAATGGGGTCAGCCCTGAGCCTCCCCTTCTGGAGACTAAACAACCCCAGCTCCCTCAGCCGCTCCTCGTAAGATGTGTTTTCTAGGCCCTAGATCACGGATATTTGTGTGAACAGGTGGCGTGCCCATGTGTGGCTGCAGTTTCACTCTGGCCGCGCTATCCCCACGCCATCCCCCGGTACATTCTGAGGGCATCCCTCTCGAGCCTCGGGTGCGGGCCCGCCGGAGGCCGGAGCGCGGGGCCGGCAGGGGGTGCTGCCCGCGAGTCCCGCCGGAAGCAGCGATCGTGTGGCGGCGCGCGGTGTGCGCGCGGCGCGGCCATGCCGGGCAGGAAATCTTCCAAGGAGAAGAAGCGGCGCCGCTCGCGTTCCTGCTGCCCGGAGGGAGCCCCGGGGCCGGACGGCAGCGACAGGAAGCGGCGGAGCACCGAGTCCAGCCACGGTGCCCTGGAGGTAGCACGGGCGGAGTCGCGGGGTCTGGCCGGTGCCGTGCCGCCTCTGCCTTCCCGGGCGCGTCCCGATCCCGCGTCCTGGCGGCAGAGGCCTGGCTGCGGGCCCTGCCGTGGGCTGGCTGCGGGAAGGGCCGGGTTCTGTCGCGCTGGTCGGTGTGCGGCTGCAGGGAGCGGGCGGGAGGGCGGCGCGAAGATGGGCAGCAGCGGCACCGGCGGGGGCCGGCCGAGCCCTGGCGCGCATCCCGGGAACACCGGTCTGTGTTTTCCAGGTGTAAGAGATGTGGCGTACAAGCTCAGTTAGCCACAGTCGAGGTTCTCATACTTGTGGCATTGTGAGTCTTCTCAAGGATGTTTTGGTGTGCAAAGAATGGTTGTAACATGCACGCCTAAGTGAATTCTGAGACTGAGAAAATATATTTTTGGCTGGTGGCTTGGTTTTGGTTTTGGTATTTTTTTTTGTTTTGTTTATTTTTTTTTTTTTTTTTTTTTGGTTTTTTTTGTTTGTTTTGGGGTTTTTTGGTTTGGGGCTTTGTTTGTTTGTTTGTTTAATTAGTTTTTCTATTCTAGAGGTCCTCCTGTGATGTATGGAGGATGTATTTTCTAATACGAAGCCCATTTTAATTCTGTGGAGACTCTGCCACACAGGGGATTGTATGCCAATTTCTGTTTTAGCAGGGTAGCTGTAAATTATGAACTTTATGATTTAATTGCCCAGCTAATCAGGTGGATTTCTTCTGCATTAAAGCATGTTTTCATGTGTAAGCACCAGCTAAGTATTTGCAGATAATATTTTCCAGTTAATATTTATGAGTACTTTTCACTTCCTCAAGCTTTAAAAAAAATTCCTAGCACAAGAATGTTTTCAGTAATAAAATATGTAACTTTTGTAATGCAGTTGTCTTGCAATATGAAACACTGGATCTTGAGAAGTCCACAGTAAGATGTACCTTGCATTTATGAAGGGAAAATTATTGCAAGCACAGGTGAAGCTGTCAGTTTCTGTCTTCTCTAATTCACTAGAAAATGTGCCTTCCTTGATTCCAGGAAACAAAATGCAATGTTCTCTCTGGAGAAAAAGTGGAAGAAGCTGAACAACCCAGTGATATAGAAGAAGGGGGATTAGATCTCACTGTGTCACTCAAACCTGTCAGTTTCTACATTGGGGACAAAAAGGAAATGCTTCAACAGTGTTTCTGTGTCATAGGGGAGAAGAAACTACAGAAGATGCTGCCTGATACTTTAAAGGTACCGAAATACACCATATATATGCTTACCATGATCTTGAATGTTTGCATGACAAAGAATACTTGTCTCTCAAGCCTAGCATTTAGATTTTAAAAGCTGCCTGTATATTTCTCAACTAAAGAAGTTTCTATGGAGTCAAGTACCTTTCTTAAGTAGTCTCCCAGTGATGTGTCTGGAAGTAAGACTTCTTAAAGATTTGCTGTAGTTATTCCAGGTTACTCCTTTTGCTGCTGCTCAGCCATTTCTAAACTTCATGTTTAGCTGTTCCTCTGTACTGGTTAGTTAAATTCAAAAGGATTTTTGTGGTTATGGGGAGTAAATGCAGTAGTGTTGTTCACTAATTAATATGCTGATTTGTAAATAAAATAACTGATTTCTGCTTGTGGCAACTGATTTTCTTTGTATGGTATTAAAGCAATGTGTGAGATAAGAAAATAAAGCCCATTCTTCATAAACAGCTTCTGAAGCTGTAACTCCTATGGACTAAATCTGGAGTTTTACCAGCTTAGAGCATATGCTTTTTGAGTCTGGTGAACAATAGGACTTAGTAAAAATAAATTAGGCTAGCAGCCTGCACAGAAGAAGAGGCTGCAAGTGAAATGTCATCTGTATCATGCTTGTTAGTAGTTGTAAATTTTTTGTCTCAAATTTTTATCTTAATGAGTTGTATTATTAATATAAGTGAGACAGGACTTCTTCATTTTAAATACATGGTAAATTGCGCACAGGCTTGTCCATTTCTCATCTCTGGCAGAATAAAAAGAGGTTGAGAAGCTGGAAGGAAAGACATTACTGAGTTTGTAGGGAAATTGCCTCATAGTGTAGAACCAAACTTGCAATATAACCGTGAGTGTTGCAACCTGTTCAGCAGCTCCTAATTTTGGTACTTATACATGGTATCATAGCTCATGTAAAAATGTGAAATTACCAAATGTCACCAAGAGGTATGAGATTTGAAAGTAACTGGAATACCAGTAAAATCTGTGGCAATGTATGGTATCTACCAAGCATGAAAAATGGATTGTAAATCGCAGGATTTACATACTTTCTTTATTTTCTGTGTTGTGACACACATCTGTTGGTGTGTTGTCAGTAACATTATTTTCTCCAGTTTGTGGACTTGGATTCAACAGTTGCCTCTGAGCTTTGCAAGCTTAATTACATAACGCAGCTTCCCCCTAGTGATGGAAAACTAGGAATAACCAGGCCTGCAGTTGTTTGCTGTTCCATGCTTTACACATACGGTCTGGTTTCTGGTGCTCAGTGTTGCAGCTGCAGTAAAAACTCCAAGCCAAGGGTCAGGTAACTGATAGAGTGTGTATTGCTTAATTTTTCATATGAACCCCACCCTTTTGCTATTTCTTGTCATAACTGAAACACCTGGTTTTCTACAGCAGTTGCATGAGTGCAGATCAGAACATGGGATAGGTTTTAATCCAAGTCAACTCTTCATTACAGTTAGACATTATATTTTTAATTACTCTCTTCTCAGAAATTTTTAGTAGCTTGTGATTTGTCTTATCTGTCTTCTTAGAACTGTTCCATGGACGAAATCAAAAGACTTTGCATGGAGCAGTTGGAGCTGTTATCTGAAAAAAAACTGTTGAAGATACTTGAAGGTATGAATGAAACTTTAGGACTCCACTGTACACCAGAGAATAGTCTGCCTCAACCGGATTTGCACTCTTTCTGGCTACTTAAATATATATGTATATATACAGACACACACTAGTAAGTATATATTAGTGTGTACATAATGCCTCAGTTCCGCCAAGACACACAGTTCATGTACTTTGTTTAAGGATATGACATTCCAGCTTTTCACAGCTTTATTATCTTGCACTTGATATTTGAGGAATATAAAACTTATTTGTAAGCATATTGCTGTCTTGTCAGTGAAGAAAAACTCTTTGAGTTTGAGTACTCCAGAGTATCTTGCTGTTAATTCTGTACTTTATTTTTAGCACCCATAGTATTGTACTAAGAATAGCTAATCAGATTTTTTGTAATCCAGTATAAATGTATGTGTAGCTATCAGAAGACTCACAAATAAGGGTTTTGGTTTTGACTAAGTCTAATTTTAGAACTTCTGCTTTAACTGGGAAAAATCCTCTTCTGCTGATTGCAATAGAGTTAATAATTAAGAGTAAACCTAAGTATGTAGTATTAATTATATCACTTTCCTAAATTTTCATGTTTGAAACTGTGTATATCTAGGCAAGATTGGAGCTGATTCTGATACTGACGAGGAGGCAGATGGAGGAGACAAGACTGGAGGTGATTCAGTCAGTCAGTGAGTAAAAGACAAAACACTTAAACTTAATTTAAGGAGACTGAACAATTCAGAGATTTTTTTATGAGAAATGATCAAATATATAATTGAAAGACCCAGTTGCTATATCCTTAACTAATTACTCTAGTTGAATGACAATGAACTGTGACTACTAGCAAGCCCTAAGCTTACAGACATGACTTTGTCACATGGTGACATTAAGTGTGTCTTGAGCACATAACTGGGTTCATAGTGGCATACCACCCATCAGCTGAGTTGTGCTAATTAAACTTTCATATATGTGTCCTGCAAGAAAAGTGGTGTGATTTAGTTAACTGTCTTTGTGTGAGCTAAAGCAGTAAGCCCCTCCCACTTAGGTCAGTGAATTGTTTAAGTGTACTTTCAGTTCAGCTAATATTTATCCCTTCTCTTTCAACTTTTCGTTCTGGTCCTTCATTCCTGCCCCAGTTGATGCAGCACTGATACTCACCTGTTCAATGCACTCTGTATAAGGAGTACTACAGAATGTAGAGTTTCAAGAGCAGAGGCTTCTGGTTTCTTGTTCTTATCTTGGCATCTGGCAGTTTTGTGAAAGACAACATTTTTTAATCTTTTCTTAAAATGCTTCTCTGTTTTTTAAAGACCATTTCGTTGTCAGGAGTTCACCCGTTTGATAGTTTCCATCGAAGTAGTGAAGAGAAAAAGAAAATTACTAGTTATCATGCACAATGCATCCAATTTAGTAAGGCTAACTTGTTTCTAGAAGACTAATAAGCTTTTATGTTTTCAATATTGACCTGATTACAGCTGGTCCACAAATTCAGGACTCACTTAATAAACCTCTGAGACAGTACAAGATAATGCATGAGAGATGGGCAAATTAAAGTAACCTCCTAGCTACTGGTTTGGTTAATTTATCTAAGCAAACCTAAACCTCCTAAATAAGAACAAATGGATAGAAAAGGTAGTAACACTAATTCAATTTTCACATTCTGGTCAGTATTTTTCTTCAGCAGAGATCTGGTTACTGATCCGGTCTTTGATTCAAAATAAGCTATGAAGTTATCACATAATTTTCTTTGATGACTTCTCATCATACAAATATACTAGAAAATGGAGTGAATGCAAGGTTATGTTTCATTCTTTTCCTTGTGGTACAGTTTTAATACCCTTTGACACTGTTTCTTCTAAGGTTCCATTTGGAGCCCATTGTTAATGTATCTCGCTGTGCTATTTGTTGCCTGCATGATCTGTGAATGGGGTCATCATTAGTCACCTTTAAAAACTAGTTTTCTTACTTTAGACATTGCTCTCTGCTGGCTGTTTAGAAAAGCAGATAGAAACATTTAAAAACCACAAAATGTACTAATTATTGTGTCTCTTTATGTAGCCTAGTGGTCTCTTTATGTGGCGTAGTCTCTGTTAAGTGATTGATAATTTGCCAGTGAACTTCTGAATAGAATGAGAAGACAGACTTGCTGGCTAAATAAGCCATAAAAAATGCCCAAGTTTTTTGATTCTCTGAGAAATTATGTGTTGGTTTGTGTTTTTGTTTAAGGCCTAACTCACAATGTGAAACGTTCTTTATCTCCAAGATGTATGGCAGGAGTGGTGCTGCTGGATTTCAGTAAGGTTGTTCTGTGTCTGCAAGCTACTGTTGAGACATGTATTTATTTTTATTATTTACTTGGATACAGTAGATTGCATAAATTCTTTCTTATATGGAAATTATTTGAGCTGGTAAAAATCTAAAAAGAGGAAATTAATGAATAAAACTACAAAATAAGAAAAATCAGAATTTACAAGTTTCTAGCTAGTGGATATCTAAAGACACTTAACTGATTTTCCCTTCCTAGTTAGGAAGGTTTCAGTAACTGACAATAAATCAAGAAGAAATTGTGTTTAAAAAAGGTGAAAGAAAATGAGAGATGTTGTTCATAGGTGTAGAGCAAATTGCATCCCTTGACAAACAGTGGTTGACGTGCTTAGTTCTTGTATCTGTATCCTGATAGTTTAGGGTTTCACACCCCCCACAAACTGGGCAGACAAGATAGGGTATTTTAGGAATTGGGGATTTTCTTCTCCCTTTCAGAAATAGCATTCTGCATCAGTGGGTGCCATCTGAGAACCTTGGCTCCAGAATTCAGCTGTGTGCTAGCATTAACAAAAAGAAAACAAAACAGAAAAGCTGTTTGGATGATAGAAAAATAAAGAGATAGGAGAAAATGAGGAGAATTAAGGTTTTCTGTTAATCTTGAAGTCCAGTGCTCGGTAAGTAGACCAATATGATACTTTTACAACTGTAAACTGTCACAAGCCCTTTTTACTAAGTAGTGTAGTCTTTGGGCCTTGGGTCAGCTTCTTTATAACCTGTGTGTAAAGAACTATAAATTCAAGTTTTCAAAACTTCAGAAAACTGTGTTTCAGCAACAAGTCAGCCACTAGAGAGGCTTAATGTGCAAATGTGAAAAGATAATGAAAACTGCATTGCTAAGACAAGCAAGCATTGTTTGTAATCATTAATTATAATTCTAGTCTGGATTTCAGTAGGTAAATTTGTTTGCCCTGGGAATGGAAAAGACTTTTCATAACGAAAAAGGCAGTTTCTCTATTTATATAATCACTGTTAGATCTTCCTAGGTTATCTTCATTGTTTGTGGCTTTCATATAAATTACTTATTTTTCCTGCATTCTGTTATAACTTATTTGTTTTAAATCTGACTTGTATTAGTTGTTTTCATGGAAATGTAAATGTGAAAAGGGAAAAAGTGAGTAGCAAGTTGTACTCTAATCAAAAGTGTTTTAACTGATTGGAAGCATCCCTTTGTTTCTTTCATTATTATCCTTTGAAAAAAATAAATTCAACAAACATATCTTTAGCAATCTGCATATATCATCTGAAATCCAGAAAACTTGAATCAATACATCTAGAGAAATCTCAAATGAAATAAGCAAATGACTCTCAGTCTCTAGAGGCCTGTTTCCTGTCTGTACCAGCTAAAAATAGCAGGGATTTAGGGAAGTTTCTCCAAGTACAGGAAGTTTGCAAAATTCATGTCTTTATGTGAAGCTTTTAGATGTTACTGCATCTAATTGTTAATTGAATTTTCCTTTTTTGGTTTTTGCACATACCCTTATTCTGTTAGTGGAAGTGGAAGTCTTGAGGCTTTTCTCAAATTTCAGCTGTGTAAAAGCTTCACATGCTTACATTAGCATGTAAAACATTTACTCTTTTATTTTATCACCAGCTTGTTCTGTGTCAAGCATTAGTAATCCTGCAATAACTATGCAGAAGAACTGAAGATGCAGGGCCTATATTTGCCAGTAACTGGAAAATGCTGTTGCAATAAATAAATTTCGTTATTTGTGAGCTCTGCATAGGTTTTTGAATATGCAGTTCTCAGATTTTTTGTTGCTGTTTCTGTGTTACTGTCTGCAATGGAATACTGTTAAACCAAGAGAATTACTGTATACAAAGATTCCACCTAAACATCAGCTATTTAATTGACAGGAGCCAGATAATGTCTTGCAGAAACCAAGTAGGTATTCTTCATCGTGTTCAAGAAGTGTTAACATGTTTTTGAGCTATTTCTTTTATTTTACCTGAATTTACTCTTCAAATATCCTCCAGCAGAACAAGTGGAAGTAAGTTACATGCTGTAGTAGTAATACATTATGAAAAGAACAAGCATCCTAATGTCGTTATAATGATCAATGTTCATATGGGTCTGAGTAAATGATCGTTTGCCTTCAAAATCATGTTTGGCTTATTTTTTTCACTGAGTGAAAATTTGCAGTTTAATATTTGCTCTTTCAAGAATTTATAGGCATTTTACTACTTTGCAGTCAAAAGTGCAGTTTTTGCTTGTTTTCTTTTGGAAAGGTTAGCCGTTTAAAGTTTTGTCTTGTTATAATGTGTTGTGCTCCTGGCTACTGGGCTGTTCACAAGCATGCAATCTCCATCTGATATTTACCCCAGTAAGATAATTAGGTTAATTTCAGCATTTGGAATCACTGTAACAACCGGCTACATGAGTCACTAAACAGATACATCAGCATTTGGCTAATTTGCTTCCCTGCCTTCTGTTCTTGTGGTGTCCTCAAACATCACCTGTAATAGGACTGATGGACTTTGCATAGCTCATTAAACTATTTGATTTACATCTGTCTTTTGAGATACCTTTCTTGAGAAGCACTACTTCGTAAGAACTTTTTTCCTTTTTTTTTTTTTTGACTTGCTACTTAATGCTTGTTAATTGTTTTGGTTGTCATTTGTCATTGAAATCTATCCTTGGGACAAAAATTTGCAGGAATCTTTCAAGGACTTGGACTTCTGGAAATGTTTTTTAGGCCTAGAACTAAGTACAAAGGCAAATTTTAATTCAGGAAGGTACATCATGTCAAAAATAATGGAGGTCCCGATCTCAAGTCTCACTGGAGAGTTAGGTGAATGATACTTTTCCTTCTGGTCTCCAACCCCAGTGACCACTGAAACCTGGTATTCCTGCCACCAGTATTGGAGAGCTTCTGTCTTAATCCTTAGCCATTTGCTCCTCTACCAGTACTCCTTTTCCTAACCTTTGCTGTGTTTTTACCCTACTTCGCATAATCTACTGGAGTTGGGTACCAAATCACCCAGATGCTTTGAAAGCTGTACAAATTCCTGTAGCAAATTGTATACAGAAACCATTTGTGTGAGCCCAGTTAGGGATTACACTAGTGTGGCGCATGCCAACGTGAAATGCATGCTCTATGTAAAATAAGGTAAATTTAAATTTACAATGTTTGTTGTCATCAAATTGTAGCTGTAGTTAGCTTCTTTCTGCTGAAAAGATCATACTGTGAAAATGTTGTTCTGTTTAAAATAATAAATTAAAAATGCTGAGTTTATTGCTTGGAAGATTGACTTTGAACTTAGCTGTCTTCTTGAGGGAGAAATATAAAGGCTGGCAAAAGGGAGAAACACCAAATTACTATTGTCACTTACCAGCATAGTATGAAAAAAGACAATATTAAATGTGTATAAGGTCCCTTAATTTTAGAATAACATATCTTCTGCTCCCATTGTTTGAACGCCATCCTTTCTTAAATGTATACCACAGTACAGATAATTAGGGAGAAAATTTTTTTTCACTAGCAAACAAATAAAACAAGGCTAACAAGTTTTTGGCTAAAAGCCGAACTGAACAGTGAACTTACAATGCATTTGTTGGGCCAGTAGATGGTGCAAAATGCTTGCCTATGAAACAAAGTCATGAAGGTTCACCAGCAATGCAGTCCAATCCAATCAATACTGAGAGAGTAAAACATGCTGTAAAAGTACTTCTGTGTCCTAAAAATTCTTTTGCTGACAGTAGGTAGTCTCTAAAGGAATGTGGGTTTGCTGTAATTATTGTTGAAGTCAAGGCATCAACAGGAAACTATTGTGTCTCAATAAATAGGCAGGACAGACTGGTGTCCACGTCCAGGGCTTTGCTAGGCAAGTGTATTGACCTGTGTATTGTCCTTAATGAGTTATTGCATGATACTTTACACATTTATGTTCCAATGGCTAAAAAAAAGTGGGAGAAAAAATGAGAGTCTGTTGATGTAGCCTTTGTCACTTGAGAAAAGGAAATGGAAATGAAAATAACTGCCTCTCAGACCACGATTTCTAGAAATATGGTGTTCCTCCTCCTGATAAAACCATTGGGCACATGGAAAAAAACCCAACTTGTAGAACATGAGGAAAATAGATATGTGTTCATTTTCAGGAAAGCCCTAAAGGCCATTACTGAGAAACAAGTTGTTAGTTATTGTATTTACATCTGTGACACCAGAATACTGCTTTCTTTTTGTGGTGTTGTTAAGCTCCTCTGGGCATGGGAGCTGCATTGATTTCATATGAATACAGATGAAGCCAGTGACACACTAAGATTCAGTTTAGAAATCTGGCAATTCTGTTGTCAAAATGCTTTCTGGATGTGGCAACTGAACTCTTCTTGTGATTCTGGATCGTTCCACCTGTCCCCTTCCTGTATGTTTTACCTTATTTTCACAGTTTTTGTAACTAGTATGTGTGAAGTACATGAAGAACATTAACATTTCACTGAAGTGGCTCTTCCTTACACTTGTGTAAAGAGTTGAAACCCTACACATCAAGGGTAGAAATCTTTAAGTAGGAGAAATAGAGAAATGTGGGTACTGAATGCTCTGTAATAGCTGAGTTGTAAACAGTTTCGTTTCAAAAGGTATCCCTTTGTGAAACAAGAAAACTCTGGTTTAGGAGAGGTTGGTGATGGTCTGATGATAATTGCATTAAAATAATTTTTTACTTTCAAAATAAGACAGTAAACAGTATTTGAGTGCAGCAGAAATTATCATTTTCCCAAACTATTTAATTATGTGACAATTTATTTTGAGTTTTACAGAAAAGCTCCTAGTATGAGGAGCTTTTCCTTTACAACTGCTCAGCTGTGGTTCCTCAGTTATAGCCATTGAGGATTGTTACTCTAAAAGGCAAGGCTGCAGTGGAAATAATTGCTTTGTTCTTGTGTATCACAAGGCAAAACAAAAAAGAGTTTATTTTTGAGTGCTCAGATTAGCTCTATGTATTCTTTCTGCCCTTTTTCCTACTGTAGCTGTCTTATTGGCCTACCACCTGATAATTATTTAGTTTCTAAAAAATGTTCTGTTAAATTTTAAGTTATGGTAATTAAAATGTGTTCTTAATTGTTTCCAGACAGGACAACAGTATAGATTCAACTTCTTCTCTGAGAGAAGACAGCAAGCTGGAAGGTCAGGAATCAAAACAAGGTATGTAATAGAGAAAGCTGAAATTTTGTTGGCCAGTGACTAATTCCAGGTAGCTGACAGCTCTCTCATGAACAGAGAATGAACATACATTGAGAAAGAGTATTTTGTTTTGTGTACTTTCTCTTATTAAATGCAAAAACGCAGCTTATGAGACATTCGAGTACTACAGTGATTGTCAGGATAGAAAATGCAAAGGCTTATCAGTTCTTGGTGCACATTTGTATTTTCTATACAAGAAAACAGTAATTTTAGCCTGCAGTAGTATTTGTTTTATTCCAGTCATTAAATCAGCACATACAATAATTGCCAATATTAGTTTGTGCATGAAGCACTAGAACTGTAGGTGTTTCTGTCTCAGTCTGTTTTATCTTCATTTTGATTGGGTCTAAGCAGAAAGATCAGAAATAGCTTTTCTGGTCAAAGAATGTTGCAAATTCTTCTGAGCTACATTTCTTTTCTGCAAAGATGTAACTTTATTTGCTTCTTACAACTGCCTATTTCATAATTCAGAATGTCTAAAAGTTTTCTCTTGGAATGACTTTTGAAATGTGTTTCTTTTCTGAATTAGTGAGAAGAGTTAAATGAGAAAGGAAAGAGTTATACATAATAAGAACAACAAAACTCTTAGGTATGAGTTGCTATGACTGAATAATCCTTTAAATGTTGCTTGTTGTACTATTGGAGGAACCTTAGAACTGACAGATTTCCTGCAGATTTCTTCTGCTTCTGTGTTATCAAAGGGAATTGATGGTTACTGCAAGTGATATCGTTGTTTTTTATGACTTAATCAACCAGAGCATCATGATGGCTTTGGGCTATAACAGTGGCTCCACCCAAGATGTTAGCTTTTAAGAACCTTTGAGAATATTGTATAGATTAGAAAGTATAACTCCAGTCATTCTTCTTCACTGCAGCCTGAGAAGCTGTGGGAAAAAGAAGAGAGAATGAGAGAATAAGCAAAAGTGGATAAAATAAAATTTAAAAATGGAATTAAGTGTGCTAAAATGAATTTTGCTACTGTAGATGAAGGAAGAAGTAAAAGTTACCAAAATGAAAAAGATTATGAGAAATGCCAACCATGATCCTTATTACTGTAAAAACACAGATGCAAAAGAGGGAAATTAAGCCTGTTAGCTCTTTAAACATCTGTAGGCCAAAAAGCCTGTATGAACACTAAATTCCACAGTTTTGGAGGTTCCGATTTCTAAATAGAACCCAAGGTTGTTCTGCCCAGCTCCTCATCCTTACTAAGTCTGGGACAGACATGAATGACTTAAATTTTGTTCCTTTTTAATGTGACCAGTTGATTCCAAAATGAGTCCTATGGTAGGCTGACCCCAGACAGCAGCAGGGCACATACCAACCCCTCAGTTGCTTGTCCCCCAGTGGGATAAAGGTGACAATCAGCAAAACAAAATGAGGACAACTTATGAGTCATTATAAAGACACTTCAATAAGTGAAGAAAGAGCTATACATTGAACCAAAGCAAAAAGTAGAGACTTAGTCACAACCTCCCAATGGCAGCCAGACTTTTAGCCACTTCCTGGGAAGTAGAGACTCATCATGCGTTGACAGTTACTTGGGAACACAGATGCCAGTGTTGTATGGTGGAGCATATCCCTTAGGTCAGTTTGGCTCAGCTGTCCTGGCTGTGTGTCCCTCCCAGCCTCACAGTTTACTCTCTGTGGGGTCAGAGTGAGAAACAGAGAAAGCCCTGAGGCTGTGCAAGCACTCTTCAGCAGTAGTCAAACTGGTGTGTTATCAACACGTTTCAGAAACAAATCCAAAAGCAGCATCATGCACTTTGCTGTGAAGAGAATTAACTCCATCCCAGCCAAACTCAGTACAAGTCAGTTTAACTGTGGCAGTAAATTAGGATGATCAGGCCCAGATGTTAAATTTCAGGCTTTGAACTGTGATCCAGTGATGCAGCTGATTTTTTGATCCATGGAAATGCTGCTTGATTGACCAGCATGTTAGGTAAATACTGACTGATACTGTGAAGAAAGAAAAACTACCACTTCTTAATCCTGTTGTTTCCCATTCTGATCTTTCACATACATTGTGGCTTGCAAGGTAAAGTTTAAAAGATACTGTTGGAAGATGACTAAATGGTATGGGAAATAGGGGAAACTGCATATGAAACTGAACTGTTAATCTTGAAGTTGCTGTCACAGTAGAAGCAGGCCAAGACTACTTAGGATCAAAAGAAGACCCTTGTATGTTCATCTCATGAGTAGTTTTTATACAAACTGCTGTGAGGAGAATTTTTTGTAACCTTGTTTAATTTTTAGGCTTTCAGATTTTATTATTTCAAAATTGTGATTTATCTTGCTTTAAAGAAAAGGCAAAAAGTGATCTGTAAACTTCTTTTATATGTCTTAACATATATTTTCATGAGCTGAATTTGCTTTCCTGTTGGCTTTGTTTGGAATTTTTGAGGTGCCACATACCTTAGCTGTGTATGTGAGTGCATTCTCAGGGTAAGTATGCAGAATTCTTAAATCTAAACTTAATTGCTGTGACAGTCATAGCCTGATACAGAGTGATGATGAGTGAATAACTGAATTGTGTCTATAGTACAAAAAATTTTCAATGCTGAATCAACAAACCCCTAATGTTTTAAAATATTACTATAAAATTGTAGTTGTTTATAAAACCATTTTGAGCTGTTTTGATTTTCCTTTCCTCTCTACTTTTGTTTTTTAAGTAGAGAAATTGCATTTATACCTTACAAAGTAGTCAGTATTGATTTCTTTTTCACACCCTCAGGATGGAAGGAATATTGTAAACCCCAACAAAAATAGATCTTCCTGAGTTTTCTGAGCACTTTTCATGTATTAATACCCAGTGTGTACAGGTACCATAAAGCATTTAAAATGTTTTTTAGAAAAAGTAACATTTTTATAAAGCCTTGTTTTTCCTGTGCAAGTAGTAAAAATGGTATTACCAAAAGTAATAAAAAGTAATATAATTATAAGCTCTGTGTAATCAGTAACTTTGCCATCATCTGAATACACATTATTCATTTTAAGCTGGAACCAATCCTGCTCTAAATTTCCACATTTACAAAAACTGTTGAAAGAGTATGAACTTCTGAGGCCAGTGTGTCAAAAGCAAGTCTTGCTGTAGCCAAATTGAGAGAACAGTTAGTCAGGTTCTGTTAGAGCTTTGCTTTTATTTTATTGAGCTGCCTCTTCTAATTATGTTTTCAGAAATAAACTCCAACTTTCAGCCTCAATTAAAAAACCGAAGTCTTAAATTCCTCCATGTTTTTAACTCCATGAGTTAAATACATCTCTAAGACTAATGATAAATTCTGAGTAGTTGCACTATAAGTAGAGTTTCTATTAATTTTTAGTCTTATGTCTCACTATAGTCCCACTCCTCTTAAAATACATAACATAGTTGAGTGTAATTTTTGAAGTTGCCTTCTGAAAATTGGGTGTACTTAAGAGATAAACATAAATCAGTTTTGCACTGCAAAAGCTTTCTTTAATATAAAATTTTATGACAATTTAATTAGGAAAATAGGTAATGTAACTTCATAGGAGGGAATAAATTTTTCTGGTACTGCTGTTTTGCTATACTGCATGTTCTTTTAGAATGGCATAAAAATGCATTAACACTTTATAAATTAGCTTTAAAAGTTGGAGGAGACAAAGAAGAGGAGTTGGTTATCATATAGATTTTTTCTAGATTTTTTTTTCATTCTCTTAATTTGCAGAGTAACGCTTTAAGCAGAAGTGATTTTGTAAGTTGAGTTAAAAGCAATTCTGTTAGGCAACCCTGTGATAGTTATGTTTGTGTTACAGGCAAGGGAGAAGATAGTGATGTCCTCAGCATAAACGCAGATGCATATGATAGTGACATAGAAGGCCCGTGCAATGAAGAGGATGGACCAGATGTGCAAGAGAGCACTGTCAGAAGTGGAGCTGGCCAGATAGATGACCTTCAGAAGGACATTGAGAAGAGTGTGAATGAGATACTGGGGTTGGCAGAGTCCAGCCCAAAGGAGCCCAAAGCAGCAACCTTAGCTGTTCCTACATCAGAAGATGTTCAGCCATCAGCACAACAGCTGGAGCTTCTGGAACTTGAGATGAGGGCCAGAGCTATTAAGGCTCTGATGAAAGCTGGTGATGTAAAGAAACATCCCTGAGACTGTTCAGATTTCATTTTCACTATTTGTTTCGAAGAAGGTGATGTCTGTTTTCTTCAGTGCTACAGTATGTTTGGGTTGGGTGTGACATTCCTCATTCAGACTGTGTTGTGTATCCTGACCTGTGGTTCAGTGGTTTTGTTGCCTTTAGTGTGCTGCTTCCATGACATGCACAAACAGTGGTTGATACTTCCCTGAGATGAGGTCTCCTTGTGCTGGGTCACCTCCTCAGGGCGTCACACCACATACAAAGCTGTGCCAGGTACCTGGTGCCTTCCAGAAAGGTTGTTGTAGAAACTTAGAGTCATTGAATGGTTAGGGTAGGAGGAGATGTGAGACTGCTTAATTCTTCTTGGGACCCATCTCATCATAATGTAGGTATTCTAATTGAAATGTGATGCTTTGTGTAAAAGCATACTCAGTTTTTTAAAATTTGAATTCCTAAAGGGAAGGATTTTTACCTTTCAAATAAACAGTTGAACATGTTATTTTAAGAGTTATGAAAGTGCCTGAAAGAGACAGAGCAGAATTTATTACACTGCCATGTAGTTTTGTCACTTTTCTCCACTCTTATCTTTCGTATTGTAACTGAAGAAAGCAGAGTTTCTTCCTAACTGGAAAGCTTTTCTTTTGAATATTTGGCATAATATTTAGCAAATCAAACAGTTCAGAAGACCTTGAGCTTTTAACATTCAATTGATGTAGTCATTTCATGTCCCCTGAAAGTAGGAAAATTGACCTGGTTTCAGTATGCTTTTTTAGAAAAGGCATTTAATTTATTTATGAGTTTTTCAAATATAAGTTCTATTTTTATCCATTTCAAAGTATTCCTTTATAAATAAATTGAATACTAGAATTAATTTTCATGATATAATATCTTACAACAATTAAAATTATGTTAATTTTTTTAGAACTAGTGCTGGTTTTATATCTGGCTGCTAATCAAATCATATTAAAATATTTGTGTGTTTGTTTACACATGCAGACATCAATTTTTTTCTTTAAAGGTATGATGTTTACAATTGTACTCTTTGTTAAGTAAAATAATCTATTACATGTTTTTATTCATTGATTTTCCTTGGTTGTTACTTAAAAAGCCGGTTACATGCTTTGCAACAGTAGCAGACATCATTTCCCCTACTATTGTGTGATATTACTTCAAACCTTAGTCTATTCAGATGTTATGTCATGAATTCTTTTAAGGCTTATAATTTTCTTTTTATTCTTCCGTTTTATCCCTTTCCTTCCTTCTCTGTATTCCCTTTCTTTTTTCTTCTGTTTCCTTTTAAACACTTTTCTGCAGCAAGCTTCTGCAGCAAGCTTCTTGTATATTTCTTAAGTATGATTGATTTCCTCTACAACCAACATTATTGTAAAATGTAGTGCAGTGTAAATTTGATAATAAACTAAAACCTTCATTAAATACAGCTGAAAAAATTAGTGTGCTTCTACTAAGTGATGTCAGTGACCTGGGTAAAGTGTACCTGACTGTAGTGTTATCCACATAATCAACACTTTTTCTATTATTTTATAGCAAATGGAGGTTGTTAGTGAAAAAATATACACACATTTCAAAAGGTAGCTTTACTGTATCAAAATCAGTGGGCGTTGTCTTTGGTCAATTTCATTTATGTGTTTGGTGAACTTGTGTTTTTTTGAGTCCAGAGAAACTAAAGATGTAATCAGAGAAGGACAGCTGGCAAAACTTAGATGTGCTGTCTTCTCTTTTACAAAGTCATAGGCTGGTGGAGCTGCGTTAGATTTCAAAGATTCATTTTAGTGTTGCTGTGCTTAGGTCATTAAGGCACCGAGTACCTCACCTTACCTGCTTTGGAAGTGCAAAAGCTTGCTTGGAAGGGCATTTCCTGCATCACCAGAAGAAGACACATGTATGAAGTTTATTTAGTGATGTTTCAAAGCAACACATTCCAGTTGCTTGGCAACATGAAAATACTGGTGGAAGTAATGATAAAATTGCCTTCTACTGACTGCTTTGTGGAGGTGTATGGTATTATTTTTCTACTGGTTTCCCAAGTCACCCTTTAAAAGTTTGTTTTATAGCATGTTGAACTGTTCAAGGTTATTATTTCAAGCTCTGTTGCAAGAAGTTGCAAATGCTAACTTTAACATGTAGTGTAACAGAGATGAAACAGTTTTACTATGCATATGACAGAGAAGATTTTTAATTACGGCCTAATTAAATTCAAAATTAAAAGATGAGAGGTATTCCAAGAAAATTCAATTAAGCTGTTTACAAAAAATAAAATTTAAAAAACATCCTGCGAGATACTTAATGTGATTGGTTACACAAGTACTGATTCATTTTTAGGACGTTGTGCTGTTGCTGCTTAGGTTAAAAACAGATCAGCTAAATTACATGTGTTCTTGCATTGATTTGTATCACTGAAGAGATAAAAAAAATCCAGTGTATTTAAAATATTTATTATACAGCTGTTTAGTTTTTCAGATTTAAATATTTCTGTGATCTTTCCTTGAAAAATAAATTTATTGTTTCATTTGTGAGAAGAGGCAATTTGTATGTAAAATATATTGAATTATTTATGAAACGTTAAAATAGTGTTACTGGGTTTTGATCAACCATTTTGTCAGGAAACTGATATTAAACACTGGGTGTTGGTCAGCATGAAAAAGATCTTTTGAGGAGGAGGAAGATTGATTGTGTCTGTACTAGATGAATAAAAAGGTATGACTCCACAGAGAGTCAAAAGTACTTATCTCTGGTGGCTTTGCTGTTACAGTGATTTCACAGAGAGTAATAAATAGATTTCAAGATGCCAGTTTTGAGAGGTGAATCACAAATATTTCCACAGAAAAGAATTAGTTTCCCTTGTAACACACTTTTCAATATAGTATTTGGTCTCAAAAGTATTTTGCCTAAGGTACTTTATTTTAAACTATGTTATAAAATATGTTCTTTGCTGTTGAAATTACTGTAATTGTTAATTGTAGTAAATGAAGTTTTGATCACTGATAACTACAGATTGTTTCTAAGTGTATTTGAAAAAACAGGGCGTCATATCTGTGTAGGTGGTGTAAGATGCTGCTGTTCTAACCGGCTAGTGTTGAGATGCCAGATGAAACACGAGCAGTTGAGCACTGCGAGTCTTGCCGAAGGAGCTGGCTGGGTAGCACTTTACTGCAGCCTTGTCTGTATTTAAAGGAGCACAGTTTCAAAAAACAGTTTCAAAAACAGCAGCCACCTTGTGGGACAAAATCTCTTTTCACCAGCTAATCCCATACACTGTCCAAGCTTTAAAGTTTGTAAATGGTTGCTTGGTTGTCACTATTATTTTTTAAATAGTGCTTATGAAAGCAGTTACTGTAACTAAAGTTGCTTTTTTTTTCTTCTGTGGCTAAAGCATTCTCTAAAAACATCAACTGAAGAAAGGCTTTATGCACATGAGTGCATATTAAGTTATTACATGGCATTTTATGTGCCTATCTTAAAATGATAAACACTGATTTAGCTTTATGAGATCACTGATGCTGGTAAATATGCCCTTTCACAGAAGATAATTGAAGATTAATTGTGAAATAGGCCCTTAAGTCAGGAAGGGAGATGAGGTGGTTAATTGATCCAGAAACTTAAGAACAGCATAATTCTAGGAGCATAGGCACCAAATTAAAAACTGATTAGAAAGTCCTGCAATTTAGTCCCAGTAGTATAAACCTTCATGTTTATTGCTAAGTCAATCTGCAACATATGTAGAGAAGAAAAAAGTTTGTTCACCTTATTTGTGGCCAAATATAGATGTTAAAATACTTGATTTTGTGGGGGAGGGGCTGAAATCCCATGTTTGTTGGTCCTTTTAGCATTAATATTGAAATGTGTAAAGAGAATACATAAAAGGAGGAGAAAAAATACTGCTTTTAGGAAGGGCTAGCCACATACCACTTAATCAACCTGACTCTGTAGTCAGGTAAGGAAAAATCGCAACAATTTTAATCTAAATATTACATATTTATTGCATTATACAGCCCAATAATAACATGAAAAGAAACCGCAAATCAAATATAAACAGAGAATGGAACATGTTCATTTGTTCATTCATTGCATCATCATTTTTTTAAATGGTGCGTAAAGGTAACTTTTTGTCCCTGGGATCATTGATTATTGTNTTTTTTTTGCATCTAATGATTCTGCAAAGCCGTGAATTGTCTAATCTAAAGCCTTGCACTCCATCTTGTGTTTCCAAGCTCCGGTCAATCCTACTTAAGTCTCAGCTTCATTTCATGGAATACTGTGTACATTTCTGCATGACTGTTGAAGGCCTGTCCACCGGGAGTGGAGCAGATGCAGATAAAGTCTTCTAAGGTTGCCAGAGGAGCACAGGACAAGAGACACAACTAGAAAAGTGTGTTTAGTCTAAGCATGTTGACACTAGCCTTAAAGGCAGGCAGAAACAGGGTACTGGGAAAGACATTTAAACTGAATATGAATGCTGGTGAGGAACTATGCATACACTTTGGTGCGGTTGCTTATTCCCAGGCTGTCTCCTGGTCCCCTCCTTGTTGTTGTGCAGCTAGCATTAATGTGGATATGTATGAACCACATCAGGAAACTCATTCACACAGGGAATCCTGCCCATCTGCTTCTCACCTGGGGCACCATGCTGATTGAATTTGCTGTGTTGACACAACAGAATGAGTAGTGAAAATCCAACTGCTGGATTATATTACATAAGTGATAACCCACATTCTTCCAATTCTTAAGATATGAGGCATCAGAAACAAGGTCCATGACAATTCTGTCTTTTTGAAAGCATGTAGATATTCACTCAAAAATGTCAGCTGAACTGCTCCAAATATAAACTATCTAAGTTATTAATTTTTTTATTAAATCTCCATTCTTGATTATTGACTGGTGCAGATTTTCTATGTGTATGGGTTTGGGTTTTTCATTTGTGTAGTCATATGGTTAGAGGTTTTTTGTTGAAGTCTGTGTAATTGTTACTACAATAGTAGTAGTGTACTACTTACAAAGTAGTCTGGTGAAAGTTAGTGCCTAATAATTGTATGTGAATTAAACTTTTGGATTGCATCCACACTAGGGGGCTGTGTTGCTTTAACAATGTCTGTTTCAAAGAGTAATGTACTAAGAGCAGAGTCTAAACTGTATAAACAACTTGTAAGCAGTACTTTTCCCTACATAATAGAGTGAACAGGAGAAGAATAGTAAAGAGGAATGACTTGCAATTTAGACAAATATAGTGTAGGAGCAAAGAAACTTTATTTTCTGTGTACTTTGATAAAAGTTGAAAAGTTGAAGGATAAAGTGATGCTGTCATTGTCATGAGATCAGTAGAAAGGCTGAGACTGGGTTACTTCAGTCATAGCATGGCTTCATCAAGATCTTCATCAAGATTTAGCAACATGTAGCATTGTTTTCATCACAAAAGGGATTTTCTATACAGAGCATATCCTGTTACACTGTGTATCCCACTGCTTCTGCCCTAGTCTCCTGTTTCTTTGACTGCACCAGTTCATGTATCACTACAGGATGTAAGATTGCTTTGCTACAAACATGGCACTCCTTAAACCATCATTTCAGGAAGCCATTTGCTCTATATCCCAAACAAAACTGAGATGCAATGTTTGATATCTTCTCCAACTTGCTTTCCAGGCCTCATCAGGGCATTGACATAGAGGTATACTGGAGTTCAAGTGGATGCAGTATTGGAGAATTAACTGAAGTCATCTCCTACCACTGTAAAGGCAGGTAAAACCTTTTCTGTCCTCAATTTCTACTAAACCTTTTAAACACTTAGTGGATCTAAACAACTCTATTAATATACACTCTTTAAAATGTGTAAAAAAAAGGTATTTTAAAGAAACAGACTTCTTATGGAATATATCTTTGTATCGAAATGCTGAAGAGCTATTAATACTGTTCCAAAGAAATTAAAATAGGCAGCATTTACTATACTAGGACCTTATTTAGGCAATATAAATTTCCTTTAAATTACCAAGCCTTACCTTTTTACATTGCTTGTATACCTCTAAAGAGCTACAACCCCTATTAGAAAGAGTTAGGTATCAAGATTAGGTAGAATTTAGACCATTCAAATATGTCTTTTCCTACCAAATATTAGCATTAGATCCTATAATAGTGGAGTTTCCTCACTTTTATCAGTAACTAATCTGCATATTGTTTTTAAAAAAGAATATGTACAGGAGAGCACATTAAGAAAATTTCTATGTTTTCATTGTTCATGGAGAGTGCCTTCATACATGTCTTATCATAGTAATATTTGCCATAAGTAAATTACTCTCCTTTGGTGAAATAAACTGGTACAAGGATCGGTAGATGATGGTTTTACTAAATTTCTTGAAATGGTTGGTGAATCTTGTGTGCTTAGCATGAATAATGAGGCTCTGCAGGCACCTCTGCCTATTTTGCTGGATACAGTCCAGCCTGGTGAATCCTGTTCCTTCTGCTTTTTCTAATTTGTGTTGTTTTAATTAAAAAAAAAAATTGTCTAAGAACTGAGAATTTTTCAGTGGACCATTTTTTTTTTTAAATATATTACTTCACTGCCACCTAAATTAACACTAAAATTTGTATTGGGAAGCCAAACAAAAAAAAGAGGTGAGAACAGGGAACCCTTGGGCTCCTAATTATACCTCTATTCACTGCAGAAGAAAAGTAGTGTTGCCAGTTTTTTTCACTAAATTTCAATTGTCCAAAAGAAATGAATTTACCCAAAGTGAGGGCTAGTGATGAATGGCAGCCCCTGAAATTGTTGGGATGTAATACATGTTTATCATTGTAAACTGGAATCAGGGACAGGAATCAGTAGGCCATTTTTGACACAGCTGATGTGTAACTGTAGTTGGAATTGCAATTCAGAATATCCTTTTAATCTTCTAAAACAATATTCAGTACAGCAACTTTAATTTATTGTTACTTCAGCAATGGTACTTATTAAGCAGATCTCCAAATGCCAATTTGTCCTGAGACCAGAAGGTTTCATATTTATATTATTTATTTTGCCTTTTATATTTATATTATTAATAAGAAAGGCTTCCCATGTTAATTGTAATATTAAGCAAAAAACAGATAATCCTCTCATGAGGAACAAAAATTCTGTTTTCTTCTCTCATGATGTCTTAAACAAAGAACATGTGGGAAACAAAGAGCAGGAGGAAGGGTGGTACTGAACTGATTATGATTTGTTTTGTATATCTGCAATTATATTGTGAATGGCAGATATGTTTACTACTAATGTTCTAAATGACATACATGCACATGTACAAAAATTAGGAATTTTCTTTTCTTACTCCTTTGTAAGCAGATGGGAGAAAATATTTGCTCTTTGCAGCTCCCTGTATTTTTCTTGGTCAAATGTTGCAATCAACACTTTGTCTTACTATTAATTTCTTCTTTTTGTGCTCTCTCTACTAATATCTTTGGCTACTCAATAATATTAATAATTCCCATATTTTATCTGCAGAAGTTTAATAAACAAAGTTTAATTAAAACAAGGTAAGTACAATAAACTTAAAGGGTTCAGCCTTAGCACTGCAGATTCTAGTAATTCTTTTCTGGTTTGTTGTGTGTTTTTAAAAATTGAGAAGGGGAGAAGTCTAGAAGAGAACTTCAGGTTTTTGTATTTAATTGAACTAACAGCATGTACTGATAAGTAATAAATAACCATGACACAGTGACTAAATAAATTGGTTTCCTCAAGCAGTGATTCATTCACTGTCTTTCATTGCCATCAGGTTAAGAGATGGATTCTTTTTGTCAGCCTAAAGGAGAAATGTTCAATAGTGTGACAACCTCATTTTAATTCCAACCACAGCAGCCTTTAAAATGTTTTGAATTAATATTAATAAAAACGGAGCAATTAAACAAAACTTGGGCTCCTCATTGACTTACAAATAAAATATGTAGAATCAGTTATGAAGAAAGCATATTGTGGTGATTCAGTGCACTTTTCTGGATCAAACACTGCTGATGATAGGCAAGGTTCTTGTACTTGGCAGAAAAAAAGATTGTTGGTATTGAATCTGGACATCAGGACATCAGAAGGAATTCTGGACACCAGGAGAAATTTCTTCACAGAAAGGGTTGTTAAACATTGGAATGGGCAGCCCAGGGAGGTGGAAGAGTCACAATCCCTGGAGGTGATCACAAAATGATTGGGGCATGGTGTCTGGGTTACAAGGTGGTGATCAGTCAAAAGTTGGACTACATGATATCAGAGGTCTTTTCCAAACAAAAACTTTTCTGACCTTTCCATCACATAGACCAACAGCAGTGTGATAGAGTAGCCTTGGAGGGATGCTGCCAAAGAGAAATTATGGGCTATTATAACTTGCACTTATAATTCAGACTGCATTTGTCAGTCATTAACACATTATGCTTACACTGGGCAATTTTAAAAATTTGATTCTTTTCAGGTTTTTGATGTTGAAGAACCCAGCTGATCCCAAACCCATTTCATGAATGATAATTGGGGTGGTTGGAAGTGTATGCTTATAGAGGAGATGGCAGTTCAGAACTTGTTCTTATGGCAGGCTCCTTGTTGCATGGCTCTTTCTTAAAAACCTCACCCTGACCATCTGCATGATAAGGCACATGACTTCAAATGTGGTAGAGTTTTTAGATAAAATCATCTTGCCACTTGGCTGCTTAAGTGTTACAAAAGGCGGTTTCAAATCCCAGAAGGCATCGTCAAACTTTTTTGCACAAGAAACCACACCTACTCTAATTTTTTTAATCATTCTACATTTTCCTTTGTCAAAGCTCTTCACTCGCCAGACCAACACCCCTAACTAAAGCAACAGCCAACATTGGCTGTAATACAAAGAGAAAGGTTTGCTAGATATTTTCTATGTCCTTTAAAGAAGAGTGAATCTGATCACACTGAAAACTCTTTATAATGTATTTTTAATGTCAGTATGGTGTTAGGACAGGTTCTGACTGTAACTACTGCTTTTAACTCAGCACCAGACCTGCAAACAATATGGAAATTACTCATTACTTATGACATTTCTCTCAAACACCTGTGTTTTATGCCTACAAGTATTCTTGCTGCCTTTTCCGCTAATTATTGCTCTTTTCTGTTTGTGCTTGGAAATAAATATTAACCATGTACAGGCTGTTATTTGTCTCTGACATTTATCTAACCTTCTGATTTGTCTTTCCATCCAGTTGTTATGGAATTGTAAGGCCCTGCACAGCATTGGTTCAATTCCAGGACGCAATAAAGGACTGCTCTGCCTGTGCATCAGCATTGGTCATGCTGTTGTTATGCCTTGACAATAACTCCTAATGGTACTGCCCAGTAACAATGCAAGAGGCACACCACCTTCTCAACACAGAAAGATGGTTCCTACTGCATGTAATCTTCCTTCTTCATGTGTGCTGCAAAGTTATGGATGTAATACCTGATTTGCTGGTCATGTGAGTTTTTGATAACTTTACAGAGCTGTCACAATAAAGCCAGAATGAACTGAGTTAGTGCAAGTATCTCTTTTTTCAATCTTTTGTATAATGCCAGCTTACATTTGTCACCTGTTCAATTCCATACTTTTGTTTCCTTTGGACTTAAGTTTGTTTCCTTTCATAAGCTCTCTTCCTAGACTTTATTTTTCCTCTTCTTACCCAATGGCTGGAATATGTATTTTCAATTTTTTTTTCTTGTTAGACTAAAACCTCTGACCCATGTGGATTATTTAAAAAAAAAAGTTATTCAGTACTCAAGGTTCTCAGAATAGATGGCTCAAATACCAACTGTAACTGAGCTTACTTACATTCTGTAGAGAACAGAGGATTTTCACAAATCCTGACTTAATTATGTTAATTTTATAAATGTCCAGGCTTTTTCTCTCTGTAGGATTTCTTCTGTGTCAATCATTGTATCATGTTGTATCATTGTATCATGTATCATGGCAGACTGAAGAGGCTTCTGTTACCAAGTTTGTGCTCCTAAGTCGTGCTTAAGAGCAGTGATCAATTTATCCATTAACCTGCTTTTAATACAGTAAAAAGATTGAGATCCTTAAAATCTTCCTCTGCACTGAACCTTTTGCAGTTACTTAAATCATCCTTAATAATGTTTTCCAGGAATCCTCTCCAGCATTCTGATGCCCTTCTTGAATTGAGAACATTGATTCAGTGTAAGATGCTTAAGACCAGCAGGGACCTAAGGAGGTCTCTGCTCCAACCCCCTCCACCCTCCTCCACCTGGCTCAGCCACGGAGTCAGACCAGGTCTCAGGGCATTATCCCATGGGGGCTGGAAACCCTCCAAGGAGGGAGACACTATCACTCCCAAATCCCTTCTCATATGGAGAAAACATTTTCCTTTGTCTCCAGCTTCTCTGTCCTTGCTCAGTTCTGTGCCCAGCAGGATACAGGCCTCATCCTAGGCCTGTCCTGGGCCCCATTGCCATTGCTGCTGGGGGTCTGCCTGACTGGAACACAGCTGAGCAGTGCTTCTTCCCTAAGTGCATGGGGAGCCTGGTGGACCCTTTCTTCTGCATATCCTGGTCTCTGTGATGGATATGAGAACTAGAAACATTATTTTATTAGCATTAGCACACATGCCAGCTAGAAAGTACATCTCTGTTCTCCTCTCCTTGATAATTTCTTGTTAATTTTCTTCATGCAGGCATGTCCTTCTGCAATAGTGTCCCACCTTATGAATTGCAACTGTTCTGGATGTGGGATCCACAGCATTTTTTGTCAGCTCTTTTGTTTTATTTTTGTATGCCCATGGTGAAAACTTCTCACTCTTCCTGATGTCAAGCTCTATATTTAGAATGAATCAGAATTTGAATGATCTGCACTATGGAGCAGGGCAATCCTAAGATCTCCTTTACTGAGCTGGTCAGCTAAGGCATAGAAATTTGAAGCCCAGTCCAAAAAGCTACTCAAACATCATGCTGACTATTGAAATGAATATCCTTTTTAGCTGCTGTTCTATGTTAGGCTTAAGGTTCCCACCTTATCCTTTACTTTTTTCAATAAAATTGTCATCAGGCATCCTTTTCATTGTATCTTCATGGAGTCTTGTTCTGCTCTCAGTCTACTGTTGGTGGTAATAGAACTACCTCTTTCATGCCTATGAGAGAAAACTGACACTCTCTTATCAATAAACTGATAATCTATAAAACTTCTTGTTTTGGTCATAATAATTTTGGTCTTGCAGACTTGCCTCTGAGACTAGAGGTGTTATGCAGTTAGAGTAAATACAAATGGGGTTTTCATAGTAAAAGAACTCATACACCTCCACAGGGCAGTTGCCTCTGCAGTCGTGTTCAAACTAGCTATTATCTTTTTTACTTTCCCTGCACCTGTTTCTCATACCTCCTCGCTCCTGTCCCTCTGGTTTTAGGTTATGGCTCAATCTCCCCATGAAGGTTTTCGCTAGCAATGTTTTGATCTCTTGGACCACCCTATATGCCTTCCCAGATGACTAGAAATTTTTCTTATATCTTTGAAATACAGCCAGTTCTTGAGGTAATCCTGAGGCTTATATGGAGGAAAAAATTAGAAATAGCATCCTTACCTGCCAGACATTCTTCCTGGCCCTGTCCCTTTCATATATTTTTTTCTCTTTCTTCTCTGTTTGAGAAGAACAGTCTAGTTTGAATGATTCCTATCTCTCCCTCAGCTACTGAGAAAATAAAGCATTTGTGTTGTTCATAGCCAACAACTCTTTCATTGGCAGCAGCTAGAGGTTGTTAACAAACTATATGGTCTATGGGGAAAAAGGTATTGAACAGAGGTTTTATATAGATGAAAGAAAGAAAGAAGGAGGATATTTTTTTTTAATGGAAAATTGGTTTGATTTGTGACCTAAGTTATAAATTCTAAGGAAGTCGGTAATAAGATTTCCTGGTGTTTTTAATATAATATTGTCCTTAATACAGAACTGAAAAATTCCAATATGCATTTACCTTTAGAAAAATATACCCTCATAAATTCTTAGAGGCAAAATATAGTAGAATTTTTCTCAAAATTTGGTATAGAAAGTTTTTCTGCTGTACATATTTTACTTTACAGTGTTCAAAACATGTTTTGGTACCCAGATGGTACAAAGTTTCAAGCAGAAAGGAAGCTGATTATGAAATGCGTAAGTAGTAAATAAAATTAAAAAGTATTAGAGTCTATATTTCTACTAGTCAATTAAAAATGGAGGGAGAGTGTTTACAGTAGCCTGGCACTTTTTTTTTTTTAAGGACTGCATGCTCCTCATTAGAGTCTTTGTTGTATTTCCCCTTCTGTAGCATGTCCTCTTCTTCCACATAAGACCAATTATTTCCAAGTGACTGGCCTATCATTCTCCCTACTGTATGTATTACTTGCATTTACAGATTATTATATAAAAATAAAATTTTCCTGAACACTGTTGGGCTTGTTTATACAGTATGATGCTCTGACTCAATATTTCCTTTACATTTAATGTATTATTGTTACTGAAAAGATTTATTTTGCTGACACTGCTAATGAATAAACTGCTGTTATATTTAGATATAAGTTTCAGGGGCCATCTGCAAAGAATCAAGAACAGATTTCTAAATACTTTATTAGACTGCCTGAATTTGTATGCTAGTCATACTGCAATATTAAATTGAGGGGTAATTTCTATTGTCAAATTTTAAACATGCTATTATTTCATGTCTCCAGATTTTTATGTGGCTCAGAAATGCAGCAGAAGTGTTGGTTTGAGAATGTTTTAACACCTACAAAAGCATGTTTTTATGTGGCTAAAGAGGAACAGAAGCACACTACTACTGGTTCCCATGTGTTCATATAAGCTCAGCATATATGTTCATATGAACATATATAAGAAACCTCTCCTTTTACCAGCAGATGGAGGTAACAAAGATTGTCCTTGGGAAAGGAGTAACTAGAAAACAATATGGGACACTGGATGGATGAATTTGCTGCACAAAAATTCTTGAAAGAAAAATCAAAAACAATTCATGGCCAGTATTGGTGAATTTAGTGGCTGCCAATATTTTCCTCAAATAAATATTTTCTTTTCATGAAAACCCACTGCCATAGTTTATAAAAACTGAGAGGACTCATTTGGTGAATATGCCTGAACTAAACACTCTTTAGGAAATAGGATTCTCCTCTGAATCCCTGCCATTTGCCAGGAGGGTCAGGGAGAATCATAAATTCCACAACAAATTGTTTATTTCGGTAGCTGCTTAATATGAGTCTCTCTATAGCTGTAATAGTGGGGTTGGAAGGAATAATAGAGAAGACATTGCAAGAGATTTTGTGGACATTTTAATTTCTTCATCTGCAGATGGAAAAATTTTAAGTAAGGGCAGGAATAAGGTTGGCTTATGTACTTTGATGGTAGGATGTGAGCAAAGCAGGATGTATTTCTTTAGTAATAAAATAATTTTATGTCACACCAATTGATTTTTAATTTTTTAAGAGCTTATGAAACATTAAAACATGAGCAGAGCACCTCTCCTGTGAAGACAGGTTGAGGAAGTTGACACTGTTCAGCCTGGAGAAGAGAAGGTTGCCTGGAGACCTCATAGCAACCTTTCAGTATCATTGGGTGGCCTACAAGGAAGCCAGAGAGGGAATCTTCATCAGGAGCTGTAGAAGTGGGAAAGGGGAAACAATGGTTTCAAACTGGGAGAAGGTTTGAATTAGATAGATTAATTAGATATTACAAGGACATTCTTTACTGAACAGTTGTGTCACTCTAACTGTGGGACAGCATGGAGAATAATGGCCCAGCTTCTGGTACTCCTTAAACTGGCATTTCCTCCGAAACAAAAGATTGTGACATGGTGTCTTAACATCGGCAAAGCTCTGAAATTTAACAAGGGCAAGTGCCATATTCCAGACCTGGGATGGGGCAACTCTGGTTGTATGTGTGGACTGGGGAACGAGAACCTCCATGGAGAAGAGCAGCTCCATGGAAAGGGACGTGGTCAATGTTGAGTTGAGCATGAGCCAGCAGTGTCCTGGCAGCCAAGAGGCCCACCCAAGTCCTGGGGTGCATCAGGCACAGCATCACAGCCGGGCAAGGGAGGGGATTGTCCTGCTCTGCATTGCACTGGGGCAGCCTCACCTCAAGTGCTGGGGGCAGTTCCGGGTGACACAGAATAAGAAAGACACTGAGCTGTTAGAGAGTGTCCAAAGGAGGGCCACAAGGATGGTGAAGGGTTTGGAGGGGAAGCCATGTGAGGAGTGGCTGAGGTCACACTGTCTGTTCAGCCTGGAGGAGACTGAGGGCAGACCTCACTGCAGTTACAATTTCCTTGTGAGGGGAAGAGGAGGAGAAGAAGCTGATTTCTTCTCTGTGGTGACAGTGACGGGACCAAAGGGAATGGCATGAAGTTGTGTCAGAGGAGGCTTAGGTTGGATATTAGGAAAAGGTTCTTCCCCCAGAGGGTGGTTGGATACTGGAATGGTGTCCCCAGTGAAGTGGTCACAGCACCAAGGCTGACAGAGATTGAGAAGCATTTAAACAATGTTCTCCAACACATGCTGTGACTCTTGGGGATGTCCTGTGCAGGAACAGGAACTGGACTTGGTGATCCTGATGGGTCCTATCCAACTCAGCATATTCTATGATTCTGTGATTCTAATACACATGTGTATCATGGAACTGTACGTTCATCTGTTTTTCCCAATGACAGTTTTTAGCAGAGGAATTGCTAGTCCATTTCCTGCATGTACCATTTCTGTAATATATCAAGTTGCTAAATTATAGATAAAGTTCCACAAGTAATTTCTTGCTAGGTTGACCTGAGTGATAAAAGCCACAAAGTCACTTTTGTCACTAGTCAGAAGTCATTGAGGCCTTTGGAAAATGACATTCCGGGACATGCATTAACCAGGTTAAGTCTTTGTAAAATTCACACAGCAGTCTGAAGATGTTTCTTGAAGGAGCTAACTGAGCTTTATCATCAAACAAAAATGGATACCATACAGCCTAGAGTCACTTCTGGCCACAGCAGTGCAATGTAGTACTTAGAGAATTCACAATGTGTAGCTGGAAAATGTGTGCATAATTTGATGGAGAGCTTATTCAGGCCTTGCAATACCGTGCCTGAGGGGTTTTTCTGTAAGGTGGAAGGATGAACTGAGCAACTTCGCAGGCTCTATTTGTAGTGATGTTCTTTTCACTTTAACAATCAAAACAAAATTGTATTTTTAGCAGAGCTATTACAGGAATTAGCATATAAACAAATGCAGGAGAAAGACAAGAAACTGTTCAAGCTGTTTTGCTTCTGATATAATTTTCTCAAATGAGTTGACTTTTCTCTAGGGAAGGCAAATTATTGCATACGAATGTGAATAAGAATTGACAAACTCTTCTGTGCCTGTCACAGTCATCTAAGAAATGTCCAGCTTCCTCTTCCCATCTTCTTTTATACCAAGAGGAAAAATTGTTGAGAGTAGGATCTGAAACCCGGAGATTTCAAATGTCTCCCTCTAACCAATGAGTCTGATGTCATTCCACCCAGGATTACATTAACAGTTATGATTTCTTTGGTCTTTGTGGTGGCACATTTGCACCTCAGGAAAGCCTCCAACCTTGAGTGCACCACTTGGCAGAAATACGTATGAGGAGAATTGTTGTAAATTTTATCAATCTGTCTTTCTAATCTCCTAAAAGAGATTTGACCTAATTTTGGCTTAACTGGTGTTTACAGGTCCTCTACATTTAGTATAATTTGCAGCTTTCACAAATGTAATATCTATTCTCTCTAAAATGCTATACAAGAAAGACTTTAGATAGAAATAAGACTGATAAGAAATAATACCTTTTCCATGAGTATTCGGGTACCTTTGAAAATTTACACCACTCTCTTTCAGTCCTAACTCTGCCATTTAGATTCTGTAAAAGATTGTCTTTTGTCCAAATTTGAGGTGGGTTTTGAGGTAAGTTTTCTTAAAAATGCTGAAACCTGGAAACATGAAAGTGCTGTATCAACATCCAAATACAATTCGTCTAGTCTCATGTTCCCTTTATTTCCTAGTCTTAGAAGTCAAATAACAGGAAAAAAGCTGTTCCATTTTGTCATACTCTATCTTTAAATCCTTGGTCTGGTGCTACAACCAAGCAGATATGGGAATGAACCTCTGTGCTAGCTCAAGCAGTTGCTTTCTGAAGGCTGAGTAAAACCAGTGCTCCTCCTCTGAAAACCTGCTAACAGAAGGAAATAAAAAGTTCTAAAAATGCCCTAATTCGGTTCAGCAAGTATTTTGCCTACAGAAACCTCTATACCATGAACATTGCATTTCAACCATTAGTTCTTGAAGTATTTGAACTTCCTTTATATTTTTGTCCTCCATTTTCCCCCCCATTTGTCAGATTTGTATGTATGAAATGGTGATTAGGAAGACACCTTTTTATCAGGGAAAAACAGTATGGCATTTGTTAGCTTTTCTGTGCAGGAAATTTGAGAAAGGAGTGAAACTGAGCTCAAGCATGATGAATCAAGGTTTCAAAAATCTTGAAAATTACATTCTGTAAAATGTTTAAAAATATGGTTGCCTAAATATGAAGTACTTTTTATTTGTTTTCTGCACTTTTAACCTTGGGCTGATGACTTTAATATCTTCTTCACAGATAGGACTAAAAGCTTACTTTGGAAATATGAACTCAAAACAAGGATTTCCCTGTCCCACATGGCTGCAGTAGCAGAGGCTTTATCAACATAACATTCTGTGATATTTGTGATAGAATCGCCACATTTTTCTTCAAGCTTGGAAGTTAGCTCCTTTAGTACCCAGACTTGTATATCAATGTCAATAGGCTGTTACTGAAAATTTTCCAGGCAGAAAAAATCAGTGAAGATTCTTGAGAGAGGTATTTAAGCCAGTGATTTGCCCCTCTGGCTCTTGCCACTATTTGAGGGACTATGCCTGTCTGTCTTTTTTTTCTTCTTTTTTTTTTTTTTTTTTTTCCTTTTCAAAGTTTTCTTGGTTTCTGCTTTCTGAAAGTGCATTTTACAGAGTGGGAAGCATTTCTGCTTTCCTCAGTTCAGATTTCAAGCCACCTTTACTTAAAGTTCTGTCACCTTGCATTAGCTCTTGCTTTTCTTTTGTTGCAGTTACGCAGTTTAACCCTGCAAGCTTAAACCAACCTTTAATAGTTATGGTTCTCTTTCCTCTGTTTGTTTTTCTTTATTTTCTAATTCTTTTCTTGAGTTTCTGTGTCTCTGAACTGTTCATCCATGGCTTTTGCATTGGCTGCCCCTTCTTCTCCTTTCTTTATTTTTTTTATTCTTATTTTCCAGAAAAGATGATGTCTGATGTGTGTTAATTGTAGAGCTTTCCCCTCTCTGCATTCTGCACAGTCTGCCCCACCAGCATCTACATAAAGTTATCCTGCTTTACTTAGTCACTGTTCACTTGCCAACTCCATGTCTCTCTGGACTCCTAGTCACACTCTCTGAAATCATTCCTGTGAACACAGGGCTGGTGGGGTTGCTTTGTGCAGCAACCTTTTTGGGGGACTTGACAACCCTAGTGTCCTCCTGAAGGTTGCAAGCAGAACCGATGGGGGCAGGGATGGGGAGGCATTTGCTGTTTTACTTTTTCACTTGTTTGTTGTGCGTTTACCTTGATCTGTCTGTCACAGCTGTTGGAGATTGAGCAGGATTACAAGAGGTTATGCTACAACGGCCAAAGGAGAGAACAACATCTAGAGATGACCACACCTGGAGTGCTTGGTCCTGGGCTCCCCCGCCCTGAGCAGCATGGACACGCTGGAACAAGTCCAGAGAAGCACCACAAAGATTATCAGAGGGCTGGAGCACCTCTTCTAAGAGAACAGGCTGGGAGAGCTGGGACTGTTCAGCCAGAAGAAGAGAAGGCTGGGGCTGACCTTATCAAGATGTATGAGTACCTCATGGGGAGCTAAACAAGATATAGGCAGACTCAATGTGCCTAATGAAAGGACAAGATGTAATAGGCATAAACTGAAAGACTGGAATATTAATTTACACATAAGAAAACCCTTTCTTCCTGTGTGGGATTTTGAGAAATGGGACAGGTTTCTCAGAGTGGTTGTGGAGTCTTCATCCCTGAAAATGTCTAAAATGCAGCTGCACACTGTCTTCAGCAACCTACTCTAGTTCAGCAAGGGAGCTAGGCTAGTTCTTCGGAGGTGTCTCTAGTCTCAGCCTTTGTATAATCCAGTAACTTTTCTAAGCATTGTCACAGTGGGATTTATTATGCTTGCAATTTAGTGAAATATTCAAGGGAATTTTCTTGCTTGCAAGAAAAAGGGATTCCTGGATTGCACTGTTATTCTGATCTGCTTTTCAGATATGTTGTAAATGATTCCTGACTATTTTTCCAAGGTATCCCAAAACCCTGTACCCACAGTAAGACATGTTTTTAGAAGAAGGGTCCACCAAGCACTTGCAGAAATGCGTGGGCCTCTTCCGCATTTCTTGAAAGCAGCTAAGGTGCCTGGTTGGTTGGTGATCTTGTTTTTATTCAGTCTCTTTATTGAGAATATTCCATGTGACAATAACTTCACCAAGAGATACTCTATGAACTTAAAAAAAAGTTTTAAATATAAACGTTATATTATCAAATGGTGGTTTGAAAGAACTAAATAGGATTATGAAGATTATCATTCTTTAACAATGCCCTAAATTTTTATCTCCTTATCCCTTTCTCATTGCTTTCTCTCTCAAGACATTATGGTTTATTGTGTCTCCACTAGGTACCTTGCATATGATTTACACACTGAATGGCTCTGCTTTCAGAGCAAGGTAATGATATAATATCCCCATTTATATTCAGAGCAGTCAACACTTTCTAGCTCTCTGAATAATAAAACCACCTGCATTTAATATACATAGAAAAATGGGAAGGCAAATAGCAGATATAGCACAATCACACAAGTGTAATCAGATAAAATATCACAATATTAGAGCAGATCAGCATCTGGTAATGACTTGAATTTTAAAAGGCTGACAAACAGCATGGTCTAAAGCAATCAGGCATACCTCATTCAGAGCTACTTATCCCAGATTTGATTGCTCTTCTCGTATGTTTCTGGCAGATTAAACATTCAGGCTTTCTTATTTTAACTCTTCCTATGCTGTGCCTCTTTTAGTGGAAAACCAGTAGTTTTACTTTTTTTTCGGAGTGACAAAGCAGCAACACATTAAAGGAGTGGAAGAAGAAGCCCTGCTGCCCTTGCTGGTTGCAGTAAATAGAGCCAAACCCTTCTGCAGTGTGCATGCAGTCACACATCAATCTGTGTCCTCTGCCACTGCAGCTGCTGCCAGGGCTTTGGGATCCATTATATATAGTAGAGAACTACTAGAAACAGAAAGGAGATTTTTTGTGTCAGGTAATCTGTGGATGAGTGGCTTGTGGAAGACTTTATCTGCACATTCCACTGCAATCAGTGGCACCCTGACACCCTTTAAGACATCCTGCAGCTACACTAACACAAACAATACAAATCAAGCAATGTCAGAGTAAAGGTGGTGCTTTATAGAGCTGGAATATTGCCTATTCTCTAATTATTTCTATGCATTTGTCAACTGCAAGTCTTAGCTGTTAATGCAGGTGCTGGAGCCACACCCAAAAACCATGTTAAGAGCATATTCTCTCCCTCTTCCTCTCCCTTTCTTTCACAGTTTGCTTTCACTGCAAGCATCAGTGATGAGGAGCTGCTTGAATTTCTTCTTTCTGATTTTGCATTCCAGGCAATGCTACTTCCAGGAATCACATCTCTTGCCTCACTTCTTGGGTGTGGGGGAGCTCATTCACTTCTGGTTAATGAGCTTGCGATTGGACTTTGCATGGTACAAATTGAATGACTGTGTCCCCAGAATATACTGGGAGCCACGCGCTTGCCCCTGAACAAAATGCCATACAAACCTTCCCCCTGCCCTCCCTTTTTCTTTCACATCACAGGACTCTGTGCTTACTATGAGAACAGAAAGTATTTTACTATGGTTAAAACCATGCCACAATAGAGCATCTGAGGAAGAAAGGGAATATTCCACAGTTATGCTTTTTCCCCATTTGACCACACCTGAGGTTATGTAATGCCTCAGATATTTTGCCTGTAACTATGAGAGAGATTCTACAATCAGAGATCAGCATTCTTTATAAATGTAAAACCTGAAAACAAATGGTGCCATTCCCCATGTACATGGTTAATAGAAAGCTGCACTAACTCTAGAATAAAAGATAGAGACATGCACCTTGGAGAGTGATATATATTGCCTATTAATGGCAAGACAATTTTTATATTATTTATATTATACTTAATTTTTTAATAAAAATATTTACATTTTATATTTTATATAAAATAAGTGGTTATTTTAACTCGCTGTTCTCCAATAGCATTGAGTCTTCTTTTCATGAGAAGCTCTCTGAATACCATTTTGTCTCCCATGAACTGGCACATGTGAAATAAGAACACATGATCCTCACTCGTAACTGCAGAACTAGAAAAGGACTGGTTTTTATCCTTTCCTGCTTTCTGGATTAATGGTGGAAAAAAGAAGATTTTAGAATCTCATTTACAGCTTAGACCCAACATAGCTCTTCCTGCAAAATTCTTCCGCTATGATTCCCTCACCTTTTTGGATACAGCATTTTGTTACCTGCTGCCGCCTGAAGAGTGAACAGATGGAGAGTGGGAATGAAGCTCTACCATCTTTCTTGGCTGATGCTCACACTTACAGCACCAGATAGAAAGGAAGGGATAACAGAACTGAACCAGTGATCAGAAGGTTTAAAGAACCAGTACTCATAACACTTGGTTTATCTTATACAAACCCTGTTCAGCTATGGGCAAAAAAAATGATAGTGCATGGAAGTTGTGATGAAAGTGCCTCTGTAAACCAGTAGCAGAGCAAAGAAAAGAAGATAAAATGTATGTATTGCTTTCTGTCATATGTTTAAGCTTAGTGAAATACAAATATAGACATTTTTTAAAATTATTTTTTAAATAACACTGATTTCTTAAGTTTGGAAAAGAACACTCAATGTAGTCCTGCCAGTGAATTTGCTGTCAGGATAGTATATTCTTGTACTGCTTCCTTACTGCAGCGGATCAATGACCAAATATATTAGGAATTCATTGTGTACAAGGAAAAGAGATGAGGGGTGATTTGTCATAAGTTCTTTCTTTTTATTAATAAGGCATGTGGCACAGAGATGAGATATAGTCTGCATTCTTCTGCTTTCTATCCCTTAATAGTTCTGATTCAAGTTTCATTGTACTCATATCTTTACCTTATTCCTTTGGTTTGTGGTGTTCTGTAATAAGGACTTTGTGTTCCGCTGGTCAGTGCTGTTGACTGCATTACACCTGGCCTATTTGGCAGGTGAATCAGTTTTGGGGTACTCAATATAAAGTTACTGCTGCTACTGGCCACAGCTGGTTCTTCAGTACAAGAGTATGTTACTGCTTCTTAAAAAATGACTAATAACAACCAGAACACTAAGTGTCTTTAGCCAGGGCCTACCAAGATCAAGAGTATGAAGCCAGGCTGCAATGAAATAAGACACAAATCTTTCATTTTTTCACTGGAACAAAGTTGTAAGTAGTGGGGCATCCTGGATTCAGAACATTCACTCTATGTTTTGGCTTAAAGGATGGAAAGGGAGATGAATGGAGTTGAAGTCTAGAAACATTTTTTCTATTTCTAAGGCATATATGGGTAATTTCTCCCCTTTCACAAGACTTTTTTGCCCTGTACACAGCACTGGTGAAGCCACAACTTGAATACTGACCAGTTCCAGATCCCTCAGTTTAGGAAGGACATTGAGATGCTCAAATGCATCCAGAGGCAGGCAACAAGGCTGGTAAAGGGTCTGGAACAAAAGCCTTCTGAAGAATGGCTGAGGGATTTGGGGTTGTTTAACCTGGAGAAGAGAAGATCTTATCATTCTCTACAGGTGCCTGAAAGGAGGTTGGAGGTTGTAGCCAGGTGGGTGTCAGCCTCTTCTCTCAGGCAACCAGTCACAAGGCAAGAGGACACAGTCTTAAAAATGCACCAGAAGAAGTTTAAGCTAGGCATTAGGAAAAAAAAAATTCTTTACAGAAAGAGTCATTTGGCATAGGAATAGGCTGCCCAGGGAAGTAGAGTCACTGGCCCTGGAGGTGTTTAAGAAAAGACTGGATGTGGCACTCAGTGCCATGGTCTGTCTGACAAGGTAGTGTTTAACCACAGGTTGGACTTGATGATCTCCAAGGTCTTTTCCAACCTAGCAAATTCTGTGATTCTGTGGTTCTGTGACTTTCTCTTTTGCTTATCCTTTATAGGATAAGCAAACATTGAAAACATCTGAAAACATTAAGTATGTGTTTGGTTTGACACACAACTTGGGGCTAGCTTTAGGTCTGGATTTAAGATTGATTTAGGGGTCCAGCAGGACCACTCATGGAAGATTGTCCCCAGTGGTGAAGGAATCCAGGCACATGTTTCCAAAGACATGGAACATGAGAGACCTTCTTGCACCATCCTTCACCCGGTGTTGGCAGTTCATCATGGCAAAGTCAGACAAAAATCCAGTTTAAATTCCACAGAGAGTATGAGTGGTTAAACTCTTGTCAGCAGGAGTCAACACACAACTTACACTCAATTACAGTTCATCTGTATAAGAAATTCTATCACTTTTTTTTTTTTCCATGCTAAGGCATAAAAATTAACAATCAATGAAAAGATGCTGTGAAATTTTGAAATATAAGTTACCTGCACTGTCTGGTTGGGCTTGGGCATGCCCCTGAATTTTCTGCTGTCCAGCAGCTGTAAATTCATCAGCTCTGTCATGGCCTCCAGTCAAATTGTCTCCTCAGACAGCTGCTAATCTAAGATCACAGCCAGAATGGTCAATGCTACTTTTTCAGGATTTTTTTTCTGCCTTCATAGTACTGCTGTGAAGATGCACACCTTTGCATGGAATGTAGTATTTATACAGATGCATTTCCTCCCTCTGTTTTCTGCTAAATATAATGTTGAACTAAAGTCTCACAGAAGAGTGAGGTACAGTAAGATGGCAAGGAATGACAAAATAGTTGTATCATATAAGAAGGTTGTCACTTATTTTAGAGCATAGCAGTGGTGAGAATTACCAGCTTTTGCACATGCATGCACTCTCTCCACTTCTTTCCCCCTATACTTTTCTTTGCCTCTCTCTTGCCCCCATTCACTGTCAGGGAGACATTTCCTGATTTATTGCTTGAAAGGCTACCATCTTGCTTCATCTCTTGAAAGGGAAGGGGACTTTTTAAAATTTGTGTAGATAAGATCTCAGTTAGCCCATAAGATATCGCAGCCCATTAATGAAATACCAAAATGGGAAACTTGACATCTAAATGTTAAAAGAGCTATTATTCCCTATACATCCAAAAAATCCTCATCCGGTGTCCTCCCAAAATCTAAAATAGAGTAGGACCTTCCAGGACTACAGGTTTCAATAAAGAAAGTGGAAAATTATGCATTAAATCACTACTAATATTTGTTATGTTTCCTTATACACACTGACACACAGTAAACCCATCCTTTCACAATCTGAGGGGAATATAGAGTCATCGTTGCACAGGCATGCCAGTGTTAGCATTAGTAAGTGTTACCCAGATGTGCTGGGGAGAAAAATATACTCCCTTTCTTCCATGCCATTTTACAACTAACACAGATATTTTACCACAAAAGTGTGATTGAACTGTTGGCAGGTGTTCTGCAACCAGGCTGAGAACTGTTGGTACTGAAAGCTAGTTACCACTCTGCTGAGTTCAGATACCTAACTTTCATTAGTATTTGAGGTTGAAAAGTAGTCAGTAATGTGTACCAATTGTACACTAATTTTTATCTCTGACTGGTGATCTTTCTACAGGAATCCTCATGAAAACTATTTTTCAATTGGTAGAAAATGCCTGGCATTTTAAAGGAATGCAGATATCGTTTTTAAAATATAGAAGTAATCTCTCTTGACTTGTGTTTAGTAAAGGAGTATTGGCAAGTAGTTAAGTAGGCTAAATAATGAGAAAGACACAAGTAACATATTTTCAAATGCATCAGTGTTATGGCTTGTCATGTCCTTCTTCCTGCTTAAAATTAGCAATGATGGATACTGAGACCCTATTAATTTTTTAAGTCTGATGGGCACAGCCAAGCATGGAGCAAAGAGTAATATAAATTAGCACTTTGGTTTATAAACCTAAAAACCCTGGGGATGATGTAGTGTAGAGTAAGATTCAGGAAGAGGAAACACATAGGTTGAAGTCAAAACCCTCTATCCTGAATTTCTGTTCTTCCAGTGAAATTGGAAAAAAATTCTAAAACAATTCCTTAATTTTTCTTGAAAAAAGAATGCTGAGCCAAGTCCAAACCCCATGTTTCAGAACTACAAACCTAAATTTTAAAAAATTTTTTGTTGTGATTTAAGCATCAGGAAATGTTCAAATTTAGAAGTTCCTGAGTATATTTGTATCCTTAAATTAAGATGTGTTTGTGATGTCGCAGTAGCAAAGTATGTGCAAGTGGGAAAAAAAAAACATTCATGTAATTTATAGAAATTGTGAAGATATTTATTTTGACTTTTATATTGCCTGTGTGTATCTGCCTTCAAGCTGCTCCTCTCAACACTTAGCAAGAATGTTTAGAGGGGTGTAGATACTTCAGTTAATCTTGGAGATCTGCAGTAACAGTTGAAGAAAATGAAGTTTAACATTTAATAATTTCTGAATAGAAAAATAATTCCAAAAAGGGATATATATATATATATATATATACACATATATATATATCCCTGACACCTGGCATTTCCACGATAAATAGAGATTAAACATGTATGCAAATAATTAGCTTTAATGAACATGTTCAAAACAGCATCTATTTTTAACTAGATGCAAAAAGCTTGCATTTATTTCATCTGGAGATTTCAGGGAGAGTCTGAAGTTAATTTTAGCTTTCACTCCAAGTGTTTTAAGCACACATGAATGACATGATGTATCTTTCAAATCATCCAGTTATTTAAGAAGGAAGCTTAAGTGCTCACTTTTTAGCACATCTGTTCTGGTTTTTATTGTAGGAATGGTGGACATGTTTCATTCTTTTGAGAACTGATTCAACCCCAAGGTTTGTTTTCAACATATTTTGGTTGAAGAGACACAATGTGCACCTCTGTAATTTTCTTTTGCATGATCTGGCACTCAAATCTTCCCAATTTCAATCTTCAATACTATTAAATTTAAAAAAAGGTATGATGAACAGAAGGCATATTTGAAAAGAATTTTTTTGATTTATCTTTCTTCTCAGTCTGTCAGAAGACACTTCTAGCAGGCACAAAACACATCACTGTGCTTCATCCTTAGGGATATTGCCCCTGTTCAAACAACCAGTATAACACCTTTTTCTCTGCTGTAAAGCCTGTTTTTGTTGTTGTTGTTTGTAATTTTTTACAGCATGCCTCACAAAGGTCACCAGAACCACTATGCAAAATGTGAAATGCTGACATTAAATAAGCAATAACCTTACCATCACCGTGAAATAGCTGTTTTACAAGGTAATTCTGCTTGTTTCTGGTGTGAGTAGCTCTGTAAAAGCCTTCTCCCTTCTTTTCACTTCTTTCAGTACTTCCTATTATGCCTTGCCACGGGAAAAGCATGTGGTGCTGAATGAACATTCTATGTATTCAACCACGTATTTATTTTAACTTTTCATTCACTTTGGTTTTATTTTCCCCTTTGGCAATGTAACAGCCAAATAAGCTGGAGGCTGCATTCTTATTCCTTGTATTGCCATGTGACTAATTCCAAGGAGACTGTTGCTGGTCTAAACAAAGTGCCATGGAAGAATATGTGCCCTAAGAATAAAGTCCCTAATATGTGCCCTAAGAATAAAGTCCCTAATATGTGCCCTAAGAATAGACTTGTGATATAGTCTTAGGAAGTTGCATAAAACATTTGTGCTTTTCCTCCTTTTCTCACCCCTTTGAGAAACTTGGGCTCATTGTGATTTCTCTCTAGAGCCATGCCCTGTAATTCAGCAAGGTGCAGTCCTCTTATTTTGCACAATTTTTCTGATTTAAAGCTGTTTCTAATTGAGGTGAGGGTCAGCAGTTCCATATGTCAGTGCTTTATTTCAGCTGTGGTGAAACAGGATGATGCTGGTGATGCCTGCCATAAAGCTTCTTGGGAGTTCAATCACAAAACACAGACACTCTCATCCTGCTCTGTCCATTATTTGTATCCTCACTTTCCAGGTGACAGAAATATTTTTTAAAAGTATAGTCCATGGGAACTGGCTGAAAGGACAACTGTGAAAGACTTTAGTAAATTATAGCTGGATTTATTAATTCTGCTCAGGGTCATGCTAATAGTACTGAGTTGAGGTGAAGTTGAACTTGTGCTTTTAGATTGGGAGCACCATTGGGGAAAGGAAAGTTTCAGGAAAGTTTCGGGAAAGTTTCAGGAAAGAAAAGTTTCAGGAAAGTTTCAGGAAAGTGGCAGGAAAGTGGCAGGAAAGTGGCAGGAAAGTGGCAGGAAAGTGGCAGGAAAGGAAAGTGGCAGGAAAGGGAAGTGGCAGGAAAGTGGCAGGAAAGGAAAGTGGCAGGAAAGGGAAGTGGCAGGAAAGTGGCAGGAAAGGAAAGTGGCAGGAAAGGGAAGTGGCAGGAAAGTGGCAGGAAAGGAAAGTGGCAGGAAAGGGAAGTGGCAGGAAAGTGGCAGGAAAGGAAAGTGGCAGGAAAGGGAAGTGGCAGGAAAGTGGCAGGAAAGTGGCAGGAAAGGAAATTTCAAGGAAATTTCAAGGAAAGGAAAGGAAATTTCAAGGAAAGGAAAGGAAATTTCAAGGAAAGGAAATTTCAAGGAAAGGAAATTTCAAGGAAAGGAAAGGAAAGGAAANAGGAAAGGAAAGGAAAGGAAAGGAAAGGAAAGGAAAGGAAAGGAAAGGAAAGGAAAGGAAAGGAAAGGAAAGGAAAGGAAAGGAAAGGAAAGGAAAGGAAAATGCCAAATCATGCAAAAATCAGATCAATTTCAAGAATTCTTCATTTTCTTGTCTAGTGAATGTCTATATTTAACCTCCCCCTCAGTAATGGCAGCTTTTCTAGCAAACTAAAACAGAAGAGGAAGGAAAGATGTGGTGGACCTAACTGAATGACAATAGAAAATGATGTCTTGACTATTACAAATTAAGAAGCAGTTTCTTAAAACATTTACATCTGATACCCTCTAAGGTAACGGTGTTTTACTGAAAGAGTATTTGGAGGACACAGGTTGTAAGGGAGCAAATGGAAAAGTTCAGATACCCTCACCAAAGTGTTGGTCAGATTTGAACATTAAAGTTGCACTCTGCTTGGAATAGTGACTTAGATGAGGTATATAATCTGAGGTGCTTTGTCTACTGGGCATAATAAACAATAAATTTTCATTTACATTTTCTCTAGAAAAGTAAGTACAAGGTGCATGAAACTGTTAAATACAGAAGAGTCCCAGCTGATTTGTTGAAAAATGGAAGTGCTGGAAGAATATATATATATATTTATCCACCTTTCAATGTATCTATACTTCTGCCTATCTACTTGCTTTCCTACCTATGTGCATATATACAAAATGATCCACTTAACATAGATGATATTGGTATATCAAGTAGTGGAATTATGTTAATGGGCCCTGCCCCTGGATTTTTTGCAACAGTCTGCAAATGTTGGAAGATTTTTTTCAATGGAAGAGTGATAGAATGACTGAAGTATTAGGAACTTCAGTCCTGCTCTAGGGTAATCCCATTGCAGGAATGGGAAGGCAACCAGAAAAGTCTCTTACATTTGTTTCTGAAATATATTTTACCGAAGCCAGAAAATCATAACGCTCCATTTAATGTAGGTACCTCATTGCAATATCTGGTATATCTGTTTATCCTAAAACTGAGTATTGCTAGAGAAGGCAGGTAGGGAGCAATGTGCTGTTGTAAATAAAGAAAGTAGGTGGTAAACAGGTTTAGTAATGAATTCATTTTTCCATGGAAAAAAGAGACTTTAAAGAAGTTGTGTTTAGAAGTGTAGATAAATTTAAGCCACAGAGATCATACAAGAAGTAGAAAACTTCTCTAGGATTCAGGGTGCAGAATTTGTGGAGGTGAACTTTTCTCAATTAAGCCACAGAGCTAATTTAATTGAGTTAGAAGATGTAGTCAATAGTATTTTTGTTTTCGTTTTGGTTTTGTACTTTTGCTTAAAAAGTATCAGTAAAACTTTTTGAGCCACATGTTGATTCCATAAATGTGCAAACTTGCAAATCGGTCCCTTTCTTTATAAAAAGTGGTCTGGAGGAGGTCTTTTCTAATACCACAAGTTGGAAATTAGTTATGTTTTCCACACAAAAAACACTACTTGACATTTTTAATATAGCAAGCAGAAACTCTGTGATCATGCAAGGTTGTTCTATGTTTTGGCGCATAGTATTCTTAGTTATAAATAGTTACACTCTGTTGGGTACTAGTGAAGCTGTTCTGATTTATGCTTATGTAAGAATATGGCGTGTACTTTTTTTCTTGTACTTGAAGAGGAAAGGAATACCTTTTTCTTGTTGAAGAAATGCCATGGGTTGTTCAACTCAGACAGGAAATTAATGAAACCAGACCTCATCTTTAATTAATGAGTTCTGCTTTAATGTGGTTATTATGGGCTGGTGTCATTCACCTAGAAGCTCTCATCTCCAAAACTAATAGCACCAGGAAGAATAAGTTGGCATGATATTCTTCTTTGCAGTCTAGTGTGTACCTACATACCTAAAACGTATAGGGTTATCTCATACTTTTTCTTTCACTCATTTTAAAAGATAGCAGAATGTAACATTTGGGAAAAAGAAAAACAGATACTAACAAAATTATTACCTTCAACTGTGTAGAAAGTGTTAATTTCTAAAGCAGCACATAATGATTAAAAAATTATGTTCATACTTATTGTTACATCCATTCAAATACCAGTAACAGTTTGTCTCTAAATAAAAACCATTTTGTTGAAATCTTCTGGGTAGTGTGGAAACAAGCTGTGTTATTTGATTTATGTTTTGACCTATTTTATCCCCATGTGCTTCAGGTGTTACAGTGTTATGCCTTAAATTCACTTAATTTGCTTTATGTAGAGTTCTTTTCACTGGATTACAGATTTTTTTTTTTTTTTTAGGTTGGTTATATTTTGAGTGGAGCTGTGAAAGAAATTATTTCCTGTTCTAGATGACGTCAGGTGGTTTGAAGTTTGATTCATCTCCCACTTCACTTACTGACATACACTGTCCTTGAGTCCTGCAGAAAGGTGAAACCAGCCCTTTCATCTATCAGGTGCCTCAAACCAGTGCTAAGTGGCCTTTCTCTTCAACACAGTTAAACAGAGTTAAAGATGCATATTTTCTCAATGTAATAGTGATGTATGAAGAACTGTTGTGATGATTTACAAGATACACAGATCTTTTCGTGCTCCCCTGCATCATAGAGAATATCCTCTGAACTGTATTGTAACATGTGAGTTAGAGTTGACAGATGTGTGTAACAGAGAAAAAATGTTTCAGATGTAACCATTACAGAGACACAGGAGTAAAAATCTTACACAACATGCTGAACTGCCGAGTCAGACAGTACTGGGAGAAGTATAAAACATTGTCTTAAGCCTTATTTCCTGAGGTGGTATAAATGGGCCCAGTGTTTGCAAGCGGACTCTATGCTGCTATAAACCAGCGAAGAACTGAAGTAAAACATAGAGATGCACTTTGTTTTGAGGATCAGCCTGTATTAAACCTAGCAGCCAATTGTTGCTTAATATTAAAACATATAATACCTTGCCAGCTTAGTGAATTCATTGTGTTAGGTGTTATGACGACTCAGAAGAAAAAGTGAAAATTCTTTGGTGAAGGGCTTGCAAGCCAAGCAAAGATAAGAGCATCAGAAAGGACATAGTACAAAAATTCTCACTGGATTATAAAATGGGGTTTAGCAGAACTTAAAAGTATTATACTCTCAAGCAGCTATACTCACAAGCAGTCCTCCCAAGAAGTCCTTTTTCCTGTTGTGACAGATTTTGTAAACTACTTTTGGTACCTCTTGTGTTTATACAGTTTGAGTACATCACAGTTTTTGACACACAGTGTGAAGACCAATCCGCCTATGGTTTGAAAGCAATAGGCTCCTTACAGTCCCACCACTGGACCTACTAAATATAGGACTGGCTGGTATCAGCGCACATGTGTGAATCCCTTTGAGACTGCAATCTGCTCAGATGAACCCAAAGAACACTGGATCTTTATGGGATATATCATAATGCATAAACTAGGGCAGAATATCACATGTACAGAAGAGATCTTGCATGTGGAGTGATCACTTCTGGGCACTCTGCCTAACAGACAGAAACCTGGAAGTGTTCATCTCCCACACCATAGTGGCAATTTAGAAATTAACCAAGAGTCAAAAATTATATTCTACTACCAATGCTGTTGAAGTTTGGAGAATTACCTCCTCAAGGAAAACTGATAAACAAGAACTTCACAGAAAGGTGAGCAGAGAGGTGCCCTTCCTTTCTTTCTGAATAGAACATGACTCATTTAAAGCAAAATCTCCTGCTCCACGGGAAGGTTATGGTATCAAAATGTCTGAAATTCAGTGTACAGTGGGAGATTAGAATGCAGGACCTGATGATATGGGAGTAGAGGTGTGCAGATGGAGGACGCACATTCTCCTCTTGCATGATTGAAATATTTGAGTATCCACATGTGTGAAGCATGAGTGCATGAGAATTTTGAATCTTGGAGCCCTACATGCAGTTCTTCTGAGGCTGTGAGGTATTTCTAAATACTCCAAGTAATTTACTCCAGTAAATTACTGGAGTAGAGGGAATTGCAGCCAAAAGTATTCCTGTGTCAGGGCCAGAAATTTTAACTTCCCTTATCTTTAAGGTACTGCCTGAACCACACTTTTACTATATGGGAAACAATAACAAAAAAAGACCAGGCAGCATAAAATAGTACAGAGCGTAGGTAGCTTGCAACCTACCATCAATGTCCTTCTGGATCATCTTTTCTGAAATTTGTTAATTTGTCTATTCTTGACCTTCTAATAGTTTTAAGAGAAGTGTGCAGAGTGCATATTGTGCTTGTCACTATCTCCTTGATTCACTTTGAATTAGGGGTAGAGGAATTAGACATAGAGGCTTTTTGTAAAAGATGGTGTTTACCCAAATGTCCAGATTTTCTCCTCTAATGTTCCAGAAACTTAAAAACTTTTGGTTGCAAAAGAGGGATCTGAATGCAATGAGAAGATTCTTACTGATAACCACGGGAATGCACATAGTATGGAAGATTGATGTCTGCCCAGTTGGCTTGTCTAAAGTCAGTTTCAAACCTGAAGGTGAAGGTGTGCTTCCTGTAAGAGGGCCTGGAAGTTGCAGTCTCCCTTGTGCTCTCTCTGTAGTTACTTTCAAAGCCAAGTAATGGGAGCAAACACCAGTTTGAAAACCATGCTACTTCATTATCCTGACACGGTGGTCTTGGCAGGGTTCTCTTCATTACCTTAAACATGATATTTTCAGAATCTAATGATATTGGAGCATAATGAGTGTAAATGTCTCTGAAAAATGTAAGTGCAGGTTTGTCTGCAAGGGTTGTGCAAATATATTAGATGTACAACATTTGCATGGAAACCTGACTGCTCAATATGATCTGATACTTTCAACATTTTTGTGGCAAGTAGTGGATGGAAAAATCAGGGTTGTAACCCTTATGTGAAGGCAGCTCTAGTTGGACCAAATGGAATATTTACAGCTTTCTATGTTATTACTTGTTTTACAGTACCAGTTGTCAACCTGATCAGAGTGACCTTCTGTTGAAGGCTGGTACTGAGAAAACCTGTCTCATTAACCAGGGAGGAAAAGGTCACTCTTTTAAAAGTGATGTCTACTCTGCTTAGCTGCAGCTGAATGGCTGTGAATATGGGAAATTCCAGAATCAAATATAATCTTAAAATACCTGAACTCAACAGAGAAATTCAGGTTGCACTGAAATGTTCACAGATCCATATTTTTTCAATAGGGTTAGGATTCAATGTATGTGGCCATGGCATTTTTTATAGAGACTTGCAGCTATTTAGTTTGGGAGATCCAAGGTTCTTGGCTAGCAGGACTCAAAAAGTCCTTTGTTCTATCTTAATTGATGTTGGCCCTAAATTCAATTTTAACAGCAATCAGCCGAAAGTGTTCTCTAGACAAATCTTGACCATTTTTTCTCTGTTCTGTACCAGAAAATTTAGTTAGGCTTTCTGGAGCTTGCTCAGCTAAACTGAAAAGAGGGTACAATATTTTAATTTGGTTAACATGTAGAAAATGTTGGGAAAAGAGCCTGTGTTCAACTTGTTACTCCTGACTGCAGCTGGATAAATTTTTCCACGAATAAGCATGAAGAAAATAGTTTTCTGGTTTTAAGATTGGACCCCAAGTTAAATGCTTGTGGTAAGGCCCCCTTTTAATTAGGGAGCCTAATTAAATAGGGAGCCTTTAATTTACTTACAGAGTAAATACTTACTCATGACTTCTTGGCTAAACTTGCAGGCATCTGCTTGAATCGTAAGTTTCCCTTTTTTCAAGTAGGTTAAGGTCATGCCAAGTGTGCTTTAGCACAACCACTAAGGAAACATGGCTTATGTGTGCAGTTTGGAAAATGCTGCTGGAAACCCTTCTGTGGAAACAACATTTGTGGTGGTGCTGCCACCAGTTCCAACATACTCTCTTATACTAGCGTTCATTTCTTGACTCTTGAAGTAATACCTTTATGTCCAAAATAAGCTCTTACAGAAGTTATGCCAAAGGGTCTTGCTATAATTTCCAAGTGGGGAATCCCACTTGGAAAATTGTGTGGACCTCTGGCAGTACCAAGAGGTATTTTAGAAGGTGGGTCTGCCCGTAGGCTGCTAACAGTACCTGCAAATTTATCTCCCCAGCCAGACACAATAGCACAACTGCTTCCAGAGAGTGTTGACTACTCTTTACTTTAAAAGACGTACATGAATTCAGTAAAAAATGCTTGAGAAGGATGTTGAAAATGCCAAGCAGAAAGAAGGAGAAAAGAAACAGAGAGAACTTGAAGATCAAGTTCTTGAAGAGCACATCTGCATTAAAGAAAAACAAGACTTGTGATTCATTAAATCTCCTTGTTGTAGTTATACTGGAAAATGTTGAACAGAGAAGGGAAAGACTTAATTTGCCACTTTACCAGGAGGTGTGCTGGTATTGACACTTCTTTGGCACAGCTAGTCAATTAAATCCTGACTTTTACAAGCATAAAAGACTGGCTAATCTATTAGTTCTAATGACAGACTAGTTCTAAAGACTTAACTTTAAAAAAATCCGAAGAATATCCAAGTTAATCAACCAAATATATCCCAGGCATTTTTATCTCTCCTCTGCTGTCCCCTGCACTTGCATCAGTCTAAACCTAATACTTTAAAATATTTCAAATATATGAAGTTTTACCTAATGTCTGCTTTTCAGCACTCCAAATTGTCAGTTACATACTAAGACACTAACTTGAAGACATTGTTCAAATCTCTTTCTACCTACTCTGGGACTATGCATACGTCTGGGAGTGGGACATCTCCCAGCTCCATACTCTACATTGCAATTCTATGCTTTGGTTTCCCCTGTTGGAAATCAAGCAAGTTTCAAGGAGATTCTGCCGAAATCATTATCATGTGTAACATTTTTATTGAGTGGAGTAAGTAATGGGTTAAGTTATTATTTTCCAGAACACTGCAGCTATATGTAGTGGAGTTTTAAGCAGACAAGAAATCCATCCATACAAGTGTGTGACAAAGTACCAGCTTTCATTCCAGATGCCATGAAAGAGTATGATTATCTAGTGGAATGACTTCACTCTTTAATGGAAAGTAATCCATGTCAGGGAAGCTATCACATATAATTTGGTGCAATTGAACTTTGTTTTTAACCTTTTACTATGATTTATGTGATTAGGTCACCAGAGGAAGTGGTTTTGAAAAGCATGATTAAACACTTTAAGGAAACAATTTCTATCTTCAAGCACCTTGTGCAACTTCATTTTTCAAGTGTTTGTCCTTCCTCATCAGCCTGGCTGCATTGAAACATAGAAAAATGTCCTTTGAAATGCTATTTTATTTCTTTAGTATAAAAACAGGTGAGAACAACTGAAGCTGCAAATGAATTGCTATTATTCTGATAGAATTTCTTTAGTTTTTATTCTATACAGTTGCAACATCTTTCTACAGTTGCAACAACTTTCTACTGATTCTAAGCATAACATAATAAATATAATTTTTGTGTTGTTGATCTGCTGTAACTTACCTTTTTAAAACTAGTATATAAAATTATAACCAGTAGATATTGCCTGGAGAAATAGACACCAAGGCACAATTCATAAAGAAAAAAGTGTTCAATCAGTTCAAATTCTTTGCTTAATACCTTTAGCTCTGTGATGAGCTTATATTTCTGAGGGTGCTTTGCTGTCCAAACACATCCTACCCTGTTTGGCTCCAGGCATCAATGCCAACAGATGATGAGAACCACATTCTAGTCCAGTGGTGAGCAGGTTATGACCCACCAAAGTTCATCAGCTTATGGATAAGCAACAAAAATTTAAAATGTATGCAAACTAGTCTCCTAAGCTCAATAATCTAAGGCTTTGAACCTCTTCACTGCCTTTGGAAGGAATCGAAGAAGAGAAGTAGGATGCTTATCAGCAGAAGTTATTATCATAAAAGGCCAAATTCAGCACATGGCCCTTCCAAAACTTCACCAGGTTGGCAGGTCATGAAAAGGCAGGCATAGTCACCAAATATGCATGTGAACAGGGAATATACAAATTCCCCATGATCACTGAAACTTGTTTCCATCTGGTAATTTGAATTAGTTCCATGCAACTGGATCTGGTTGCAGCTGTGTCGTTCAAGTTCAGGTTTAAATATCAAAGCAAAGCTAATTTTCTTTTAAAATTTTCATAGCTTGTCCCTGCTGAACTTCAGAGAGTTTAGCTATAAATTTGCATACATTAACTTGACAAAGGGGCTTCTCAACTCAAGTCCAATCTCTGAGACCTCAGCTCTGACCAGGAATATCATACTTGCTTATCTGTACTGCTTTATATGACTCCTATCTAGGTATGCTCTCCTCTTACAGTTACCTCTGTATGTGTAGCAAACACCACATAAGCTTTCCCCTACTGCTAATGTTGGAGAAGAAATATTAGTCTGGTGGACGGAAAGTGAGGAAGGTCAGAGTAGTACCTGTTCAGCACTGCAAAATTTATATCATTATTGCCCCTTAACTTTTTTTTATCTCTGGGATGTCACCAAGAACCTTTCTTTTGTGCCTGTGCACATATACAAAGATAAAGAGTAGGCCCAATAGCACAACCTGATGTTGAATTCTTCACATCATCAACAAGCCCTCAAACCTCACAAGAAACTTCAGTACAGAGTAAGGAGCAGAATATGATAGCCTCACTTTGTGAAGATTAGGCAAGAGAGGAGAGAAAAATAAGGCATAAAAGAGAGAAAGAGAAGAAAAAAGATCACCAGTCCTTAGATCCTGTCTTGGTCTTTGTCAAAAACGCCAATCACTTGTTTAAAAATTTTAAACGTTTAATAGTAATAAAATGGTTACAAAAATAGTAATAAAAATTAGAGCAATAAGAATTTAGACAATCAGAGTTAGGACAATAAAGGACAATAAAAAAAGCAAAGAATTACGGAAGTCCGGATGCTTCCTGGACATTAAGCCCCACAAAAGCATACCTGCTAACAAAGAATTAACCCTTAAAAGCAATAGCCTGTTACATATTCATATATCTCATACATGATACAAACATTCTTTTCAAATTAGGGATTTTTCTGTTTATTGTCAATTTCCTCCCCCTCATCTTGTAAATCATAGTTTGGCTCCTTGGAGTCTGGAAGGAGGAGGAAGAAGGCTGGTTCTTCCCAGTAAAGAGGCAATAATTCTCTTGGGGGTTTTGGTGTCTTGTTGCTGTTATTCTCTGTGCAAAGAATTTCTCAATTATCTTATCCATTTCTTGAGCTAGTTACAGAAAGTATCTTACATCACATAGTTTCTATTTTAATATTCTGTTATAGCCTAAAACTATCTTTACCACACTACTTAAAGAGAATTTATACAGTACTACAAAATTAATACAACATAACTTTCCAACATAACACATATAATATTCCTTTTAATAATTGCGAAGAGCCAACCATATAATATGCATTTTTCACAGTCCTGATGCATGGATGGTGGGGATCTGGGGACTACAAAGAGAATGAGACAGAGAGAGAGAGAAAAAAAAAAAATGAGAGCAAGGGGGACAATTCACTTTCTTTCCTAGATAACCTGGTGCACACCTCTTACGTAAACGGGACTTTTTGTGCCATATTGTTTGTACATGTGCAGCCAGCCCTTCTGAGTCCTCCAGGAAGTGAATCAGTGTGGGAGGAGTTGATCCAGGTGCACTAAGCACTAGTCTCAAAGCATTAAAGAAGTCATCTGAGAACAGTGCTGCCCAGCCTCTGTGAGACCCTTTCTTCTAGTCACACCTTTCCTGTCCCAAAAGTCAGTATGTTCAACACAAATCCTGCTTAGGCCTGGCCCTTCACAAGGCCTTGACACTGTATCTACCTGATAATGAAAGATTGCATGTCAGAGAAAAATTCAACAGCAATTATGCAATATTTTAATGTTTAGATCAAATTTAATGAGAAAAAAACATTACATTTGTTCAGATATTTTCAATTACTTGCTGGCCTAGAGAAAAAAAAATAATAATGCATTTTTGTGAAGTTTTTAAAGCTATCACAGTCATTAGATACTCAATGGAGGCAAATATGTATAATAAAAACCAGTGTAGTATTATTATTTAATTTGAAGGACATTTTCAACACAGCGAAAGAAACAAATGCAGAGACCATTGCTGTTCAAAGTTATCCAAAGAGGGTTGTTTGGTTTGGTTTTGTTTTGTGTTTGTTTGGTTTTTCCTCCCACAACAGCATATGAATCACAGAGTCATAAAATGCCTGAATTCCTACTATGTAATGCTTCCCACCTCCTGCCATCAGCTATTTACTGAAAACCAAAGCAAGATACATTGCTTTTCCCTTATTCATACATTTATACAATGCCCCAGAGGGTCAGCATAGTACCAGCTTCTTCCCTCGTACCTGAGCCCTCAAATTTTGGAGCACCTGCGCCAAGAGGAAATGGCTGAGGTCTGCTTCTGTAGTGGGTCTTGCTGAAGCTTGTGTTTTCAAAGAGGGAAATAAAATACAGGAGGAAGGACAAAGAAAGCTCTTGAAAAGAGAATCACTTTTTAGCTATAAAAAATGGAGAAAATAATGGAGACAGATCTAGTGAAAAAAAATCATCACCATTAAAAACTAATTAAACATTTCAGAGGTAAGTTTCTGTGCTAAAATTTGAGAAACAGCAGCTTGATAGTGAAGATTATTGACTGTAAATTGCTACATATTTCTAAGTAAGTTATATGAAATATATTGAGGATTTAGTCAGCTTTGCATGTGTCTTTGCATTACTCTTTTAAAGTGAGTAATTTCCAACTGTTCTCAGAGATGATTTATCACCCACTTATCTCCTCTAGCTGGACTTTTGATACAGAGGGATATAATGAATTTCTGTTTAATATTATAAAAACTAATTGGACGATGACAGGAAGAGAATAATGACTGCCTTTATGGTTAAATATTTTATATTTGGCAACAAAACTGCAATTGAAAATAAAAGTAATTTAATCTTTATCCCTTATCTGAACACTGAAAAATGTTGGTGACACAGTGAACTATGGTATATTTGCTGCATATTGTAATTTCAGTTGTTTGTAATTAAAGAGAACCATTTGTTTTAGAGGGAAAAGTTCCTTGATGTCTGCTTACTTCTCCCACCCACACATCCTCTTGTACTGTGAAAACTTTTATCCATCAGGTGGGCTAAATTCTTTACTGCTTTGGTCCACTGTTACAATCTTTAGACAAATTTAAGTGTCCTTTTATGGATTTTACCTGCTATAGGGTAACGCTGTGTTTGAGATCACTATTTTCACTACAGGAGCAATAGAACAATTGTGAAAATACTACTTGTATGCTGTTGGAATGAATTAGTTCTCCATATTCTGCAACATAATCAGTCTTTTTCATATCTCCTCAAACCTGTAAAGAGCTTTAGAAGATAAGAAAAACACAAATGTAATTCACATCTCTTACTAATTTTCCATAAATGTTGTGTATTCTTCTGAATGAGAAATTATTTATGAGAAGTATATTATACAGAGCAGCAAGTATACCTTCATACTGGCACCATTATTTATTTGCTTTCTAGTGAGGCTAGTTTCAATTTGTGAATAAGAAAAATGGCTTATTCCAGAACCTCACTGAAGGCATGGATCCCAAAGACAGAGATGGAGGCATTTCTGCCTGAATCAGTGCAAGAATTATTAATCTGAGGTGCTATTTTTGACATTATTTTTGTCATGACTTCTTTTGAACTTCCTTGAACAATTTCTTGAACTGTTTGAAGCTGTAATTTAGACCCAGGGGGAGATTAAATATTTCCTAAAAATGCAGCGATGAGCAAGCATTCATGGAGGGGCTTGAAAATTCCAAGTCTTGTTTTCTCACTTTACCTGTTGACAGTAACAGTGCATATAAGACATTTCACAGATGTTTTGTCGTAACATAAGAATAAGTACCTCAGTCTCTTTTAGGAGAAAGGGGAATATTTCTGTATCCATAGACCTTCTCAGCTGCTTGAAGCATCCAAACTACAGCTTTGCTCTTTCAATCCTGCTCAGTTGGTGGAGTAAGTGTGGATATTTTCTATCTGTATTTTTCCAATGCTTGCCATGCTGTTACTCAATTTCCTCCCAGAGAAATCAATGTATGATAGTCTAGACAAGAGGTCTGGGGGGTGGGTCAACAGCTCCCTTCCAGGGGCAATCTCTCAGAAAGGGAGTGCCCCAGGGATCAGTGTTGGGCTGTTGATTATCTTTCTAAGTGATTTGGACAATGGGATCAAGTGTACCATGATGATGCCTGTGGTGGTACCAAAAAGAGTGGGAAATGGGTTCTTGGGAAGGAAAAGCCACCCTGCAGGAAGGCATGGATAGACCTGGAAGACCTGGATAGGCTGGCAAGAACCTTACAAAGTTCAGCAAAGACAAGTGCAAGGTTTTGCACCAGGGAAAACATAATCCAGAAGAGCAGCACAGAAAAGGGAGCCAGGTGTCCTGGCAGACATCAGACTCACACTGGATGTACAGAGCGTGCTGTGGAAAAGAGAGCCAATGCTGGATTGCATCAAGAAGTGCATCACCTACAGAGACAAAAGGCACCACTATCACACTCTGCGGAGTGCTTGTCAGGCCACTCCTGGAATATTGTGCTTGGCTTTAGTCCCTACACAGGGAGGCTGGAGAGCGTCCAGAGAAGGGGCATAAAGATGGTCCAGGGGCTGGGAAGTCTGCGAGTGAGGAAAGGCTGAGCAATTGGGGTTTGTTCAGCCTTGAGAAAAGAAGGCTAAGTGGAAATCTTATCACCATGTTCCAGTGGCTAAAAAGAAGATAGAGACTCCCTTTTTACCAGGAGTCACATGGAAAAGACAGAATGGGACAATAGGTACAAATTACTCCTGGGGGCATTTCAATTGGACACAAGTGGAAAATTTTTCAGCATGAGAACAATCAACCATGATAACAATCTTATCCCCAGGAAGTGGTGGATTCCATGTTGCACACTTTTATGATCCAGCTGCACAGTGTGTTGGCCCATCTTGTATAGATCTTGCTTTTGCCAGGAAAGGTTGGATCAGATGATCCTTGAGGTCCCTTCCAACCTAGTATTCTATGATTCTGTGAATTCAGGCCAAAGTCCACTCTGTTTTATCAGAGAGTTTAAACATATTAATTATACAGGCTTAGACTCCCTAGTTTGGGGTTTCTGGTTTGCTTCTTTTTTCAGCAGACTGTAGTACAAAGAATATTTTTATTAGTAGCTCTTAACATCCATAGTGTGTTCTTCTGTGTTTTCATTATACAGCAGAATGCAACAATATTTGATTTTATACCTAGAATAAAAAAGATCTAGACTTGTCATACCTACTATATAGTGTAAAATAAAATCATTACAAATATCTACTAATCCTGTTGGCCTGTGATTACAGTCAAGTGGTTTATTATATCACAATCTGACTGTGCTATGAATAAATCAGGGAAATTTTCTTTGAACTGCAATTGCTCAGACAACAACTTTCTTGTTTTATTTAATTCTCTCATTTTCTGTTTCCCCTTCTAACTTTTAAATTTTATTTATTTATTTATTTTTCTGTTCCAGGGATACTTCTGCCTTTATCTGGACTCTCCAAAAGCAGAACCCGTTTACAGATTCTCTCATTTCCATTTTATGAAACATTAAACAAAACCATGCATGAGGCCACTTCCATGTTGTAGATCATCTATAAACAAGAGTTTAGGTTCTGCAGCATATGTCTCCCTGTAACCAGTACAAGATTAACCACATGATAGTTCGCATACGAGCAAGAAAATTCACATAATATTATTAGTGAATTAGTCAAGCTCTTTCTTTTCTGGAGATGTATTTGAAACTGGAAGCTGTATTTTAAAAATTTATTTTGGCTTTGCTGAGAAAGAGGAAACAGAAATATTTTCACTCTGTCATTATTATATCTGTGATGTGGGATCAGAGCAGTTAAGAATGCCTTCCCACAGTCTGCAGGACCAGGAGAGATCATGGCTATTCAGTCAGGATGAAGACTGCATTTTCTTCTCTGGTGTTTATGTCACTTCTCATTAATTCTGAGACACCTGTTACTGTACAAATCAGAGTAAACAGAGTCATGTGTTGGATTAGACCTTTGTCATGAATTAATTTATTTCCCAGCAAGCTGTAAAAATGAGCAAGACCAAAGTCCCTCAGGGCAGAAAATGTCACAGTGATTGCTAATATATTATTGTGCAGAGAAATGACTAATACATCCCATGTTAGGATATCATACCTGCCTTCTACTGAATTCTCCAGAAAGTTTATTTGATATGTCTAAGCTAATTATCAAAGTCTTGTTGATAAGAAGCAGCTCACTGGGCCTGAATATGTCTGAACATAATGACTAAATTGTGAGAATTCATGGGCCTCTGCTTTGAATAATTAACTTGACTCTTTGTAGAGGGCACACAATTTGGAAACTAATTTTCTCTGTGCACAAAGCAATTTGTCCTTGTGTTGCCTTTGAAAAGTAAACTGTTCAAATGTGAGGCTATTATCTTCTCCATTCTATTAATCTCTGAGCTTTCTTCCTCTCAGTGCATTTCTGCTCTTGCATTAGTGCTTGCTAAAAACTGAAATGTAGGATAGTATTTTTTCCCTTCAAATAGAACAGCTGTATCCTTTAAGCATTGGCTTTGTGCGGAGAACCTTTTTTCTCTCCATGATGTTTAATATATTCAAAGACAATAGCTTTTCACTGGACTGTTAACAGAAACAAATGGTAGTTGGTATGCAAAGGGAGTACAACTGACTTGGCAGGAGGGAATGTCCACTGGATGAAATCTGGACAATATTAAAGTTAACACCAAACCCCTGCCAACTGCTGTAAGACTGGGATTGCACTGTTCATATCACAGGTACGATACTGTCCCTGTTGTGTGACTGTTGCCAAGAATATTTCTCTAACTGCTATGTGAAGGGAATGGTTCCCAGACTACTTCCCAGTGAACTCTTTGTGTCTAAATGCCAGAAGTCACCAATGCATTTGGTACTTTCAGCATAAGAATTAAAGTATCGAACCAAGCATTTTTTTCCATTTTCTGTCTTCACTTCCTAGAATTGAAGAATAATAAGCCTGCCAATTAAAATGACAGTGGTACTTACCTTCTGCATTAACAGGTCACTCAGATCACTCTTTGGGTAAAACAGAAGGACTGCACAATAACTTGTCCTGTTGCAACCTCATTGCCAATGACTGAGTGAAATGACCTGTAGCTCCAGCCAGACAGCACTGGACATGGCCTGTGGGCTCTTTGACCTGTTGCTGACCCTAGACAAGGAAAAATCTCTATTTTAGTAGAATAGACTGGTTCAAATGGAGCAAAACAATAATAATGTGTGCGGGTGAGGGTTTACTTCTTCCAAGTCAAACAATCATCTCCCTCTAGAAAGAAGTGCTGGCATATTACAGCCTTCTGCTCAGACTTTTTTTTAAATGATAGAGTACTTCAGTATATTTTGAACTATGTTTAGAGGCAAATTTCTACAGTTTTATTCCTCTGCTGTATTATATTGGAAAACACACTTTCCTTCAAGTTCTGATGGAATGTATTATGAATAGGAGCTTATCAGTGTCTGATGCCAGCACCATGCCTCTAGGAAATGCTTAATATGCTTGTCATTCCAAACACTTCCTCATATCTATGAATCCATTGTATTCTGTGAAATTTAACAGGCATCCATCTTTGTCATCCTAGTAATGTTGCTTTTGAGATAAGGAGCATGGACCTCTAATGATTTTCTTAAATCAAACAATACCTATTTTATGCTTTAGCCTTGTTTTTTATGTCAATCTCTTTTTAGAGACAAGAGACACATAAAGTGACATTTATGTTACATTTGCATGGTCTATTCTGATCCTCACCTGTAATTATCATGGTTTAAAATTTTCTGAGTTCACATTAAACTATATGAAAAGTCTGGATTCAATATCCTGAAGGATAAAATCGAATGTGTACTGCCTGCAACAGATCTTCTACAATAGATATAATTGTTTCCTCAAATTTGGAAGCAGTCAGGGTGTACAAAAACCTGCTTTGTAAAAGGAAACCTAATTAGATGCAGCTAAAGGAGCCTGCCAATGCAACACAAGCATCAATCATCACCTTCAGTGTGAGCAGAGAATTTTTCCACTGTTCAAAATGTGCTTCCCCAACTATTATTTCTATATTCCTACAGGCTGTAAGGACTGAAGCCCATTTCCTTTCCCTAAGATGGATTTAGAAGTACTGTTAATAATGAAACTGTGTGCTGTGGATAATGAAACTTAATAAATCTTATTCTTTCCAATCTTTTGGTTGCTTCTCTAAAATCTGTACAGAGTGGGGTTGTGTCTGGGAATTTGTCAGCTTAATTCTGGCTTATTATTTAGTAAGGTTTACAAAAAAAATTTCTTTCTAGAGGGAGAATGGTAAAATGTGCAAAGTATTCACTGATTGTAGCTGCAAGTTATCTAAGAAATATGCTGCATGACCTTCAGAGACCATTACTAAAATAAGCAGAACCAGTGTCTTTAGACTTTTTTCGTGATGCTTTGTATGTGAAATGAAGATCAGTGATTCAAAACACATGATGTTTGTCCATGTATTTAACCCTTGTTATGGAAAGCTCTTTTCTCACATCTAGCTGTAGAAAACTAGTGTGTTCAGGGAAACTTCACCTTGAAAAGCTCTGATCCTCTTCCAGTCCTCTCCTTAAACATAGGTCATAAGTGCTGGGAGGGTATACTAGGAAGGCACCCCTGCTCTGTTTGTCCTGCTATAAGCTTCATATCTTGTCTTCAGCTGCTGATCAAAGTCACAGCAGAAACACTATTCCAAGCTGGCATGATCTGCTATGGGATAATGCTGTGCCATATGTCTACTGTGCAAAACACAAACTTTGGAAAGCAGTCTTCTGGATCAGACCAGAGTGATCAAATGTAGACATTTCACACCACTGAAGCTGCTAGGCATTTGTTTTGTGGTCGTGATTTCATTAGTTTCAATCAAACCCTTCCATTTCTGTTGACTGGACACATTCTTAATTTATGCATAATATCCTAAGTATGAAATAATAATGAAAAGTGGCTTAAAAACCGAACTGAGATTTTCAATTCAACAATGTAAAAAACACCTTATTCTAGAACTTTCCTGAGCTACGTGTTTTCTACATTGAATAATCTTTGTTGAAGTTTTTTTTTTACCCTGTTTAAGAAATATTTCAGGAAAAACAGGAAAAAATTTATTCTATTTGAATGGTGAATTTCTGATACATGACTTCATAGCAGTACTAGTTGTGTTCAAAAAGCAAAACAAAACTGCTGAAATAAATTTTAATTCTGACATTAGCTTTAATTGTGGCTAACCCATGGAGAAGCCATGTTTTTTTGGGCATACTGAAGTTCAAACAGGATAAAACTGCTGCCATGCATGGATATTCTTTAGTCAGGAATAAGTTATACTAAAATAGTTTTGTTGTTATTTGAGATATTTTTGTGCTAAAAAACCATGTTGCTAGGATTTTTTAGAGGTTTGAATGTGGGGTAACTAATGCATTCCTTATTTCCATTATATTACTTTAAATGAAATATTTAACTCAGTGTTGTGAGTAGGGACACTTTCAGCACTGTATGGCTTTTTCTCATTTTAGCGAGAAAAGTTGTTTTGCTATTTTGTAATTGATGGTCTGACTCTTGATCTAACCTCAATGTATCACTGCTCTCCTTTTCTTCTGGATAGGGTAAAAGGACTAATTTAAATAAAGAGTCAGAGAGACAGTGGAAGAATATTTTTATTCAGTAATATTTTATTTGGTAAAGTTAAGTAAGAGCTGCTAAGAACAAAGCATTTAAAGTATGTGGGCTCAGACTCCCTGTCATCTATCTGTATTTGGGAGGAGACATGAAGTAGAAAACTGTGCTGCAAAGGAGCTTTATGTGCTTGAAAGGTTGTTGTAGAGTTTAAATATATTTCTTGAGGTCCTGTTTGTTATTATGGAATTGTACAGGACAAGCTTTGTAAAGAATTTCAACCTCTCTGCATGATAAAATTTTCAAGAGACAAGAGCATTGTTAATGTACTTTTTATATTCCTGTGTAAATAATTTCATCTAAAACTCACAAATTTCTGTATTACAATCTTGTCTGCAAATTATTTAGAGGAGATAAAAAATAATAACAGTAAAGGAGAAGGGATGTAATTGCGTGAGATGATTGATTACAACACTGTTCTTCCACTCAGGGTTTTACAATGAGAATATAAATTATGAAGCAGAAAAGCAGGGATGGGCAGTTTGTGGACATTGCTTATGGTATGACTCCAAGGAGTACATCATAATAATATTCTATCTAATCCTCTTTCTTTTATATGGAAACATATGCAGAAGTTAAAAGGGAGGATAAATGGCATGACTGCAGCTTTGTTGGTGCTTTTCCTCTTCTCTGCTTTGTGCTTTTGGGCTGTTTTGTGCTCTTGTGCTGTTTTCCCACTCAGAGATAACACATCAATATAATTTGTGTGTGTGATAACAAAATTCATTGCTCTTGCAAGTGTGATAGCTATTGCCAAAATTTTGGTTATCATGATGGGCTTCAGTGAAATAGATCCAATATACAAAATTTTATCAAACATGTATAGTCCAGGTTAGTTAGGAATATGTGAGTGGAAGTGGAATTACTGAATTTCAAGTAACAAGTGAGGAAAGCTAAGAGAGGAAATTTTAAATTTTCATTTGAATATATAGATATATGAGGAATAGAGAAATTACTTGAGAGATAGAATACATTTATTACTAACTGGGAATTACAACCTTGCCATGCATGAAAAAATTATTATGCATGAGTGATTATTTGTGTCACTAAGGTCTATAAATAAAGCTTAATTTTTGCCTGTCTTACAATGTCAAGTATAGCAATATACTCTAGTGCAATTTCAGAATTTGACTATGGTATCTTTATTTTTGATACATTTTTTGCATTTGTTTTTTGCTATCAAGACTGAGTATTTGAGTGATTATTCAGGTGAGAAGATGATAATGAACAAAGCTTTATGTGACTTGAACATAGAAAATGACTCAGAAATTACCCACTTAAATTGTCCAGTAAATTGCAAGGAAGGAGAAATGTAACAAAAGTGACATATTTTGCATATTTTGGCAATTTTTTTACTGGTTTCAATGGGAAAAATATATCCTGGGTTTGTTTTGTTTGTTTGCATGCTTGTTTTTGTTTCTTGTTTTTTTTTCTCCTTCTGCCTTCCTCTGCCCAAAAAGGCTGGTTTTCATTGTGTGTTTTGTAGTTTCCTTTGGCTGGTTGTTTTGCTAAAACATAAAATGTTTTTCTTAAATTGAACTTTTCTAGAACAGTTTTCTGGTTCACAAAAAGCAGATCCATGCCTGTGGAAGAAAACCCCAGTCCCTAATGTATTTTGTCCAGCTCCAGTGGCTGTATGTATCTAGGGCTTTTTCACTGGGACAATGCCTGGTTAAGTTCTTTGTGTCTGAGTAGAGGCTATGAGCATCATCTGTAGCTCCATCTACCCAAATTAACCCTAAAATGCTGTATTCCAAATATAAAAGTAGTGAAACTTACAGTTTCCCCCTTGTAAATGAATTTCTGCCAGTTTGAACAAGAAGATAGGTATCATTTATCAAGACAAAGACAGTGGTACCTCAGATGTTTTTTACCTTTTGAAGGATCAGGACTGTGGAAGAATTCAGTGTTTGTGACAAAATCCAGAACCCCAGAAATTTATTAATTTTGATGCAAATGACTCCTTTAAGTGACTCCAGATTGCAAACACTTTCAGACTTTTTGTCATTCTGTCCCTATGCCACCTGAATAGGTACATGTAATCTAGTGAGCCATATGCATGAGAGGCTGTCTCATCAGAGGAAATATGGATTTGGGTTGAAAAAAGTGTGAAGGAAGATGATAGTTTTGTTTCTAGGTTATAAGAGCTCTTGCTCTGAAGAGAAGTTTTAAAAAGAAATTTTCTGAGTCAAGTCTGTTTTGTCTTTGATGGCAATTGATGAATGACCTTCCTGTCCTTATCTTGACCCACAGTTTTTCATAATTTCTCTCCTCTGACCAGCTGAGCAGGGTGGTGATAAAGCTGCTTTGGTGGACAGCTGGTGCCCAACCAGGGTCAACCTACCATGATCTTAAATCTGTTCAGAAGCTGCAACTTGTACAGAATTTATTGACCACTTGATAAATAAAACTGGATTTCTTTCCTGAGAACCATAAATCTGCGGTCTACAAAAGACCTGGGTCCTGCATATTACAGAGAATGCCTTTTTCCCAAGGTACTTGGCTGTGGTTGCCATCCGTGTGGGAAGCTACCTGTTCATGGGATTGGGAAAGGGGTCTGTGCAGGTGGACAAGGCTTTATGGATAAGATTACTCATCAGATTTTTTGTTTGGTGGAGCAATAATTGTTCAGAATGTTCTCTCCTGTTCACCCAAGCTCAAGCTTAGCTGAAAGAAAAGGTCAGGGAATCTTTTGCTGGAGAAAGAGGGAGGAGGGAACTGGGGCAAGGCTTCACTGACTGCATAGAAGGAATTAATTTTCCGTATTCTCTTTTCGCTATTAAAAAAGCCAGGGTTTTCAGTCTGAAGAACCTGTTCTGGTTTAGTCAGGATGGAAAAACACTAACATATTAATTTTAGGATGCACAAAATTTAAAGACGAAGAAATGCCTCAGGGGAGCTTCAAGAGATCTCTGATGAAGTAACGGATAGACCAAACTAAACTGAGAGATGCTAGCTTCCCTTGCTGAAGTCTGTTTTCCACTGCTAATAATCCTTCTTTACTTTTGCTTCTTCAATCTATGTCATGTCTTGATTATCTTTCTCTTTAAGTCATTTTAGATTTTGAAAAATATGTTTATTTTCAGACTGACTTATGCTGGTAGTTTGCTGTCATTGTCAGAGAAAGTGAAAGGGTTTGAACAAGCTTGATTTTTGAAAGGACTCTTTGACCCATAAAATACTATTCTTCATGTTACTTGCCCCTTTGTCATGTGTTTGGATTGAGCTGATGTGCAGGTAATAAACTTTAACTTCTAATTCCTGTGGAGCTATACGTCTGAAAGAGTATGTTTAAAGATCAGTGGCTCTTTTCTCTATAATAGTCACTGCCTATAATTTCAGGCTCTGTTCTAGTAAGCTGTATTTCTAATTTTATTTTAAATGGACAATTGTCTTGATCCCATTGCTATTAAAAAAGAGAATAAATTTTAATTTTTAGTAAAAGGATCAATAATTTCAGTAGCCAAGCAAGAGGAGTAAAATCCGAAAAAGGAAAAAGATCAAACTCCAGAGTATCATAGCTGTGATTTTTTAAAATATTTTAGAAGAGAAACAAACTGAGGTTAGTATCAGATTATATTGCATAAAACAATTTTTAGACTTTTTTTTTTAATTTCTGTGTATGAATGCTTGTAAAGAAGTCTATATTTGGCTGTCAAATAATATTGGCCTGAGTCAGAAATTAGATAGAATAGAATCATAGAATATTTAAGTTGGAGAAGATATTAAAGTCATTTAGTCTACCTATAAATGCAGTATTCCTCAGTCCACCACTAAACCACATCCCTTAGTGCTGCATCTATGCATTTTTTAAATCCCTCCAGGGGTGGTGACTCAAAGTCTTTTCTGGGAAATTTGTTCTATTGTCTGAACACATTTTCAGTGATATTTTTTTCCCCAATATCTAACCTAAGCCTCTCATGATGAAACTTGAGTCCATTTCCTCTTCTATCATTTGTAACCTGGGAGAGAAGTCTGACTCACACCTCTCTGAAGCCTTCTTTCAGGTAATTATAGGGCTTGATAAGATCTCAAGATGTTAGAAGAGAAGGAAGTTTTGTGTAGTGGTATAATTTCCATAAACTTGATGTTTGTTAGGTACAAAATAATAGGCCAGTTTCCACGAAGTTTAGTACTTGTGAAAGTATTAGAAAGTGTGTGGTAATCATGCATTCTCTGAGAGAAGAGACACAGACTCTCTCTCTGAGAGAGAGACACAGACTTTCCCAGGATTTTCCTGGGGAAAAGCTTGGAGAAAGAATCTTATCTTCACTTACTACATTTGTTGTTTAGGACATTTAAAATGTGTTATAGAAATTGTTTACCAAAAAGAATTTCTTAACTAAACTCTATATTTATTAAGAGTAAATTTTACTCTTAATTAAACACTATTAATAGTGTTTTAATTAATTTTAACCAATTAGAACCATGTGTATATCAAACTAACAAAGACATTGTTTTTCTTTAATATAATATTAATATAATTTTTAATATAATACAATATAACTTAATGAAACTTTTATTCAACCTTCTACAATCACCAAGTCAATACTCATTATTACCCAACAAAACTCCCTACTAGTATAAAAGTGAAATATAAACACTTAGAAGAGCATGCTGCTTTCTGACCGTACTTGAAACTATGATTTTCCTTTGGGGACTATAACACCCAGTTTGTGATCCAAAAAGATGTGAAGTGTCTGATAATTGTAACATCTTCTAAGTGCATGTGTCACAGGTGCCCTTGTCACTCAGGTTTGGGTTTAATGACCTTCTCACTGTTTTGTACACCCAGCTCACAAATATTTCATTGGAATGCACCGCCTCTGGCAGCTATCCAGTTCCCACCACTCAGACAGCATCTGGCCCCTAACTTATTCTTGCTTTTTATCAGGGCCAAATTCTGGAGGAGATTTCCCTGCAGGGTCTGTCATGAGTTTCTCAGCTGGTTCTTCTTCTCAGCAGAAGGTGTCTGTGCTGTGCTCTGTAAAGTGAGAAACACCTCTGTGTCTGAATTGAAAGGGTTGCACTAAAAAAACTACTTCAGTCAACATCTCTGATGTCTTCATCATAAACATAAGCGATAATATTTTTGTCTGTTTTTGGACTAGCAAACTGTGTATTGGTGTATCTTGTAGTTTCAATTGGCTCATGGCCACAACTAATAAGACACTTTAAAAATCATATCAAATGTCCATTTAGAGGCGGTGTCCTTCTATTGAAACCTTAGTACAAGTTCTCTTTTTGGCACTAAACTCCTTGAAAGGATTTTGGGAAAATCTTTTTGTCAGGACTGATACTTTTTTTCTTAAGATGAATTCGGGTTTCAAAGAAGTATAGAATTTTCCATGAATATGGAATGACTGGTATGTTTTATTTTGGTTTTCATAAATACAATAGTCTAATTTTTGAAATTGTCTTGTTTGTCTCTGAACATGAAAGGTGTTCTATCATCCCCACTGCTATACTGCTTTTTTTAAATCTGTCTAACCAGAGCTAAATTCTCACCTCTTTCACTGACCTTTTCTAACAGAAATCTGTTTAACCAGTTTCAGGGTAGTGACACAAGATACTATAAACCTCAGGATTGCACCTGGCCATCCTTCTCTCCTGCCTTCTTTCTTTTTCATAGGAAGTTCTATCTTCAGGGACCTGATTGAACTTCTCCTTCAGAAGCAATGTTAATTTTATATTCTGTAGATTACTCTTCGTGGGCATGCCAGTGTTTGTGTATGCACACGCATGCTGAATTCCAGTCACCTCTCCTTTGCTTATGATTCTTTTCCAATCACATTGCAAAGAGCTTATAAAAGATTTATAGATTAAAATATAGTTACTATTTTTGATGTAATAGCACAGATTAAAAGCACTTGAATATAGCTGAGTTGCAGTAGACACAATTGGAAAAACTTCATCACTCTTGGGCTGTCTTCAAGGGTAATGATTAATGTACCATTGCAGGATGATATATATGCCCATAGATTACTGTTTGAATTGCTGTGCCTTCTTTATGACTTATTGTTTCCAGAGATGTCTGAACATTTCATTTGAAGATCAGAGAAGAATTAAAGCCTTTTCTTTTTCTTTGCAGAAAGTTAAGAAAAAATATAAAATAAGTAGAATGTAGTTCTTTCTCATATTCAGAAGGAACTGCCTGTGCATTGGTTTCTGCCCATGAAGGGGGACAAAAAGGAGTTTCAGCCATTCCAGCAGTAGGTCAGTTGCATTGGGGGCCCAACTTAAAAGTCTTTATGCAAACCCACCCAACATAGGGAATAAGCAAGAGGAGTTAGAGATGTGTGGATGCCTGCAGGGGTATGATCTTATTGGCATCACAGAGATGTAGTGCGATGGCTCTTATGACTGGAGTGTTGAAGTGGAAGGATACAGGATCCTTAGGAAGGACTGACAAGAGAGATGAGGAGGCAGTGTTGCCTTCTATGTCAGTAACCATCTGGAGTTCATGGAACTGCACTTGGGGATGGACTGAGAGCTTACGGTTCTAAGGCCCCAGAAACTTGCTTGATGAGACTTTTAAAAGAGCTTATGTTTGTTCATGTACTCTGAGTTAGACTTACATGAGAAAAACCAACAAGATATTCTCAAGAGGTCAAAACAGCAAAATAGAATTTACTGGCAACTTTAGAAAATTTGAGAACTTTGGCAAGATGTTTAGTGCAACATTCAGTCAACATAAAAGCCTTCCTTCTCAAAGCATTGCCTTAGCTCATTCAACTTAGCAAACTGTAAGCCCATTTGATTTTAAGTTGCTCAAAAATTCTGAGGAGAGGGAATTAAGAAGAAAAAGAAATAGCTGTGTGGTACTGTTGACACACTGAGTAAAGGGATGCCATCCAGAGGAACTTGATCAGGCTTGAGACAAGGGCCTGTGAGAGCCTTGGAAATTCAACAAGGCCAGGTTCTGCACCTGGGTTGGAGCAATCCCAAACACAAATACAGACTAGGGGGAGAATGAATCAAGTGCAGCCCAGGGAAGAAAATTTTGGGGGTGTTGGTGGACTAGAAGCTCAACACATCTTGACAAGGTGCACTTGTAGCCAAGAAAGTAACTTGTGCTCTGGGTTGCATCAAAATAAGTGTAGCCAGGAGATCTAATAAGTGGATTCCATTGCTCTACTCTGCTCTTGTGAGACCCCACTTGAATATTCAGTCTTCCAGGGAGTTCGGAGGAGAGCCACTAAAATGATCTGAGGTCTGTAGCATCTCTCTTATTAAGACAGGCTGAGAGAATTGGTGTCGTTCAGCCTATAGAAGAAAAGGCTGCAGGAAAACCTGACAGCAGCTTTCCAGCACCTGAAAGCAGCCTTCAAAGAGCTGGAGAGGGATTTGCTGCTCAACAAATGGTGACAGTCCAAAGAAAAACGGCCTTAAGCTGAAAGAGGGTAGATTAAATTTGGCTATTGGGAACAAATTCTTTGCTGTGTGAGTGGTGAGGCAGTGGACAAAGTTGCCTGGAGAGGTTGTAGGTGCCCCAACCTGGGTATTGTTCCAGGCCAGGCTGGATGGGAGTCTGAGAAACATGGTCCAATGGACAGTGTTGCTGCCCATGGCAGGACAGCTGGAACAAGATATTTTTTATGGTCACTTCCAATCCAAACCATTGTACGATTCCATGATAAATCACTGTGGTTGGACTAAATTCAAATGGGCTATGAGAGCTGGCACAAGTGGCTTTGATTTCTAAGGGAGTATAGACTTCACATAAAGGAATACCACAACCACCTTCCTCCAAGATAATTTAAAAATTGTTGTGGTGTAGAAGACAAAAAAATATTTTTATACTTTATTATTTTTAACACTTACAACTTTTAAGAAATTATTTCTCATGAAGCAGAGTACATTTTAATTTTTTCTAATTAATATCTTTTTATAAAATAGCTGAAAAATAATTATAATAAACATTACATTGACACAAATAAGAGAAAAATTGTGAAAAAATCTGCAATATTTCACAAAAAAATATTTCATGCTTTTATTTGAGGAATATTAAAACTCTTGTGGATATTTATTCAAGAAATAAACAGTAAGACTTACAATTAAAATAATGATGAAATTTTAGGAAGGAATTAATGAGATATAATTATTTATCTGTGGAAATAATTTTAAGATATGTATTCGTTATAGTCAGGAAGCAAAAATTCCAGTAAGTAACGTCTCTGACCAGTTAAAATGAACTCATCTTGACCTTGAGTTCTGGGTCAGTTAGAGACCCTTGTGAACAATAATAATTATTAAAAATAATTATAGAGGTATTGAATGAATAATTTTCAGAACTCTTTTCTCACTAAAATTAGTAAAGAAATGTTTCACTCCTGCAGTAAATTCTAGCATATAAAAGATCATTGTCATTATCTATTATATCTAAAAGCCAAGAGCAATGAGAAAAAAGAACAGAGCTTGCAAAAAAGTGTGGAAAACTGTGATTTCAATGAAATATCTAATTTTATATATTTTTGTTTTCCTTATATTGTCCTTTTTAATATAAAACACTGATGATACTGTTTAATAAGATGCATCAAATTAGAAGACTGGAATAAAACATTAAATGTAAATTTCAAATTACATGAGCTGCAATATGCTCTTTCTTTAATTATTTTGAACATTCTCCTTTCATCTTGATTCAATCAAAATGTTTCAATGACAACATAACAGCTATAGAGAATACAGTTTTCTGTTAAGAAAATGTTGTTTTGAAAATACTCCACTTTGAAAAAGTGGATTTAACACTACTTCCTGACAAAGTAAGCAATCAGGTAACAGATATAGTGTTTTGTCTTGTCTTGACAGTGCTCAGCATTCCATGGGACTCCACTGCAGCATCTCTTCATGTGGTTCCTTAGTCAGTTTTATTTCAGATCCAACCATTTCTAGAAATGCTGTGTGTGATTTCATTTGTTCTGCGATGTAAAAGCAACAACCATGCCAAAAGAGATTCCTCAATTGCCAAAACCTCTGCAAAGCTGTTATGGTGAAAAAGAAAACTGGCCAGTTAAACTCTTCTACTTCTCTTCTGTCTGCAATTTGCTGTGGGAACTCAGTGCATCACCTCGGATGCTCTGAGTCCCAGGGAGAGCCCCTGGGGGGCTCAGAAGTCCTGGAATGTAGCCAAAAGTACCTGGTGGCTTGATTTTGATCCTTCGAGAGTTATACTATCTCAACATGAGGATTCACAGGTTTCTGAGGTGTAAATGGTGAAGGATAAATACTTTTTTAGACTAGAACATAGTTTTTAGGATTCTGGTACAAGGGGGTATGATGGAGGCAAGATGGAGGATTTAGGCCCGACCTCGTGGTTCTTCTTCTTCTTCTTGTCATCCATCTTCTGTGTGATGTATGCACTTTGGATTGGCTTATACTAAAGGTGCACTGTTCAACAAAGGTGATGGGAATTGGTGAAAAATTGTAAATATCATACACGTAATTATCAGTATAAGAATGTTCTACTGCCCCAGGGGCGGGGAGTTTGCGTGTGGCTGCCTTGCTGGTCGGATCTCAGCTGGGCAGAAGAAAAACCTTTTAGATAAAATAAAATAAACAACCCGAGAAAAAGATCAAAAGAAGAGTCCAGACTCATCTGTTCATCGCAGGCTGTCTGCGGACCACCCTACGCGTGTCCGACAGAGACAGACAGCCGATCGGACAATTTGCTATCAATAATAGTCTGCTAGTTTCCACTGTGACTTACAAAGAAAAAGAAAATAAGTAGTTATGCTGATAGATTTTTCTTTCCCTTTCCCTTTCCCTTTCCCTTTCNTCAATAATAGTCTGCTAGTTTCCACTGTGACTTACAAAGAAAAAGAAAATAAGTAGTTATGCTGATAGATTTTTCTTTCCCTTTCCCTTTCCCTTTCCCTTTCCCTTTCCCTTTCCCTTTCCTATTAGAACATTTTTTCAAGTTTCTCCTAAAATTTCAAATAATTATTCAAGCATGAGAGTGGGCACAGACAGGACACACGCATGTGTGCACCTGTACATACACAAACACAAACAGGCTCTTCAGAATATGAGGGAAAAGCTGGTTTAACTTTGCCAATGTAAATTTGCAGATCATTAGATTTGAAGTTCACAGCAAAAAGCCATTCTGTTTCGCTCTAATTCCATTTGGATCATGTATGTTTTGAATAATAGGAAAGAATTAAGACCAAAATCTCCGACTTATTTGACTTCATCCAAGATTTATGGCAGCTTTTTCAAGGGCAAATAAGTCAAGACATAGGACTCATATCCATATTGCTTTCTTTCTTATTTTTCAATATTTTATAAATGTTACAGGCAAGATCAACTTTGGAGACAATAAAATTAAACACATTTTCCCCTGAAACTTCAGTGAGTTCTTCTGTGTTTTGCAGCTTTCTTTATCCTTCTATGCTGATTTTTGTTTTTACTGTTTTCCCAAAGTTTTAAACCCATTTGCCTGCCTGTTTACCAAACACAATTATATTTCTTTTCCACTGTTTCATACTGAAAACCATTGTGTTTTGGTTTAGCTTAGTGCTTCATTATCCATTCCTATTTGCTTGTGACGCAAATCGATTTTTAAAACAAACATTTTAGGCAAATCTGCAGACAGATGAAATGACATAGCCAGTTTAAACAGAGACATGAAACAGAGACATGAAATACTAAATTTATTCTTCGAATGCATAGAAAGAAAAATGCCTTTTTCTTTTTGTGTTTCTGTAAGTAAATAAACTTCTTTGCTTTCTTTTAGATTCTTTGAATAAATCTTACCACTAAAAAGAGTTCTCCCATTTATATAATGGCAAGAACTTTAAGTACCTAGTAATAGAGATCTATTACAATTAATAATAATTGGAAGACTATGGAAATAGTGGAACAATATATGGTCTGCTTGAGCAAAATATGTTACGTACAATCAGAGGAGAATTACAGTATGAGATAACTCAGCCTTCATATTTGTATTTTCATGTCCATTGTCTTAGATCCTAATGCCCTTCTGTTAAAATCCATGTTTAGCACTGTTGTACAATGCCTTTTTCAATGTTAGAAAGCTTTCCCAGCTGGCATAAAGCCAAAGGAAAAGTGTTTACTTTCTTTTGGGCCTTTGTGATCCCAGGTTTCAAGGAGCACATAAGACCTATAGTGACAAAAACTGAGTTACTTATGAATCCCTGGAAGGGCCTGGGCCTACTTTTATGGTGACAATTAAATATCTATTATGTCATTGCAGCTGTCACCATTCTTGTAAGAATTGATAGTTGTTGTTTTTTTCTAAGTCAATTGTGCCTTCAGACAAGATATTAAATAATTTTTAATTTTAATTTTTTTAATAAGGTTCAAGACAAAAAAGAAAGGTAAAATACATGATTCAAGGCTCATATTTAGCAAGGGAAAATCCATATTAGTAAGGTGTTATGGCACCAATTAAATGATATAATAATAGGTACAATTTATTTCTAAGAGATATTGCAAAAATTACTAATTTTAACCTTCCAGCTATATACTTTGCCTTCCTAGGAATAACTATTATTCAAGATGTCTCTCCAATTCCATTGAAGCAGAACTTTTCAACACTGTTAGAGTTCGGTGTGTTCCCCACGGATTCACTAGATGTCAGAATGAATGTTAACAGAATGTTAACTTTTCTTTTTCATTCCTAGTTCCTAGTTTTTCTACATTAATTTAAACAGTTTGATATCCAGCTATGACAACGAATTCGTAGGTAACCTGTGGGGCGTATCCAAAAGGGTTGGTCCTTCCAAGAGAAGATGTTAGATTTGTTTTGAGGTCTGCCATTTCAAATGAACATAATTACTGTGGATTCAGAGGCTTAATCTCAATTTGCTTTTTAAACAAATCAGATTAAGCAGAAAAAAAATCACAATTTTGTAGTTTTAAATGGGCTGTCTGTCTTGGATTTTGCAAAGTCCACAATAACAGGTGAATAGAAATGAACAGAAACATTCCAACCATGACCATATCTAGTTTTCCACTTAAAAATGTTATGTCACTACATGTAGTTGCATTAGGTAGTTATCAGAAACCTCACATCATTCATAGATGATTATTTTGTTTCTCCTGTCCTCAGAGATGAGATCTCCACTTTTTTGTTTTACTTTTTTTTTTTTTTTTTTTGGTAGTCCAAATCCATTTAGCAGCTATTTAGATTCTTATGCTGAGCTACTGGGGATTCACAGAAAGGCTGGAGAATCACAAGGCTCAGCTGAACAACACAGAGTGTCAGATCTTACTTTAAAGTAAATCCTGTTTCGAGTCCAGAGGAGAATTAGATTTTTTGCAGAGGCACTTTCTAAAATATTCTGTTATTCTTTGATCAGAGCCCTAAAGAATCTCAGCTGCCCACAAACAAAGCAAAAAACATCTTGTATTTTTTGTTAAGCCTGTAAGTTTGTTGACATATTATGAAACACCAGAACTCCTTCAAATTTAAACTATGACATTGCTCAAAAGCCCAGGGCGATTTTTTTCCTAAATACATAGACTGCTCATTCTAAACATCCACTTATCCTACTGAGAAGTCAGGTTCATGAATGAGGTCATGGCAATGGAACAATTATACTCTCACATGAGAGCTGATTTTCTCTTCAGGAAGATAGCTTTTACTGTATGCTGCCACAAAGTTTGATACACATGAAAGTTGGAGTTGACAAGATCCAAATACTCCACTTGATGGCAGAATAATTTTTTTGTGGACTTCAAATATTAATATGACTCCAAAAATTAGTGTTCTTTCTTTGTTTGATATTCTAGAATTTACTGAGCATAATGGATTTAAAATTTTGGGTTCTTGTCCTCAGCCACCCTGACTTTTTAGAATTTTGCAGCAAAGTGCTGAAATTATGTATTTTTTGGTGTCTCAGCCACTTCAGTTTTGACATTACAGTCTCACCTGGAAAAGTGATCCAGTGCAGAACTTTGTGCAATTCTAACAAATTCTGATAAAGGTGGAGCAAATTTGCCTTGAGATAGGATGTGAGGATATGATATAACAGACTTTTGGAAAGACATATTAGTTGGTGACCAAGTTATTAGTACTGAGACATATTTGTTGGCAAAAGGACAGCTGGGTTTTTAGTTAGGACTAAAAATATATTTTCATGATTTTATGAAATGTGTCCAAATAATTGTGCCAAAAACTAAGAGGTTGGTAAGAAATTAAATATGTTTTAGATGGATTTAGGTATATGGCAAAGGCATGTATTTGCTAAAGCTGAAATGTACTGTTACCATTTTAGGAAAGGCAAAGAAGAGAATACTCTGTCCTCTATATTTTTCTCAGTTCCTGTTTCAATGTCATAAACCTTCTTAAAATAGCTGACAGGAAGATTTCTGTGCTAGTCAATGTATCAGTTGCACCTAAATCTGCATTATAAGCAGAATTTAGAAATGCCATTATTAAAGCAAATGAGAATGGTAAAGTGAGATCAGGTTACTTTGGAAGCTGAGTCATGCAGACACTAAAACTATCTGGTGTGTGGGTGACACAGACGCCAGAAAGAAATATATGGAAAAACTGGAAGTTGTGGCTAACTTTTTTGGTCTGGATGGAAAAAAAACATTTAGAAAAAATTGCAGATAATGGAAGGCACTGAGTATTACAGTATTAAAGCCATGGAAAATATTTGCTCAGATTTCCTTGTTTTCTCCTGATAAATTTTACACACTATTCTTCAGGTTCTGAAGCTTTATAACAGTCAGTAAGAATCTACAATTGATCTCAAATACATTGCTCAGTTTTACAGTGCAGAGAACATTGTTTCAGTTAACTTTCTTTACCAAGCCACTTATACATATCAAGTTTGGAGAATAAATAAGGAAAAGGAAGATATAAATGTAAAGACGGATGGATGACATTATGGGGAGAACACACAATCAAAGTAGAATAACAGAGAAGAGGTGAGAAAAACTAGAATGAAAATGAAAGTACAGAACAAAAGGTAATTCAGAGTTTTTGTACCAGAACCACATCTCAGCAGAACCATTAACATGTGATTGTAAAGATCCTGCACTTTCCTCTCAACTTTGCCTTGTATTGATAAGAAGGAGCTATATGACAAAACACAGGAAAGCTTTTGTACATGAAAGATTTTGTTTCCTTTACTAGGAGGTGTTAACAGAAACCTTGTTTTGTGATTGTTGAAAAGTGAAAGCTTTCACTTTGTTGGCAGCTGCAGAATCACATACTCCAGGAACAAATAAATTTGAAAGATTGTAAGCTGAAGAAATTATGAAGTACAAAAGGCAAAGTAAAATAACCATCTCCCATTCAAATAATCCCTCTTTTTTATCTAGTCTTGGTGATAAGACTTGCTTCTCAGTTCTTTCCTCTGAAGAAAGTGAAGAAAAGGCTAAACTTCCTCTTTGAGCTCTAAGTATTAGTGACAGAAAAAGAAGATCCAATGTTATATACAAATTGGAGAAAAATCTGAAAATATGTCTAGTTTCTGATGATTGCCTGTTGTGCAAGTAAAATTGTCTAATATGCACAAGCCAATCTGTGCAGTAACATCATGGTAAAATGCTGCATAATTCTTGCTTTGTTGGCTTCATGAAACTCTGTATAGGTCATATGAGATTCTACATGGTTTATCAAAGTGGATAAAGGGCAGGACGAATTCCTCCCAATTTTCATATGTAACAAGCAAATTAAAAGTCCTTTAAGTCTTTGGATTTAAATAAGCCCAGAACAAGCCTATTTTTCAGGAAGTGCTGAACATCTGCATTTTGATATTTTCTGCTGCTATTCCAATTTCTGTGGATAAACACATAGTTAATAATTTTTAAAGTTAATCCCCTTACAACATTGTTTGGCATGCGGTGTATGCATTAATGTTGCTTTTTATAAAAGGGGCTAAGTGCTCAGACTGATCAACACTGGAAGAATTCACTGAATTTAGAAGTGAGAACTGATAAAAATTAGTGAGACAACAATTTTCTGTGAAAATTCCTGTTTAAATTTGCAATGCAATTGAACACTGTACTGGGGGATTTCTCATGAGAAGCCTTTTCTCTACAAGGCAGGCTACACAAATATTTCCATGACCTGTTTAGGTGTGAAATGTGCAACACAGCAGTGCAGCAATTCCTTGGTTTCAATGAGTCACATTCCAAGAATTAATTGCAGGAAGTTTTCAAGACATAACTTAAGAAATGAAATTTGGGTGTTAAACAAACAATAAAAATTTTTATAGAGATTTTCACTGAGGAAGAAAAGAGTTCACGCTTACTGAACAAAAAACCCTACAGAAACCAATACAAATAATCTACTTTACCATTGAAGTCAGTCTTGTATTGTCCATCCTAGTGTCATAGCAGATGAAGAGAATGGGAATTAAGAATGAAAGAATGAGTACAGTTTATTGTCTGGAACATTCAAAGATTCTAGTAAAAATAACTAGAAACTGAAATTTCTATACTCAACTGCAGAGGTTTATTAAAACATGAATGTAATTCCCTCATTGTAGTGGTTTCACCACATTCAGCAGCCAAGCCCCTCCACAGACACCCACTCATTCCCCCAGCAGTGGGATCGAGGATGGAATCAGAAGGGTAAAAGCCAGAAAACTTGTGGGCTGATATAAGTACACATTAGCGTTACACTGACAATCAAAACAAAACAAAGAATTCACCACATCCCATAGGCAGGCAGGTGTTCAGCCCTCTCCAGGAGAGCAGGGCCCATCATGTATGACAGTCACCTGGGCAGACAAGCATCCTCGTTCCAAATGTGCGCCCCTCCCTCCTTCTGCCCCCCACTTTGTGTGCTGAGCAAGGTCCCAGCTGTGTCTCCTCCCAACCTCCCACACACCCTCAACCTTTTTACCACCATGAAAACACAAAAAACAAGAAAGGCCTCTGTGTAAGCCCTGCTCCTCAGTAACGAAACCATGTCTATATTCTCAGCCTTGTGTTCAGCACAAATCTGAAACACAGCCCCATACCAGCCACTGTGAAGAAAATTGAGTCTACCCCAGTAAAAACCATCATACCCACATAAATATTTCAGACAGTGCTGTCTGTGAATTCTATTTTTAATGATCTGTGACTCAGCTGATGATTCATAGTATGTTATCATAAGCATAAATTGTCATACAAGAATTCTGGACATCTGTAAGAGAATCACATTCTATGAATGATGACTAATAGTTCAAGTGAAAAACAAATTACGCCTTTTGGCTGCAATAGAAAATATAAACAGTTGTATATCATACTAAAGAACTAAATTCTAGATGATCTTTGTAACATTAATCTTTTACCACCTAAATACTCAACAAATCTGTATTTAGAAACTAAGACAGAATTTAAAAAAAGTATCAACTTTGATAGGAAACTATTAATTAAGTATAGTTATGTTCAGTGTATCATTTTGAAGTCTAAGCTCACCTTAAAAAAATAGACACTTTCCAGCTGAACAGAATCCCATTACTGGTCTTCCCTTGTCTCTTTAGAATCAGATTTTAGCTGTTTGGTTTCCTTCAGTCTAAGTAATAGTATTTTATGCAGAAATTGTGGATGTCTTGTAGAAGTAAAAGCTTACTTCATTAAAAATTTTCTCCTGGTTCATTCAGAAACTGCCCATGTTCTCTGAAAGCCTTTGCAGGCTCTTTAGAAAACTGTCTCAAGTATATTAGTTATATACCTTTGATTAGATACTCAGAGAACAAGAACGCAGTGTAAGTGATATCTGGTATATCTAAGAGTCTGTCAGAGTTTCCACAGATATTTCGTGGTGTATCCACTGACATGCTGATGTGTCACTGAAGAACACATCGCTTCAGTGCATCGAAAGCTTCCCAGAATATGCAATGAGCAGGGTACGCAGTTCAAGAAATAGAGACAAAATGTTCACTCAGCAACTTGTGGTACAAAAATATTGAAGTGATATATGCTCATGAAACCAAACTGGAAGCTGCTGTAAAAAAAAATGACTTTTTAAACATTAATTTATTTGTTTTCACCTAACAATAGTTTTCCTAAATTAATTTAAAGCCAGAATTTCTAGGTTATATCAGGTCCATACAAACAACCAAAAATAAGTTAATGCAGAAAACTTTGTTAATTCTTGACCATAACATGACATTTCAATGCCCCTAAGTCTAAAAGAAAGAGGTTAAGCGTCCCATGATTTGTACTGTATGAGATGGAGTAACCAAAATCTGGTGAAACTGACCTAAACACAAGCAAGCATCACTTGCTGATTTTAGAGAGAAGTTTACCTAAGAAAATATTTGAAGGGCAGATTTTTCTGTCATGAATATACAAATAGAATTTATTTTGATAGCAGTGTATGGTACCCAAAGGAAACACAGGGGAGTTGTTTTAAAAAATACTTTTAAATAAAGGGGTTTTAATACTAATGAAATGTTTACTTTGATAATTATGTCTTCATCATTTTACTTAGTTGTAATTTTTATTTATTTAATAAATATATTACTTTCTCCTTGATGCAAATGTGAAAACAGTCAGGATTACTTACTACTAGTAGCAGAAACTGAAGTAAAATCAGGGTTTCCTGCAGTCCAAAAAGCTTAGCAGAGTGGACAATTTGTTTTTCTTCCACTCAATTCTTATCTCCTTCCTAATTTTAATATTCTTTTAGCCCAGTGAATTGATAGGAACATGACAGAAAAAAATTTCCTTTTTTTACCTTTTTAACTATCATCTCAGTGCTTTTGAAATGACTGTAAATAAAATGACACCACAGTTTGCTTTTTTGTCTTTGGCTGAGTTTAGCATTGGGTCATAATGTTGCAAAGTTATGCATCTTAATTGCTGTGTTTTCTGTGATATGTACCCACACTATGGCAAAGCTTTAATGAGCACCAAGATAAAAAAATAATGAGCTGAGTTTTAACTAAATTTTGCAATTCATTTCTAAAATTTTTTTTTAAAAATTAATGCATCATCTACCTCTTATACTTCTATCCATTCTTCTGAAGGTCAAGACTGGTAAGATTGTTGGGAAAGAGGGAGAAAAGAGTGCCTGTGGGAATTTTACTGGCTTCATGGGATACAAAATTAAATTACGTACATGAACTATCACTAAATGATGTCTGTTTAAGTAAATCAAAGATGTTAATGATTTGCACATGACCACTGCATTGTGAAAAATAGAAAATACTGCAAAATTTCTGTCGTCCCAGGGCTCAATACAGAAGGAAGTTCTTTTATGGCTGTTGGAAGGATCTTGCCCTTCTAAAATCTGAACACTTTATAGTCAATTCTAGAGCTTTAAGTATGAATTTATTTCCTCATTGTAAGGAAGCATTGGTTTGCCCTGACATACTTTTGAACTAAAAAATGTGACACTCCGAGGCACACCTTTGTGTTGGTCTGTCACTTCCCACTGGACAATAATGTATTTAAGGAGTTTTTCTGTACAGTGGTAGGTGCTGTGTATCATGAAATTATGCTGTGTCCTGCTCTCTGTGTAAGCAACATGTACTTGGTTTCACAGAATCACAAGGTTGAAAGGGACCTTCAAGATCATCGAGTCCAACCCATTCCCCAATACCTCAACTAAACCATGGCACCAAGTGCCACATCCAATCTTTTTTAAAACACAACCAGGGATGTTGACTCCACCACCTCCCCAGGCGGACCATTACAGTACTTTATCACTGTTTCCATAAAAACTTTTTCCTAATATCCAATCTATATTTCCCTTGATACATCTTGAGACTGTGTCCACTCGTTCGTTTCATTTCCTTGCACACTGTTTTTTGAAACAGCTGTTAATCATACATTTTTACCTTATATAAGGACCTGGCATAAATTATGCTTTGGTTGGCTTATCCATGTTTGTCTGGTCAGTAGACAAATATTCAGTGAACAACCACTTCATGATATGTCAAGCCATCACTCTCCCACTCCATGTTAAAAATGCAATTTTGTGATAAACATGTATTCAGAGGGTCCATTTGTTTAACTGAAATTTGACTCAAGTCTTGATGAAATTATTCCAAAGCCAGCCACAAGCTTGGCTGGACATATATCTTGGTGAAACTTTTTTTGCTGTATGTATCAGGTTATTTAGCTGGCACATATACATGCTGACAATAGTAACAACTTGAAAAAAAGCCAAGCATTTGCTTTAATTTAATAAAAACACAGTATTGGAATCCAAGAATATTTAATACTTTCTGAACTAGAAATAGTTCTGAAGGAAATAGATTTAGGGGTTTTTTTTCTGTCTTTTCTTGTAAAATAATTCTTTTGCTTTTAAATAATATGAAAGTTGAGTGGACTTTGAATGGGAGGGACAGAAAAAACATGTATTTTTCTCTAGCTGTCCAAACAAGGAAGTTTGTGTTGTTATTTTTTATAGTCTGTAGCAAAATTCAGTAAATTCATCAGGAGGTAGTAAGTTAGCACATAAGGATGGTATCATGACTGAGCTTTATGAAACAAAGTCTTTATTGTGTCACACAGGCTGGGACTACAGAAACTAGAGATTGTGGTGTCTGTACTGTGTCCTGCATTTCCTGCAATGGGCTGAAGAAGCTATACAGCTAATAAACTCCAAACCCACTTTTTATATTATATTGCATTTTTCTATTTGATATGTTCACTGGTATACATGGTTTTATTTAATTTACTTATTTTTAATAAAATAATTTGTTTAAGGACTTCATCTACTATAGCTTCTACTTTTTTTTTTTTTTTTTCTGATGAGCTTAAGGGAGAAAAATCTTCGTCCATGTTTATGCCAATTTTTGTGTAAATTCTCCAAGGACACACTTACAGATATTTTTCCTAGATGTCTATGGAGAAGAAGATTGTTCTCATCTGAAACACATTTGACTTACCCAGGGCATCCCTGAACAAGGGAATAATTTATAGCAATTTTTTTTGGGGTGCTTGGAAGGCATAGATACTGCTGTTAAAATCAACTATTTGCTTTGTAAAGAATTATTTTCTTCATAAGTAGCTGATTTTAACTTTTCCTCAGAAATCTTTATTTGAAATGAAATATTGCAGCTAACAAGCTATCCAGGCCATTTTATGACCTAGGAAAATTGCATAGGAGCAACAGAAAAAAGTTATGGAACTTTGAGTAAACATGGCACTGTCAAAGTCTTTTTTTTTTTTTTT
>VZRH01005344.1:68789-84216 GCA_013397555.1 Urocynchramus pylzowi | reverse complement strand
TCCCTGCAGTGCCCTCCCTGCAGCCTGCCCTCCCACAGAAAACGCAGCCACACTTAACATCTGCGTGCACAACCACATTTCAAAGTTCCAGGGGCCAGCTGCCACACACAGCTGCCCCTCGGGGCTTCTGCTGGTCCAGTCAGGCACACCAGGTTTGTTCTGGGGGATTATCAAAGGCAGCACTGTGTGCTCACTCTGGAGGAGTTGTGTTTCTCCAGCTCCTTGTGGGCACTGGGAGCAGAAGGTCAAGCCGTGCTCTCATTGAAGCCAATTGTCTCTAGATTTGTAGAGAGGCTCTGTGCTGATCTGTGCCTTTGGTGCCTGGCTGTAATTTTGATCCCTGTACCTGGAACATTTGTCTTTCCACAGTTTTCAAAGACTTTCATGTCTATGCCACGAGCACTGTCAGGGAAAGCCACATCAGTGGCACCTCCCAGCTCCGGGTGTATTTACCCTGCTGTCACACACTCCTCAGTGCTCAGCTGGTTACTGAACACAAAGCCCTGCATTCAACCACAGCTCCCTGAACACCCAACAGAGAGCTCCCAAATCCTGCTTTTCCACTGCTTACACAGAGCCTGGGCAGCAGAGACAGGCACTTCAGGACAGATGGTGTGAGCTGCAGAGTGACAGCACTCTGCTCCCTGTGTGTGCTGGGTGCCAATCCTCCTGCACCATTCCTTGGATTCATGCTGAGCCCACCCAAAGCCCTGCTACAGCAGCACCACAAGGTTATGAGTGTGCTCCTAGGCTGCTTTCCCAAGGAAATGATGCTTAGGAGACAGTGCCACGTGTGTGAGGAGTTGTGATGGAATGTCATGGGCAAGTTCAATCCCATCTGGCAGTCAGGGTATCCTGACTCCAACCCTCCCGCTCCAAATGCCAGGCTGCAAAATCCTTGTACCTAAGTGATGTACAGACAGGTTGTTCCACTTGAACCAGTAACAGGAGTAACAGGAGTGTGGGAAATGCATAACAGGAATTTTTTAGAGGAAAGGCCTGGCAGGTTTTGCTCTGTCTCCCCTCAGCAGATCAGAGGTGGTGCAGTCAGAGCTTGTCCTGCAACCTGCCTGTCTGGTGCTGAGCTCTGCAGGGGCTCTGACAGGAGAGGGGGCTTTGTGTTTCTCATGAGAGCAAAGCCCCAAATCCTTCCCAGCCTCCTGCTGGTCCCACTGCTCCAGAGCTCTGCTGCTCATTACATTTTGCCTGCCTGCTGACCCCCAGGACACTTTGCTGAGCCACAGGCAGGGCAGATGAGGGACAGTTTTTCCCTCTGTATTTATCCAGCCCCTCACGCAGTAGATGCTGGACAGCAGGAGTAGGAATGTGCCTGCAGAAATGAGAACGGGCTGTGTTTTACCTTTAGGTTCTCAGCTTCACCCACCTGTCAGAAGGAAATGAACCTGCAAGAACCAAGTTTCCCTGCTGTGTTTTGCTGTTATTTATGACCTAAGTTATGCAGTGCCCACCAGTCACCTCTCCCTGTGTGGGAAATGGATTTGTAGAGAATTTTCAGAGCCTGACAGAAGGCTCACACAGTGTGCATCTGTATGCAAACCTTGAGATAAGAAATGCTGACTTAGAAATGCCATGGAACAGGACAGACATTGCTGAGAGAGAAATGGAACTAGAAACAAGTTTCAAAGGATGGCCTTGAAAATAAGACTGGATACTTTGGAGAAATGGAACTATGAAAGATGCATTGTAGTAGGACCCACAAGGGGTAATTTTAGATGATTGGCTTTAAGGCATTTACAGCGTGGTGTGGCTAAAGCTGACAGGCCAAGAAATGCTTATTATGTAATTAGGAAATAGTTGCCTTCTGATTGTGATGGCATGAATTATAACATCTGTATTGTCTCACCCTTCACATGAGACTGAAAATGGAATTAAAGTGTTTAAAACACCTCTCAGATGCCCCATCTCTGGGTCAGAAAAGGGCTTAATCCAACACCCCTGCACCATCCCCTGTCTGGAAAGCTGCCCAGAGATGGAGGAGGAGGTGCTGGGGTCAGTCCCACGTGGATCCAGGAATGGCTGAGCACAGCAGAGGCGTGGCTGTGGCTCAGTGACCAGCACACACCTCCGAAGTAGGAGCCATCGGCCAGCTTGGTCTCCTTGTTGCCCTTGGTGAGGACGCTGACCACGCCGTGCTGGATGAAGTACATCTTCTTGCCAATGGTGCCCTCCCGGATGATGTAGTCCCCGGGCTGGAACACCTCGAACTTCAGCTTGGTCAGCATGGACGTCACAAAGTTGGGGTCTGCGTTGGCAAACAGGGGCATGGAGGCCACCAGTTTGCGGCAGTTGAAGTTGATGATTTCCTGAGCGGGTGTGGTGTGAAGGAGAGAGAGCAAGAGGAGAGGACGCACATATTAGTCACCACCTAATGACCTGTGAAGATCCCCCACCTGACACCTGACCTGTGCATTTGAAGTGGGATGAAGTGGCTGTGCCTTGGTCTGGCTGCAGGGGCTCTGGATGCTCAGAGCAGGGCTGGAGCCAGCACCAGCTCACTGCCTTCACCCCTCTGCCTCCCCCGAGCAGGGACAACACTCAAACCTCCCAAACACACACAGCATTCCTGTTTCTGCAGGAAACCTTGGGCTGTGAGGGAGCACAGCAGCAGTGAAATGCTGTCTGACAAAGCCCAGGGCTCCTCTCTGGGCAGGTGTCATAACTCACCTTGGCAGCCCCTCGTTCTCTGCTGCCCTTGCTTGTCAATGAGCTGTAAAACAGCACAAATGTGCCCAGGAGGAGAATGATCCTGGGCAGATGGGGACAGTGACAGGAGAGGAGGGAGAGGTGCTCACCAGGCACTGGGCAGAGGCTGGATCACCAAGCCTGGCTGAAGAAAGCCCAGCTCAGCTGTCACCGCAGCCAGGCTGTGCCTCCCCTGGGGCCCCGTGTCACTCGCAGGGGTGACAGCTCAGGAGCTGCTCTGTGCCCTGGCAGCTCCCACTCAGGACACGGTGCTGAGCCCATCACCCAGCACAGCACCCCATGAGAACAGGGATAACTGGAGCAGGAAGAAAGAGAGCTGGGGAAGCATCTGTGTTCCCCCACGGGGGTTTTCAGAGGCTTTGAGACTTCAGCAAAACTAGTTTTAAATTCTGGCTGGCACTTGCTCAGCTCTTCTCTCTCCCGTGGAGGAACATTGCTGGGGGACAAAGACAGAAGGCAGGCCCCTTCTGGAGCTGGTGGGTGACCCACTGGTGACACAGCAGGGACAACCTGCATTGCCAGGCTTCAGCTGGGAAGGAAAGGGGGCCTCTCTGAAGGCTCCCTCTTCCTGTGAGTCCCCCAGTGGGTGGGGCATAGATGAGGCCAGCACTTCATGCCAAGTTTTAGCCGAACACATGGGGTGGGAGCTTCCTGAGCCCCTGGCCCAGGAGCTCCAGAGGTGCTGGGAAGGTGCCCAGCCCGTTGGCTGCCCTCTTACCTCCCGCAGGGGCTCGCTCAGCTCCCCCAGGATGCTCTCCTCATCGAACATCTTGCCCTGGTAGCGGTGCTCGTAGTAGTCGTGGATGCGCTGCCGCATGTCGGCGGGCAGCTTGTGGAAGGACATGTACTGCTCCACCTGTTTGTACTGAGCAGGGAGACACGAGGCCACCGGTCACGAGGACATGCCACAGACTCATGGGCAGCACCCGCTGGCCCTGCTTCCTTCACTGCAGCAGCAGGGAGGGCCTGTGCCATCCACGGGGAGTTCACAGGTTAGCCTGCTGTGTTGCCCAAATGGCTGCCCCTTGGTTTAACTCTAACTCATCCTCAGCTGGGTGCCCTGTGCTCACTGCCTGGGTGCTGAGCAGCCTGTGCTCCCCTCCACACAGCCCTGTGGCAGCAGCTCTCTGGCCACAGAGAGAAACACAACTTCCCCAGGCATCGTCCTGGGAGAAGGCTGTGAGAAGATCAGAGAAAAGAATGAGAAACAATTCTTATCTTCACTTGCTGCACCTGTTGTTGTGAACATGTGGAATGTGTTATGGAGATTTGTTTACCAAAGGGTGGTTTCTTAATTAACCAATGGTGATGGTGCTTGGACTAGAGGACCAAGTAGGTCAACCTGTATGGTGACTGTCTATAAAAGAGCAATGAGTCTCTTAATAAAGATTATTATTATTAATCAGTCTTCTGTAATACATGGAGTCAATGCTAATTATTACCCGGCTGGGGGCTAATAACTGTGACACAGCCCCAGCTGGGAGCAGGGCTGAGGAGGGAGTGCCTGGCTGGGAGTGTCCTCCCAGCAAACAGGACTGTGCAGGGTGGGAGCAGGAGAGCCCAAGTGGTAGAATGCAAGCCCCTCAGGGCACAGGCCCAGGGATTGAACTGAAACCCCTAGAGCAACTGAGCTATATGAAGCCACAAAGTGGAACAGAAATATAGATTTTAGCTTTCAGTAGAAACTTACACTAAGTGCCTTGAGTATCTAAAGAACTGCAGCAGAGAGCAGAGGCCTTTTTGTCCTTAGGCACAATTCTACCACAGCAGTGGTATTTCCATAACGTTACCCTGCCCCACACAAAAGGTAAACATAACCTGTTGTTCATGTTTTTTAGATACAGTGTTCCTAGAAACAAGAAAAACTGATAGAAATACATATGTAGTTCTGAGTAATACTCTAGTAATCTTATGACCACTAGAATTAGGCCATGATTAGATAAAAAAGAAAAACTAAAACTGTGTATTAAGCTCATTAGTTTATAATCATATTTAACCTATACTTGTATATGCTAGAGACCCTTCCTGCTCACTTACTACCTACTTGCCTGCTCAAGATCCCACTCAGTTGCTGCTGTTTCACTACTGCTACCACGCCAGAGACAATGCTGTATCCCCTTAGAACTCTCACCTTCAGAAGATCTTAGAAGAACATAGAATAAAAACTTCAGTGTGGCACAGCAGCAGCCTGTTCCTTTTACTCTCACCTGGGGAGAATCACAAACCCACAGCCAAGGAAGGTTTTTCCATGGCACGTGGCAGGACAGTGGCCAGCTGGCTCCAGAGCTGTGACAGAGGTGCAGCCCCAGGGGCTGCAGCAGGGCAAGCACAGCAGCTGCCCTGGGTGTGGGCTCCCAGCAAACAGAGGGGCACACCCGACCAACACCCCGGTTATTGGGCTGCTTCTCCCCTCTGTGCTCCTGCCCACCCTGCCACGATGGAACCTTTGCTTTCCCATCACTTTCTTCCCCTTTTCTTCGCTCCTGTGCCCCACGGACTCACCCTAATCCCTGCACATTTTCACCTGATGGCTCACATTTCCAGTGGAATGCAAGGGCACGCTCTGACTGAAGGCAGAGCAGCTCTGGGGATGGATGGTGCTCTCTGGGAGTAAGGGACACCTTCCCAAGGGCCAGGGCAGTAGCAGGGTGCTGCTGCTGCCCTGCAGGTGCTGCAGGACAAGGCGTGTGCAGGGAATGCTCACGCTCCTTTCACAGAACACAATCCTTAGTGTGTACTGCAATAATTGCTGACAAAAGGACTGTGCTGCTCCTTTCCCAGCCCTATTTCCCTTCTTCTCCCTGATAAACGTGTCCCTGAATGTCCCTTCAGTGCAGGAGAGCCTGATTAGTGAAGTTGTGCTCGTTACAGCCCCGGGTCCTGCTCCAGGGACAGCCTGTGCTGGCACTGCCAGCTCCATCTGCCCCATGAAGGAGAGGGCATCACTCCAAGGAGCCAAGATGTCAGAGGGACACTCGAGGCTTCCTGGCATTCCCAAAGCACAGGAACTGCCTGGAAATACTCCTGGTCCCTCCAGCCTGACCAAAGGCAAGGGAGTCCCCACCTCCCAGTGGCACCAGCCCCTGCCCTTTGTCACCTGCGTGGCTCAGGCTCTGCAGGGACTGGCTGTGGCAGGACAGGATGTGCTGGGTGCCCCGAGGAAATGAGGCAGGGAAAGGAAGGGGCAAGCAGCAGCAGAGTGGAAGACAGCAGCTCCCTTGTGGGCAACTCACCCAAAGAGAATTTTGGAGGTTATGGTGCTCCAAGCAGAAAGTTTCAGGGTTTTTGGCTCATCTAACCACAGATGGCTCCTGCCACTGGAGAGGCACTGCAGCCTGAGACACCCATGGGACCTGGCAAACCAGGCACAGGATGTCTGGGACTCTCACCATGGAAAGGGAAATCATCAGGCACGAGCTTCTGCTGACTCAGATTTATTAAATTAATCTAAAATCCACAAAGTGCTCTGCTTGCTTTAATGCTGCATTTTTGTTGAATAAATAATTTGCCAAAAATATCCCCTTAGGCTCTCAGCTTTAGTGCAGTGATTGAGCTGGAGCAGTGACCAGTGTCACCAGGTGCCTGTCCTCACCTGCTGCAGCCACCTGCCCCTGTCCCTGTCCTCTTCTCCACTGGCACTTGCTGTCCATCTCAACTGCCCTTTGCTCCCTGGGAAAAACATCCCCATGCTCAAAAAATGCACCAGCACGGGCTGGATGGGGTGACTGGGACTCTGCTTATTCACCACTGAACATGGATTTATGGCTTTGCAACAAAGAGCAATAAATTACTGCTCTGCAGCGTCCCCAAGGCTTGTCAGAGTCCCCTGTCACCGCTGTCCCCAGATAAGGCTCCCAGGGAAAACAGGACAAATTTACTTCCCCATGAATACAGGTGCTGCTTCCCATTGCAAATGGAAATCAGGGTTATAAAATCAAACTGTGAAATAAGGAACCATCATTCTCTGTCATGGTTAAGGAGAGGGAGATCTTGTCTCTCCTGCCTCTGCTGGTGCTCCCTCCTCTCAGCCATGAGGGTTTTGGGGCCCTCAGCTCTGCCTTGTGCAGAGATGGGATCAGAATTGAAAGCATCAACCCCTTCCTTCCATGTCTGAGAAACTGAAGATTCACTGGGCTTTTCCCCCTTCCCTTGGAGCTGCTGAAGGCCCCACTCTTGTGGGGTCAGGCAGATGATGCCACGCTCAGCTGGCCCTCTCTGAAGCCACTTGGTGTCCCTTTGCTGCCTTCCAGCCGTGGCCAGGCTCCTCCAACAGCCCCTTCCCCTCCTCCTCTTCCTCATTTGCTCAGCCTCCCACTTGTCTGCCTGTCCCCAGCCTGACCTGTGCTCAGAGCTTAGTGGCCTCTCTGAGTTCAACTAAAAACACTCATTTAGGAATTATTTAAATCTCTCTGAAGACAATCGAGCCCATTTAAATCCCAGCTCATTTTCTTAAGTCTGTTTTTCCTCTAATAGCCCTTGAAGGAGGTATTAATATATCAAAAGGAAACCATTCAGCTGAGGATTTTTGCTTCTCTAGCTGGCCACTTTCCCTCCTCTCTCACCACTTCCCTTCTACCAAAGCTCTGACACTCACAGCCCAAAGTGAACTGAGTATTTTTAACTCCTTCCACGCCCTCAATATCCATCAGGAACCCTCCTCTCTCTGGCAGGGGTAAATTGCTGAACAGGCTCAACCTTGCCCCAGCTCTGAAGGTGAAAGCCAGCAGGCACAGGGGGATTATTGGGGTGTCCTGTGCAGGGCTCCACGATCCCTGAGGCTCCCTTCCAACCCCGCACATTCCATGATCCTGGCCCTGCTTGGATCCTTCCAGGATTGCCTGAGATCACTGTGGCACTGGGTTTAATCCCAGTCCAAAATCTCTCCATATCTGGGGCCCACAGAAGTCACCAGAGATGCACCAGTGGAAGGAGGAGAAGGAGCCTCCAGAGGAGCATTTCAGCTGGGGGAAGGATGGTGGTGCTCTGCCAAGGCTGGGTGAGAGCCTCCCTGGGCAGTGCTGGGGCTCTCCAAGTGGATCAGTGCTCCACAGGGGGAAGATCAGCTCATGGGATTCACCCCATGGAGGGTGCTGACAGGACACAGTGCAATCTTTGGTTTATTTTCCCTGATCTCTGGTTTGGAGTCAATCAGTGCAGCTCCCCAGCATTCAGGAATCATCAAATCCAAGGAAATGCTGACTTCTGGGTTTTTTTCTCTCTTAAGCCATTCATATTCCCACCCTCAGGATCTATTCCATCCTACATCTTACTCCACATAGAGCCACAGGACTGCAGGAGGGGTTTAAGGGAACAACAGAAGTTCTGTGACAAAAATCTGGGAGCTACCTCCATTCTGCAAGAGCTTTATGTGATGTCCTGGTTGTGAGCCTTTCCAAAGGCTGGATTCATTGATTCCTGTACCATGGCCCTTGCTCATTGTGCTCATTTTGTTAGAATTCCACCAGAAAATGAGTTTTAAGTGTCACCTCCTGGAACACTTTTTCCCTTACTGCACGGTACCTTGGGGAATTATCTTACCCAGGGTCAGGCTCTTGATCTCTTGCTGTGGTACAGACAATTCTTGGAGCTTTGCTCCCACTTTCTGTCCACATTCCTTGCACTGGGGATGGCTGTGAGTTGCCTCCCCTCGCTCCCATCAGCTCCTGTTCAGGCAGGGATTTTGGACAATCCCATTCCTGTTCAGGGAGGGATTATGGACAATCCCATTCCTGTTCAGGCAGGAGTTTTGGACAATCCCATTCCTGTTCCAGGGTGCTGCAGAGCTCCAGATTCCCATTAACCTCAGAATATTAAGACAAATTGACTTGAGGAAAACCTTTCAGGTGTTGCTGAGTGCCCAGATGCAGATCCAGCCCCTGGCATGGGAATCCCAGATCTGCTTTGTCAGTGGAGCCCCTCTCCTGCTCCCCCAGGCACTGGAGCAGCCCCAGGATGGGAAGAGCTGCCAAGGCAGGGAGGTTCCCTTGCCATGAACACAGGCAGGTGCCACGTGGTGGTCACAGGGCAGAAGGACCTGTCTGCCTTCCAAGCCCAGGGTGGAGATGTCACAATCTGAGCTGTTTCTGACACGTTCTATGGCTTCTCTCAGGAATGGGTAAACCAAGTTTAAGTCCAGCAATGACATATTCTCCTGCAAGAGCAGCAACTGCTCAGCCCTGGTCTGGTTAAGGCAGTTTGCACCTCAGGACATTATGAAAAGAAGCCATGAAGTTTTCATTAAACACACATTTCTGGTTTATAACCAAGCCAGGATTCTTTCAGGGAAAGGATTAAATAAACCTAAAACAACTGACACAATTGCTGAGTTTCTGGCTGGGATGAACACCCCATTACCTGTTTCTTGCATTCTTTTGACTCTGCAAAGCAGCCAGAACCCCCTGATTGCAGAAAAGCAAAGCTGCCCTGGGGCAGTGCTGGGACCCCAGGCCCAGGGCACGATCACTGAAGCCATCATTTATCAGCTTTGTTATCAACCCTGGGTGCTTTGATTGACAGTAGTGTGGGACACAACAGTGCCCAGGCCATCTCTGCACAGAGGGAACAAAAACCCAGTGCTGGCATGACAGGATAAAGCCAGGCTCTCCAAACTTTTTCCAATTAGGAAATTTGATTACATTTTGCATTTGATTAAGTGCTACAAACACCTTTAATTTCTGGAGTGCTGCACTCCCTGCCCTCTCCTTCACACACATTACCCAAGGAGTGAGTGAGCTCTGCAGCTTCCCTGACCTCCACTCTGGCTGCTGGCTCAGGAGGACACTTCTCCAGAATGCCTGGGAGCTCAGGGAATGTGGGGACAATCCCTGAGAACTTCCTGGTGACCAATCCTCTCAGGAATGTCACTTCCAACCCTGCCCAGAGTGGCAGAGGACGTGAAGTTCCCCCTGGCAGCTCAGTGCAGGGAGCAGTGGGAACTGTGCCAGCGTGTGCCCACTGCAGGCTCCCAGAGCAGCTGCCAGAGTCACACCGTGTGTCTGTGCCCCTGGCTGAGCCAGCCCTGAGCCCAGCAACCACCACAGCTCCAGCAAAGGGTTAATTAGCTCTGTGGGCACGGGGTGCTCATCAGCACAGTGCCAGGCTGGTGGGATTACCCAGGAGGGATGTGTGCCCCCAGTTCCCTGCCCAGCCTCATGGGGAGCAGCCCAAACCCACAGAGGGCACTGAGGGCTCCTCTGCCCCGGGCTGGGGCTGCTCCAGTGCCTGGGGGAGCAGGAGGGGCTCCATCTGGGATTCCCATGCCAGGGGCTGGATCTGCATCTGGGCACTCAGCAACACCTGAAAGGTTTTCCTCAAGTCAGTTTGTCTAAATATTCTCAGGTTAATGGGACTCTGGAGCTCTGCAGCACCCTGGAGCTGTGAGTTCCAGAGCTTCCTCATGGACCATAAAGAAGCCCAAATCACCCTCTAAACTTGTTGCTACTAGAACTCCCCTAGTGGTCTCCAAGAAGGAGCAAGGACTGCCTCAGCCCCAGGACAGGTCCCCAGCCCTCAGAGCAGTGGGCAGGCCAAGGGCACTGTCTGGATTTCCCCCCAACAAATCCTGGTCCAACATCCCCAACAGGGATGGAACATTCCAGTTGTTTTATTTCAGCCTTTCCCATGACTAAACCTTCCCTGGTTTCTCTTTGCTGAGTTCAGGGTGCTGACAGAAGGGCTGCAATGTTCCAGCTGCACAGTGAAGTGCTTGGATAGGCAGGGCAGGGATCAGCTGTGGGCAGAAGGGCTGTGCAGAGCTGTGAGGAGCTGAGGGGTGATGGCAGTGCTCTGCAGGGCTGCTGAAATGATTCTCTCCTCAGCGTCCCCCTGCAATCCTGCTGCAGCACGTGCTGCTTCAGAGACACTGCTGGGTAATACTTCTGATCTAAATATGGTAAAGACCTTGGCCATGTTTCAGAGTTCTGCTTTAAACAGAAAAGGAACCCTTGAGCATTAGGATTTCCAAGCATAGGAACATTATTAGGGTGCCACTGTGAAGCTCCCCTGGCCTGGGGGAGCCCAGGCAAAGAGGCTGTGAAGAGCCTAATGACAAGGGAAAGGGCAAGTCCCTACCCAGAGTCAAGAGGTATTTTAAGAACAAGAGGCACTGCATGGACTGCTCAGGGAGGAGGAGGAGCAAGGAAGGAGTGAGAGCAGATCCTGAGGGGGATGAGGCTCTGGAAGGAGAGATTAGGGCTTTACTGGGCTCTGCAGTGCTGACAGCAGCAAGCCCTGCCTCTCAGTGATGCCTCAGGTTTAGCTTCTCTATTTTTCAGACTCTGTGCTGCTTTAGTGTGCGGGTCTGGGCTTCATATTAGGGGATGCTGAGCTCTCCTCAGAGTGGGGACACAAAACAATTCCTGCTCCAGCTGGGAACCAAGGACAAAGGACCCAAATCTCAGGCCCAAGAGCACAAACAACGTGGGCTGGAAAGAGAAAAACAAGAAGAATGGGACTGCATGGGCTGGAGCTGTAACTGGACAATTAGCTCCAATATGCAAATGGAGCAGAACTTGTAAAAGTGAGAGACCCCGTGACCTGTTGTCCATTTTTTTGTGGCCATTTTGGGTTGGGCTGCTCAAGGTGGATCCATTGAGGCCTCTTAATAAATCCCTACTTTATTCCTTAGCTCAGTCTAGTCTCTGTTCTAGGTCATCCTTCACAAGGCACCATCAGCAGTCCCTGCTCTGGGTGTTCCTGGGGAGCTGAGCCTCCTTGCATCCACTGGGATGGGAGAGTGACCCTGGCTGGGATAGATGAGCAATGTGATGGCTGACTCCCACTATTAAAAGGCAAATATCATGTACATTTGTTAAGAGAAGTTTTACAGATTTATAGTTAAGTTTCACCCCCCTTGTGTTGTTATCAGGGGGTGGTCTGGGTTTGGGACATTTGGGAGGGTCAGCTCGTTACTGTGGCAGCACCTGACCTCCAATCAAGATTTAAGGAAGTGATCTCCACCCCTGGGCAGGGAGGAGGAGTCCATGGACAGACCTTTGGAGGAACTAAAGGGTTAAAAGGCAAAACCTCCATTGTGTGGATGAGCACATGGTGGGAAAAATCCTCTGCTCCTGGCGCTGTAATCTTCTCTATTCAGTCTTCTGTTGTATTTTTTGATAAGGTTTTAATAAACCTTTTACATTTTTTTGGAAGTGAGCATCATTTCTCACAATGGGGGCTGAGCGTCCCTGCCCTGCTCCAAGGAGCTGCAGAGAGCAGCACCATCACCCTCCCCAGCCCTCAAGGTTACAGAGCACTGGGGAGGAGGAGAGGGTGTGTGTGGTGACTTGACAGAAATACTAATCCAGCTGAGCTGCAATTTAGGGAAAGAAATTAACAGGAGAACCTGCAAAAAGCATGAAAATAACAGACATATCTGGCTGGTTTATTCCTCTCCTGGGCAGGGAACAGTCCTGCTCTGATGTGAGCCACATTTACACAGCCTGGGGGGTTTTTCTGCAGCCAGTGATGAAGTTAACGCTGGAGCTGATCCATGAAAGCTGCAGAGGGTCTTGTACCCCTGCTCCTGTCCTTGACTCCCTCCACCAGCACCTGCACCAGCTCTGGCACTTACTGGGCTCAAAAATAAGCTCTTTCAACCCACTGATGTGACAGAAAACGAATGTGGGAGAAGAGATGAGCTCAGTGAGGGTCTGGGAAGCCAGGAAGGCGTGCCCAGCTGAGCACAGTGCCAGGGAGCTCCGGGTGAGAAGAACGGGCTCAGTTCTTGGTCAGAGCTGTCACATCCATTCAGGCACAACACCACACTGCACAACAGCACCTGGAGACATTCTTCTGTCAGAATCCCTCAGGAAGGAGCTGTGGTGGTGGTGGTGTCTCATGTGCAGGAAACAGATGCCAGGATACTGTGGAGTTAAACTCCAGGCTGAGGTTAAGAGAGATCAGCTCCTGATCCTGCTGCTGGCTCTGTGACCATGGGAAACTCTGATGGGACAGACAGGTCCCTTCTCCCTTTGCCTCTGGGGCTGGAGGTCAAACAGTCCCTTCAGAGAGCCCCCTCCAAAGAGCTGTTCCCATCTGGAGGGAGACCAGAGCTGGCCCTGCACCATGGCTGTGCCCCCTCCATGTGCTGGGAGGGCTCTGTGCCACAGGGGACTGTATCCTGGCACCCAGGAGCCTCAGCACCTCCCTGGCTTGGAGGGGGGCATTCCCTCTGAATTCCCCATGGTTCCTGCCACCCCATGGATCCACCCAGCTTCCCTGCCTTGCACAACCAGCACAGCATGAAGTGAGAGGTTCTGGGAGGAGATTCTGGCAGGACAGGGATTGAATGTCCCAGTGTTCAGAGAATCCAAGGCAGAGTGAGACAAGCCTGCTCCTGAAGCCAACAGACAGCACAGCTTGGCTTTTATTCCTCTTTTCCAAAGCCCTGCTTGTCCAAGGGAAGAACCAGTGGGTTGGCAGAGGTCTGGACAATCTGAAACCTCCCCAAAAACCCACTCCTGAACCTTGTCCTGAGGGTCCCACACAGCAGAGCCTCCCAGGGCAGTTCCAGCTACAACCTCCTCTCCTGTTTGTGTTTGTGCTGTTCCTCTCCCTCTCCACTGTGTCCCTTTCCTTGGCCACTCCCAGCACAGCTCCCGAGGCCCCTGCAGGCTGAGCTGTGCTGAGGGACAGGCAGAGCCCACAGGGTGCTCAGCAGAGGTCTCTCAATTGCTGCTGGCTTCTACCAATCAACCTCCAAACTTGTTGAGATTCTCTCTCTAATCTGCTTCAGCAGACACTTTGTCCCAGGAGGACTGAACTAAATTGAGTTGCAGGGCTGCAAATCACGCAGCAGCCTCATTTTAATCATGGCTATTCAAGTGCTAAGGAATGCAGAAAGTAAATACATATTTGTTTTTAGGCCATCACTTGTCCCATTTGCAAGAGGAAAATGAACGTACTCAATCCCTGAGGCTTTGATCCTCGGAGGATAACTTGGGAAGTGAACCTGCCATAGGAAATACACCCTCAGTTCAATCCTCTCCCTGCTGCCAGAGCTCTTCTCCTGGGTCTGTTAACCCTCTCACTCACATCCCCACATTCTAACGAGGCTTTCACACTTCCCCCTGTCCCTGCCACCCCCCCTGCAGTCCCTGCTGGCTTCCTGGGGACTGATTTCCCTGAGCACTGCCTGGAGTCCAGTGCCAGGGTCAAGCTGTGCCCTTGTCTGAGCGCAGGCTGGAGCCAGAGCCCGGAGTGCCCAGTGCTGCAGGTGCAGTCCTGGCTGTGCCAGCCTGGCCAGGTGGTTGGCTTTGCAGATCAGTCCTTGACTTCTGTGCTACTTCAAACACATTTGAATAAATACTCTGCATCCCGAGATTTGATCAGCCTGCATTCCCAGTGCTGCAGTGTCCTTCTCTTTGGCGTGCCCTGCTCTCCGTGGGGATCAGCCCAGCTCAGCTGTGACACAGAGCTAAATCTCTGGATGCTCTGGATGCATGCCAGGCCTCCACACTCTTCTCCTGGGCATTCCCCCTCCTTTAGCTCTAGCTGTGGTTTGGGATCTTCACTATGCTCCAAGCATGAGTCAAACTCTGGTCTCCTTTGCTCTCCCTCTCTGCCCTCCTCTCCTCCCATTGTAATTCCTGTGTCTCAAACGTGTTCCAAGGTCATCCCACCCCCTCCCTGAACTTAAAATTCACCTGAGCAGGGCCTGCTGATCACAGTTTCCCCCCTTGAATCACAGCTCCACTCTCACCTAAACTGCACCTGGCAGGGTCAGAATAGGAACAATTCATCTTCTTAATCTCCAGACCAAATGCACCCACAAGACCCTGGCTATAAACCCTCCCCAGCCCCGCTAACTGAGGGCAGCTGCATTTTTTGGATGCCCTGCCCAGATCACAGATTCAGTGACTGTGGCAGTGGCAACCTGATCAGATGTGACATTTCTGGCTGTGCCCTCCATTCTGCAGTCCAACAATGGTTCCATTAATTCCACAGCTACCTGGGGAACCTGCTCCGAGCTCTCGAGCCTTGATCTGGGCTTTTGGGGCTGTTCTGCAGCTTCACTCAGGAGCACTGGAGTGAATAATCTGGATACTTTTAAAGAGAGCACTTGCTAAACAAAAGCTGCACATTCTGGAACATTCACTTGGGGTTTGAAACAAGATGTGGGAAAGGAAGAAGTGACTTAAAATTTTAGGTATCAGTAACATTGATGTACTGATGTTGGTGTACAAAGACAGGCAGAGACAACAACAATCATCTCCTTGCCCTGCTGTTAACTGATCCTGCTGCTGTTTCTTCCTGAGGGTGTTGGAGTGGATGGATGGGGATGAGTGGCCAAGGAACAGCGCCCTGGCCTGTCACACTGACAGTGCTGGATCCTCCTCACAGCAAGGAAACCACCCCGGGCTCCCTCTGGACAGCACAGAGACCACCCCAGGCTCCCTCTGGACAGCACAGAGACCACCCCGGGCTCCCCCCAGACAGCACAGAGCCCACCCTGGGCTCACTCTGGACAGCACAGAGACCACCCTGGGCTCCCTATGGACAGCACAGAGACCACCCCGGGCTCCCTCTGGACAGCACAGAGCCCACCCCGGGCTCCCTCCACACAGCACAGAGCCCACCCCAGGCCCAGCAGGGCTGTCCTTACCTTCTCCTGGTACTGGCGGCGCGAGGAGTCCAGGGACTGGATGAGGGCGGTGGCGTGGCCGATGAACATGGCGTAGCAGGTGGCCCCCACGATCATGCT
>VZRH01005344.1:1672-60306 GCA_013397555.1 Urocynchramus pylzowi | reverse complement strand
TATATATTATTTATATATATTTATAGTTAATTATTTCTTATGGGCTGATCAAGGGGATGAAATACACAACACCTGGCATCGGCCTCACTCTTTGGAAAGAAGCAGTGGGAAAAGAGTGGAAACGGGGGAAAGATAAAACAGGGAAGAAAGGAGGAAACACAAGCAGGTCCCAGTGTCGTGGGGGCAGCACTCACCACCATGCGGTTGAGGGACACCCAGCAGTCGTCGGGGAAGTCCTGCAGCATGGGCACCAGGAACTGGAGGCAGCCATCCCAGTGGCACAGCAGCAGCATCATCCCGATGAGGTTGAAGATCCTCACCACGGCGCTGGCCAGGTCGTAGGTCATGTGGAAGATCTGCGGGCACACAGGGACACGTGAGATGGCAGCTCCCCCCACAGCCCCGGGGGCATCTCACACAGTGGCAGGCTCCAGAGCCCTGCTGAAGGGACAGAAAAGCTGCACCAGCTCAGCTCAGGCACAGCGTGCAAGCACAACCAGCTGCTTAAAAACCAAAAACAGCTTAAAAACCAAAATACAGAACCATGCAAGCAGAACCAGCTGAAAAATAGTTTCAAAACCAAAATACAAACTCATCATCAGTCACCCCTCCTGCCTTGCGACTTTACCTTCTAATTTACCATAAAAGCTCCATAACTCCTGTAAAATAAGCTGGTTGCAAAGATTTCTGGACCATCAGCCACTCCTCAGGAATCAACTCTATAACTCTATCTTTTAGCTGCAATGCCCTTCTTTGCTTTCAGTTCTTGCTGGATACGTGTTCCACAGTGACCCATGGTGGCAGCTGCCTTTGTACTGGATGTCAGCTGCAGTCTCTGCATGAATCAAATGCAACAAGGAACGGCCTCCAACTCAGCAGAGGCTTCTGGAAGAGGATCTGATTCACCTCTTTTCTTGTACTCCTTGTGTTCTGCTGCTACACCCCTGCCCAGGTGGGCAAGGAAAAAAGAGCCATGGCAGAGAGGGCTGGTTTTCCTCACCTGTCAGTTCTTCACGTGAAAATAAAGCCGCAAACACAACTTTCTTACAGGTCAGAAGCGACACAGCCCCTGATCCAGGGGGGTTCAGGTGCCTCTCCTGGGCATCACCTTCCAAGGGACATGAGTGTCAGGATGGTTTGTGACACAGGGGACAGGCTGTGTGATGTATGCCCAAATCCATACATCTGGCTGCTCCAACAGGGACAATCCTGCTCCTCCCACCACCATGGCACTGTGTGCCTGCCACCTTTGCCTACACCGGCGATCGGCCTCTCATCCCACAGGAAGGCAGCTCAGCAGCTAAAATAGCAGGAAACCTTTGTTATCAAGCAAAGCAATCACATTTTTTCCAGCTGGAATTGCTGCTGTTGGAGCTGGCTGTCCAGTTGAAATGGCTGTTTTCACACCAGCCATGCCCACCTCAGGGTCACACGCCCACAGCGATGCCCACGTGCCCAACCCTTGCCAGGAGGGAGCACAAAGGATGCTGGAATCCAGAAGGATGAATGGTTTGGATAACTGCTGCTAACTCCATTATTTCCCTGCATCCAGGCTGGAGCCCACACTGCCAGTGTGAGAAAGGCCATTTGAGTGATCTTTCAGGGCTGAAAAGAAGAATATCTCCAAAATCCAGCATGAAAGACTGTTCTAGGAAATCCAGCTCTCGCTGCTGACTCAATAGGTCAGTATGAAAGCTGAGCACATAATTCATACAGAATAATTCCTCCTGGTTTCCTCTGTTTTCCTCCCCCTGCAGAAATGATCATTCTCATTTAGATAACCCAGAGCGAATCCATCCTGTTGGAATGAGAGCCCGGGGCTGTGCTTTTAATGAAGCTGGAGCAGCAGTTTGCAGAAAGATCTTTTGTGCCACCAGGGTTTTTCTGTGCTAATGACTTTTCCTCTCACACCTCCGGGTGTTTTTCAAAGAGCTCCAGCCCTGCTGTAACCCAGGGAGCTCCAGCCAGGGGCAGGGAGAAGCCCTGTCAGATTGAGGAAGGATGTGCCTTCCTTCCTTTGATAGATGAAAAGCAGACAGCGAAGAGCCCGAGGGCATGGATGGCTCAGGGACCAGGTGATGGATACCAAGCTTCTGAGAGGAGGAGTCAGGCTAGGGCAGAGAGCCTTCATTAGGTGCACACAGAGAGAGGAGAGGGTGGATTCAGCTCCTACTCTGCACCTTGGGATCTGGACTGGAACCGGAGCCACTGGATGGGAACAGATCCCTGAGGGTGACACACCTGGGCTGTGGCACCTGAGGAGCTGCACCATGGCTCAGGGATTCCCAGGAGTAATTCTGATTATGAACTGCAAATGTCTGAGCTGCAGGTGAGACAACTCCAGTTCCAAATGTCTCAGGAATTCCCAGCTCCTGCCCACTCCCTGGAATACATTTGCATTCCCATGCAAGAGAAAAGCAGGAACACTCCCGGTGCAGGAATAACTGTGAAGGGCTGGGAACAAACACCTTCCACTGAGAAGCTCCTACTGCAAAGAGGTGCTGGTGCCACAGGGAATTCTGACCCAGTGATGTGCTGGAGGGCATTGCAGGGCTCTCCAGCACTTCCTTGGCTCACCAGGGAGAGGAGGGCCAGGAACATTCCAGAAGAGCTGGTCCATGCACGAGCACAGGAACGTGAGTGGTAACTGCAACTTCTCTGGTTTCCATCAGGAACACTCAGGACTTTGTGTCCTGTTGTAACACAGCCCAGGCTGGGTCCCAGAGCCAGCTCCTTCACCATCACAGCTCCTTCCACCCCAGCACTGCCTGTGCTTCCTGTCTTTCTGCTGCTTGCCCTGGGAAAAAGGGAGCCAGGAGAAGAGCCGAGCATGGATTCACATTTAAAGTATATTCTTGGACAGAGTTAATATCCCTGGTTTTTGACAGACCAAAACAAGCTCTGGCTTCAGCATCCCTGCTACAAAACCAGTGCTGTCCTTCCAGCCAAAGGACACCTTGCAATTCTTGTGGAAAGGACAGCTTGGGAAAGTGGGAGGACCAAAACTTCCCTCCAAAAGTAATTTCTGGTTATGTAAGAGCTCCGTCTCGGAAACTCCACTTACATGGAATGAGCTATCAGGGTCCTATCAGAAGGAATCTGAAATCCTGTCAGCCCCAAATAACTGTGCAGCTCTCCTCCATCCTGGACTGAGCAGCGTTCCTCCAACCTCAGCACCTGAGCTGGAAGGAACCAAGGACACCTTGAAGAAGTGGGGCCTGGCTCTGGCAGTGGCTCCAATCAAGGCTGTGTGTTTAATTAGGCGTGCTGGTCTGTGCTGGCACAAGGCTCAGGTGCTGTCCAAACCACGGCCACCACCTTCCCTCTGCTCCAGCTGGGACCACCACTATCCCTCTGCTCCAGGCTGGAGCCACCACCATCCCTCTGCTCCAGCCAGCTGGGGCCCTGGGGCTGCCCTGTCCATGGGCACATCCTGGGGCACATCCTGGGGCAGCGCTGGGCAGGGCAGCAGCTGCTCCAGGCACACCCTGCCAGGGGCAGCCCCCAGCACAGCCCCTGTCCCTGGCTCTGCTGGCACAGCTGGGCTGGGATCTGACTGCACATCTGGGCTGGGGTCTGACTGCACATCTGGGCTGGGGTCTCACAGCACATCCCTGCTGGGATCTGACTGCACATCCAGACTGGGATCTAACTGTACATCCCTGCTGGGATCTGACTGCACATCCAGACTGGGATCTAACTGTACATCCCTGCTGGGATCTGACTGCACATCTTGGCTGGGATCTGACTGCACATCCCTGCTGGCTTTCCACACTTGGAGGTGCTGTGCCTGAACCAAGGGGCTTTCCCAGGGCAGTGGGGGAATGCCCCTGCTGCAGAGGACCCCCAAGATCCCGGCTGAGGCAGGGCGAGCCAGCAGATCTGAGCGCTGGCTCTGGCAGGACTCGCTGCCATCCGTGGGGCCCCTGAACAGATTCTGCTCCACAGGAAAGCACTGAAGCTGCTTGTTGCCCTTCACTACTGCACTGCCAACGTGGCAGGAGTGCTGTAGCTCCACATCCTGGCTGGTCCCGAGCCAGTGCTGGTGTCTGTGCCCACACCATGGTTAATATACAACTGTGATAAATCCCCTGGGGATAATCAAGGAGCTGTGACACTGCTCCAGCTTAATAGAAGCAAAGAATTTACTCTTCATTTATGGCTTAAAAAACCCACAGACCTGAGAAGGAAATACAAATCTCAGAAGAGAATCAAAACAGTCTCATATGCTGTTGTGAGTGCTCCAGGGTCAGAGTTAAGGTTGTTCTGCTGTGAGGAAAAACATGTTTACTTACATTTAAGAGGAGTATTTGTGGGCTGTGGGGAAGAAAGTTGACATGTCTTTCAGTCTGCCTTTCTCTCCTTGGCTTTTGAAGATAACAGAGGTAAAGATCCATTTTCCTCACAGAGGCATTAGCTGCCTTTTCAAACCTCAGTGTTAATCTCCCAATAGACTGGGGATAGGTGGGTGCTGCAAAGAGCTTTTCTGAGCCTAAAATCCAGTTTAGCCAGATTACTGAGGGTGGCTGTGCCGAGTCCCTGCAGCAGCAGCTGCTGTGGCTCTGGATCACCCAAAACCACTCATCCTGCTTAGTCCCAAGACCAGCCTGAACAACGAGCTCGTTCCAGCCAATGTGCAAACTGAAGGCAGTTCGCTGACAAAACAGTGGTTTGGGTGATTTGGGGATCAGTGCCAGCTCTCGTGGCAAATGTCACCTTCTGCACACCCAGGGTGAGCCCTGAGTGACACAACTCATGGAAGAGGGGAAGGCTTTGGGAGCCCTGATGAGCAGACCCATCCTGCTCAAAGAACACAGAACTGGCAGGGTGGGCTCCCCCAGGAGGACAAACCTGCCTGGGCACACACAGGGCACTGAGGCACGGGAGCCCTGGCCAGCCCTGGGCACACAGAGCCAGGGCACACAGAGCCAGCCCTGGGCACACAGAGTCAGCCCTGGGCACACCTGGGGCACACAGAGCCAGCTCTGGGCACACAGAGCCAGCCCTGGGCACACCTGGGGAACACAGAGCCAGGGCACACAGAGCCAGCTCTGGGCACACAGAGCCAGCCGTGGGCACACCCGGGGCATACAGAGCCAGCTTGGGGCACACAGAGCCAGCCCTGGGCACACAGAGCCAGCTCTGGGCACACAGAGCCAGCCCTGGGCACACCTGGGGCACACAGAGCCGGGGCACACAGAGCCAGCCCTGGGCACACCCGGGGCACACAGAGCCGGGGCACACAGAGCCAGCCCTGGGCACACCCGGGGCACACAGGGCAGCCCTGAGCCACTCTGCACACACAGCAATCAGGGCTGGCAGGGAAAGGGCAGCTCCCCCAGGAATTCCACCTATGGAATGAACCCACCCAACTGGCACACACGGATTCAGAAAGGCAAAGCAACATCTCAGCTGCTCTCTTCCCTCTCCTGATGCTGCTGTGGGAAATGCATCATCCCCCGCTCCTTGCTCCTTCCTCACCCTCCCAACTTCCTATTTATTCTCCCAGTGATGTGATGCTTAAACTGCATCAAAATATAATCCAATTTGACTCCAGGAGGTTTCCTGTCCTCAGCAACTCCTCAGGTTTTGGTCTTTAGAAGAACGGACACATTTTTACACATTTTTTTCTTTGGAAGAGGGGACAAAATGCTGTTCTATACAAAGACAGAAACTCCAAATTTCCAAGGTGACTGTCGCTGCCAACAGGCTGAGCTGGGGAAGAAGAAGAATCCCATAAAGGAACACAGCTGGGTTTACTGACACCTCAGGAAGTGGGATCCCTTCAGAAGGAGCAGCGCTGGGTCAGACATGATATAGATACATACTATAATATGGCTTTTTGCAAATATTAAAATGGATTTTATATGTGTGGTGTTCAAGTAACTTTGTTATATAGTTTTTATTTCTGTTGTTAATTAAGGTCAGTGAAATAGCTGCTATCAGTGTGCTGGTGTTAAAATGCCTGCTGGGATGGGGTAACACCCCAAGCACACAGGGTGAGCACACCTGGACAGATCTGCCAACCATCAGCACTCCCCCTCTGAAGGCAGTGAGGGACAGGGCCCAAACTGGAGGTGATAAAAATGGACTAAAAACCACAACCAAGGGATCTGCATGCTCTAAAAAAGCAGATCCAAAGAAGAGATGTGCTAGACAATTCTTAGAACATGTAAACTAGTTTGGGGAAAGTTTACTGTACATAAGGATCTGTGAATATGCAACAGGCTGAGGTAATAGAAAAAGTATTTAAGGGGTATCCCTGAAGATAACAGGGGGCTCTTGGCTGATGGCCAAAAACCTTTGCTCTATGGCCCTTGTCTCCTACTGTCCTTTATTAAACTTTTCACACTTTCACAGGGGAGTGATGGTGTTTCTCACAGTAATAACCTTTGCTCTGTGGTCCTTGTCACCTACTGTCCTTTATTAAACTTTTTACATGTTCCCAGGAGAGTGAAGGTGTTTCTCACAGACAGCTCTGGGCCGTGCCCATCACAGCGTGCCCAGGACAGGGAGGGAGCTGGGATGCAGATTGTTTGGGCAGGGCTGGGATGCAGATTGTTGCCCATCACAGCGTGCCCAGGACAGGGAGGGAGCTGGGATGCAGATTGTTGGGGCAGCAGGCAGCAGCTGGGCTGGGGCTGGCCGGGCTGTGGAGCACAGCTACATCTGCAGGCTGCGTGCACACTCCAGCACGGGCCGGCGCTGTGCTCACCCGCTTTCTGCTGTGCCAGCAGCCAGCCAGAGCCAGAAGATCAAGTTTTAGATGAAGGCAAGAGTTTGGGCTTGATTCTCTTTTTCTGCTTGCTTTGCACCAGTGACAGAAGCCATGTCAGCAGAGCTGCTGCCGGCAGTCAGGCCGGGACTCGGGCAGGCCGGGCCGTGCTGCGCTGCCTGCAGCAGCCGCGGGAGGGGAGCGCTCCCAGCCCCAGGTGTTAGCAGAGATAGCCAAGCACATTTTACACTCCAAATACAAGAATCCTTTGTGCTGCCGTGGCGGTTTTCCTCTGCGGGTCTCGGGGGCCGTGCTGACGCTCGTCTGCTGTGCTCCCAATGTCCCCGAGCTCCGCTAGCCCGGAGGGGCCAGCAGGGCACGGAACAGGGACAAGCACTGCAAGCTGAGGGCAAAGTTTTCGGCCAAAGCTCGGGCTGGCAGCTCTGATCTGCTGCTCAGGGGCTGTGGGTGAGCCAGCCCCAAGGAGGTGCCTCAGTGTGTGTAAGCAGGGCAGCACAGGCAGTGCTCCTGCCCCAGCCCCGGGCTGGAAAGCTCTGTAAGGGACCACCAAGCCTCCACCTCCTCCTCCTCCTCCTCTGATCATTTAACTCTTCCCACGCAGATTGCTCCTGGCCACTGGAAGTTCTTCCCCAGGCAGGAGCTCAGGGAACAGAGACAGAGAACAGCAGAAAGCAAAAGGGAACAGGGAAAAATGGCATTTTCTTGCCTTCTCCCTCCGAGACTTGTGTCTACTGGAAAATATTTACAGCAGAGAAAGGTGAAATAGCAGGACTAATTAGCACTGAGAAGGCTGGCATAGCTGGCAGATGTTTATGGATATATATAAACCCCAAAGATCCTGCCACCACCGTGTGTTTTGCCTCTTGCACTCTCGGAGTTGAGGTTGTCATGACAGCAGCCCCCCTTCCTCTCCCCATGCCACCATTCCCAGCCTAGACTTTAATCTTCATCATTTTAAGAACTTTTGTCACCACGGCAACGTGACACAGACTTTTAAAAATATTTTCTAGCACAACTCAAACGACTGTCTTTCCTGCACAGTTCCCTTTCAACCTCCAGGAAAAAACATTTGGGGTTGGGTTGTGGCACCACGAGTGTGAGACTGCCCTGGGTGTGAGACAGCAGCTCTGGGGAGGAAGGACGGTGGCACTGTCACCTCCAGGAACAGCAACACAAGGACTGGGGCCAGGGCTTTTTCCAGAAGCTCTGTGACTTTGGAGGAAGCTCTCCTTTGCTTTTCCATGGGGTTTATGTTCCCACACGCCCCCAGCTCAGGTTTTCCACGGGATATCTCGGTGCCTTTGGAAAAGGGAAGGAAAACAAGCCCCCAGAGCTGTAAATAGGTTGGGTGTCTGCTTCTCAAGGGGAATTAGATCTCTTACCTGCTGAGGCTGGCTCTAATCTCTCAGGGCTCTTATCTGCATCTTTGGGAATTGTAGTCCTTCTGAGAGGCTTGCAATGAATCACTGCTGGAAATAGGTCACGGGCTTTTTTGGACGTTTAAGAATGACCACAGTCACCAGACAAAAGGTCTGCCTTGCTCAGGAGCTATACATAGATGTGCCCAGGGAAAGGAGTAGCTGGGATGCTGAGGGGAAAGGAGGCTTAAATCCCTGAGAAAGGGACAAGACACAAAACGGGGAAAACAGGAAGCTGGGGCCTGCAGGCCTGGAAATGGCTCCAGAAGGGCATTGAGAGGTGCAGGGTGGTGCCAGGGTCCTGCTGGCTCAGGGCAGGGTGCCCCTGGAGCAGCATGGGGAGGTGATGGGTGCCTGACCCAGGAGCTGCAGGTGAGGCTGCAGCCTCTGCCAGGAGGGCTCATTTGAGGTCTGAGCAAACCTGCCTGGGCTAAGTGGGAAATCAGCCTGGGATGCACTGAGCTGCCAGGCCCGCAGCCTGCGGGCAGCTGGCTTGGAGCAACTGCTGCTGCCAGCACTGCTCAGCCTGTGCCAGCCCACTGCCAGCCTTGCCCCCTGTTCAGGCTGTGCCAGCCCACTGCCAGCCTTGCCCCCTGCTCAGCCTGTGCCAACCCACTGCCAGCCTTGACCCTGTGCCACCCCACTGCCAGCCTTGCCCCCTGTTCAGGCTGTGCCAGCCCACTGCCAGCCTTGCCCCCTGCTCAGCCTGTGCCACCCCACTGGCAGCCTTGTCCCCTGCTCAGGCTGTGCCAGCCCCCAGCCCACTGCCGCCTTGCCCCCTGCTCAGGCTGTGCCAGTGCCCAGGTCTGTGCCAGCCTTGCCCCTGGACCTCTCTGCAGAGGACATTAGGAAGCTGTGCTAAGGAAGGGGGTCCCAACCCTTTTCCTTCCATGCCACAGCTCTTTGGAAGCTGTCTGACTCCCTTGAAGTGACAGCTTCAGCACAGTCTGAAGGTCCCTGATCAGGAGGCAGAAGTTAAACACCAGTAAATGAAATCACTGATTGTTTTAGAGCTGTTGTCTTGGAGCTCGTCTGATGCTCCCTCTGCAGCATCTGAGAGCGGATTCAAGGAACGTCTGGTGTGCCACAGGTGCCTCCCTGTCCCCTGCCAGAGGCTGACCTGGGAACCAGTGCCTGTTTGTATCCATAAACACACCACCAGGACATGGCAAAAACACAATCCCAGCAAGAGAACAGGCTTGAGAATGAGAAAGAGACAGACTTTCAATGAGAAAGAGAATTGTCTTCTCAAAATTCGGACTGCCTGTAGAATTCTTGTTCCCGATTTCAGAAAGAAATCAGCAGCAACCTTTGTTTTCTTATTCCTTTCAGTCCCATCTGAATTTTTGGTTTAAAATTCAGAACAGATTTTTTTAAAATCCAAGCTTGATCCCTAGGGATCCATATGATTAACAGCTGAGATTGAATATGAACTCATTAGGTCCCGCCCTGGAACTGCAAACTTGCTGAAGAACCAAAGAACTCCTGCAGTTTGCTCTTGATCAATTAACATTATTTCTTTGATGCTACCTGCATTTCAATCAAGACAGCACAGCACACACTTGTTATCCCTCTGCTAAGCCAGTCTGGGCTTCTGCAGGAGCACAGGGGAAGAAGGGAGCCACAAATGCACTCCCCAGAAGGAGCACGTGCCTGTTTGTCTGTGAAAGGCTCTCTCTGCTGGGCACGCCAGGGGCAGCGTGGGCAGGTGAGGCCCTGGCACGGCCCTCGGGTTATATTTGATTCTTTTCTGTCCCAGAGCAGGACCTGTGGCTGCTCCAGCCTGGCACAGCCTGCCAGGATGCTCCGTGCTCCGCAGGGACGCCGAGTGCTCCCACCTAACTCAATCCTGAGCTCTAATTCCATTACAACCACGGCAACCAGGCACAACTTCCAGCCTGGGCTCCTGGGGGCTGCCAGGGGATGTAACGTCCAGGGAGGAAGCTCCTGGCAGGCCTGGAGCTGGGAATGTTTCCTGTAGCACGGGGCAGAGTGTGGGCACAGCTCATGGCATCATTATCCCCACTAATAATGAAGGGATGGGACTATTTTGGGGCTAAGAACGATTATTTGCTCAGATAAACATCAGTCTCAGAGGCTGTGAGATTTTAGAGGAGCAATCAGCTGGCCACAGCTCAAAGCAGTCACAAGCAAAGTCACGGCATCCCGGCCTGGATCAGGAATGGTGTGGGCAGCAGGAGCAGGGAGGTCATCCTTGCCCTGTGCTGGGCACTGCTGAGGGCACACCCTGAGTGCTGTGCCAGCTCTGGCCCTCAGTTTGGGAAGGACATTGGGACGCTCAAGTGCGTCCAGAGGAGGCAACGAGGCTGGAGAGGGGCTGGGAACACAAACCCTGTGAGGAACCACTGAGGGAGCTGGGGGTGCTCAGCCTGGAGAAAAGGAGACTCAGGGGTGCCCTCATCACTCTACACCCCCCCTGAAAGGTGCCTGTGCTCAGCTGGGGCTGGGCTCTTTCTCCAGGAACTGACAGAACCAGAGGACACAGCCTCAAGCTGCACCAAGGGAAATATAGGCTGGATATGAGGAAAAAGTTTTTTACAGAAGAGTGATAAAGTTCTGGAATGTTCTGCCTGGGGAGGTGGTGGAGTCACCATCCCTGGGTGTGTTTACCAAAGCCTGGATGTGGCACTGGGTGCCAGGGTTCAGTTGAGCTGTTGGGGCTGGGCTGGACTCGATGGTCTTGAAGGTCTCTTCCAACCTGGTGATTCTGTGAATTCTGTGAATTTTCTTTGTTACAAGGCAATATAGAACTTTCTAACCCAATGAATAGATGCCACAAGGTTTATTTTGCTTTTCTAACCTATCACCTTTACTTCTGCTGCTCTGTGGATACTTTTGTCCAATAGGCTTCTGTGTCACTTGCACACATCTGCTTCTGTTATAACTTCTAACCTCTCAGCTTATTCTATACGGCCCCAGCCCTACATTAGAAACCCTTCACCATTTATCAGTACAGTTTCTCCCTTACTTAAGGCATATTCTTACTTATAACTAACTTATATATAGAAACATAAGTTTATGGTTTTTCTGCTTGATGTCTGTGTATTGTATTTTTACATCACCCCAAGCTTCTCCCAAGGCTGCAGATCAAATCTTTCAGTGTCTGTGGAAGTTTCTGGTTTTCTGATTCCCACCCAGGGGAGCAGAGGATGCTCAGCCCCACGGCCTGGCTGGCACAGGGCTGAGCCCTCCCCTGCAAAGGAAACCACTCCGGGCACTCTTTGCTTTTCCTGCATTTCAGAGAGGGCAGAAGCAGGGACTGGGCACCTGTCTGTCACCTGACAGAAGGGACTGGGGCATTTCCCACTCCAGGGACAGAACCCTTGGCTGCAGCCCTGGAGGGACTGGGAAGAGCTGTGCCAGCCTGTGGGCACAGGGAGCACAAACTCCAATGGCTTTGTTTGCCAGTGCTGGGTTTTTCCTAAGCTGCTCTGACAAAGACCAGCGTGAGAACACCCAGCAAGGATGGGATCATCTCTGGGGGACCTCACAGGGGCAATGTCCCTGCCCAGACTGACACAAATGTGTTTTAATGCAGTGTCACACGTCCCAGGCAGCCCAGGACCAGTGACAGGGACACAAACGTGCTCCCACTCTGCTGGGACAACAACAGCAATGTAACCTTGTCCTGCTGCACCTGAGAGGGGACGAATCCCACGGGAACAGCACTGGGAAGGTGAATCCTGAGGAGCTGCAGCTCCCATAACCTTGGGATGCACACTCGAGGCTGCTCCAATGCCAGCAGGAGATAAAGGGGGAAGTGCTGGGTGAATTCTTGGTTTCCTTGAAGAATCTAGGGCAGGGAAAACTGGTTTTAACTAAGAAGCAGCCTAGATGATATTTATGAAAGTATGAGGGATTAATTCCTGCTGTGGTTGTATATAGATTTCATAGATTATATAAAAATGTACTCAGGCAGAACAAAGACATTGAAAAGCAGTATTTAAACTCTACCTAAAATATTCTAACTCCTCCATTAATACATGCTGGGCAGGAAGAGAGTCCCCAAAGGCTGCCATTTTAATTAGAAATCCAACAGGAAATGCTGCCTGATGACAGCTATCAGGGCAGGAATCCCAGGAGCCACAGCCAGGGAAAAGGAGGAGATCTGCAGAGCTCTTGGAGGGGTGTAAGACACCAGGATCCCAGCAATCCCAGAAACAGCAGTAACAGCTGGGCAGGGGCTTGGAGGTTCAGGAGAATTCAGGGGTTATAAACCATCCCTGTGTCTGTGGGAGGAGCTCCCAGGCACCCCAAAGTGCCCTTGGAAGGGGTTCCCTGTGGGAGGAGCTCCCAGGAACCCCCAAAGTGGAGCCCTTGGCAGGGGGTCCCAAGGCTGTATAGCTGCTGTCTGAAGGAGCATTTCCTGGAGTGCTTTTGGAATTTGCTGCCATTTCCATTTCATTGGCTGCCCATATCTTTGCTGAATATGGCAGGAAAAATTAATACAGAACTCATCTTTTTCTAGCTGACTTATTACTTTGCAGGGCTTTCTTTTTCTTTTTATCTCTTCCCTTTAAAGGAAAAAATGCCAAGCTTTTCCTTTCTTCCAGGTTGTTCTCATCAGATTTCTCTGAATTCACTTTACTCTCTGGTGTAGAAGTAGCCCAAGTAACTAAAATTGGAATATTTTTAGACTCAGGTAACCTACAATGGCCATTTATATTATTTTTAGTACCTGTCTCCACCCTGTGCTCCCTCAATCCCTGTTCTCTTTTCATCCCCTCCAGCAGAAGAGCAGAAGGGAAGAAGTTCTAGAGAAGCAGCTTCTACAGAGAAGCTCCACTACAAAACACAAATGGAGCTGCTTTGTATACTCACTCATGTTTACTCTGCTTGGTTCTTGCTCAGTTTAAAGAAACCCAGTCCTGTGGGAATTCAAAACCTGCTCACTGGATCTGTCCTGCCTTGCCCTCCATAGTCTGGATCATTCTCCATCTCCAAGCTGATTTAACAACACCTCACTGCTGTGAGCCCCCAGGCCAGCAGCAGGAAAATTTGCCCCACCAGAAAAAGCAAAAACGATGGTAGCAGCACTGAGAAATGACCAGGAGGGATGAAGTCCCCAAAGATGGCAGCACTGGTCATTCCTTACAGCCCCCAGCAGCTGCCACGGCCCAGCCTCCCCCCTCAGCACCTCTGGGGGGTCACTCACACGTGTTCTTGGGGGGTTCCAGCTCTGGGCCTTGCAGAGCCACACTGGCTGTGCCCACGTGGCTGCACCTGCCCTGGGACACAGGGAAGGGCTGCACTGAGCCCTGGGCATGTGGAGAACTCCCTGCTGCACCCTGGCACTGCCTGCAGCACTGGCTCACAGCAGCAGCAGTGCATTTGGAGGGCTCAGGGTCCCAGGGCTGCAGCACTGGCTCACAGCAGCAGCAGCAGCAGCAGTGCATTTGGAGGGCTCAGGGGCCCAGGGAATCACTCCTGGCTGCAGCACTGGCTCACAGCAGCAGCAGCAGCAGTGCATTTGGAGGGCTCAGGAGCCCAGGGAATCACTCCTGGCTGCTGGTCACCCCAGTGCTGATCTCTCCAGAGCTGTGCTGAGGACAGCACTCAGCCCATTACTGTGGAAGTGCAGGTGTCCTGCACATGGCAGGGGGGTGGAACTGGATGATCTTTAAGGTCCTGTCCAACCCAAGCATTCTGTGATTCCATCATTCCATGAAGGCTGTGGGCTGGTCCATGTCTGGGTTAGTACTGGCACACTGCAGATCCCACACAAGCTGGGACTCCAGGAGAGGTTCAGATCCACAGCAGGAATTGAGGAAAGCTGACATTGCCTTTTGTCCCCCCAAAAAATCCTACTGGAGTGGTCAAACTGCAGCAGGGCTGGATCTGTGCCCTTGAGAGCAAGCCCTGCAGGAAGAGGGATGGAGAAGGCAGCAGAGCAGTGCTCCAGTGCTTTGCATTTCCCATAATGGCTGTCTTTTCCGAGAGCCCTTCCAACCCAAGGTGGGCTAGAATTCACTATCAGTTGCTTATGAATGAAGCTGGATCCCTGACCCCAGAAAGCTTTGGTAGGGCAAGAAATGGGAGCAGCTGCACCCTATGGGATCAGGCAAGGGAAGCAGCAGGGCACGAGGGACACCTCCTAGGCAACATTAAATACTCCTTTGGGAAAGCTTTGGCACTCAGTGGTTTCCTGTTTCAAATAACACCACCAAGTTCTTTCTTTGCACTTATGGTGCTCTCCCCTCCACAAATGGAACTGGGATTAAGTTGCACATGAGGAGTTCTGCCAAAGCAACGTGGGGTGAGCAAGTTGGGCTGTTCCAAAAGCCAGAACGTCAGGGGCTCTCAGCAGCCTGGGAAGGCTCTGAACATCAAAGAAACAAGGGTAAACTGAGCATGGGATGAGGCAAATGCAGGGCAGTAAACTCGACCTCTTCAGATTTCCACTCCTGGATGGGAGACCCCAGGTGTGAGTCTGCCCTGACAGTTTAGGGCTCAGAGCCCTGAGATCCCAAGTCTGTGTTCCATTCCCTTGAAATCTCACAGAATGTAAGAGTTTGTATCCTTTCACTAAACCTGGATTCACAGCACCATCATATTCCAGAGTTTAGTGTCCATGGTGGTGAGACCTGGGAATTCAGTGAAGATTCTCTTCATGACCACCTAGACCTGGAGACTTCCTCCAGGGAATTTGCTCAGAAGCACACGGATGGGGGTGGGCACTCCCAAGGGCAGCAAACAAAATAATCTGAGGGATGAAATTGCACAGCCCCAGTGGGAAGACTGAAAATGGAGTCAGGAACAGATGTCTGATATCCCAGTTATTAGTCTGGATCTCCCTAAACCACCAGGAACCTCAAGCTCTGGAAGGACTGGAGTGGTGTTCAGATGTTTAATGAGTGATTGGTGTTTGAAGCTGAGCTTTGTAGCTCCCTAGCACAGAGACAAGAGATGGTCTGAACATCAGGATTTCGTCATGGATTCCAGCTGTGCTCCAGATATCGTGGAGGATACTGTGGACTTCTGACAAAACAAAGAATTTGGTGATTGTCTCTTCTTCAGATCTGCTGGATGATGAAAGGGAGGTGAGAATGGAAGTGTTGAGGAACATGAGGGATGAGGTGAAGGGGCTGGAGCAGAATGTATTAGGATGCAATCAGAGAAAACCCTGAACTGAACCACAAGGGAAAAAAAACTGACTGGAAGGGTCTTTGTTCCATCCCTGGCCGTGCCCAAGGCCGGGCTGGACAGGGCTTGGAGCAGCCTGGATCATGGATAATGGATCATGGAATATGTCCCTGCCATGGCAGGAGGTGGAATGAGATGAGCTTTAAGGTCACAAACCAGCCTGGAACACCATGACTCCATGACAAGCAGCATCACCTTGCTAAAGGAAAGGCAGGAGCCACGTATTTAGGGCATTGGGACTCAGGGCTGATGGGGAGCACAGGAGGCTCCTGTGGGTGCAGCTGTGGCTGCACCTGCTTGTGCCCAACCCAGCACGCCCTGGCTGTGACTCAGTTCAGCCAAGGTGACCTGGCAAGCCTGGCAAAGCCACCAAGGGAGGGCCAGCAGGGCTGTGTTGAGGAGTCAGCCCCACAACCCCCAGGGGCAGGATGTCCTGCTCTCAGCAGGATCTCCAGGAAGCAGCAGGATCTCTCCTGGCCATCCTGGGGAGCTGAACCTGGCACAGCTGGCTCCCAGCACAGCCAGCAGGACCCAGGGGAGGGCACAGCTTTGCTGTCCCACTCCCAGGAGGCTCCAAGGACTGGGACACTACTGCCCTTGCAGGGTCACCTCGCAGGCAGCCACCTGGGCTGCCACATTCCCAGGCTTCCAGCCGGAGTTAGGCACCAGCCGCCCTCACGGGGCTGTCCCAGGCTCTTCCCCCGCTTGTTCCTGGCCCCGTGTCCTGTCACTTCTCTGCTGCCAGTGCTGGCATCTGAAGCTGGCAGCTGCCTCCCATCCATCAGCACATCCCTTGCTCCGTGCCAACTGTCAATTAAGCTGGCACAGGGGTGCAGCCTTCCCACCTTCCTGGCTCCACAGAGCACGGAAGCGCCAGCCCCGGGCAAGGGGCTGGGTGTTGATGGGAGGCACAGCGAGCTCTGCAGCAGCTGCAAACCAGAGCTGATGGCAGCAGGAAGAAGCCCCCGGGTGGGGTGCTGCTGTCCAGTCCTCCTGCTCAGGAAATGCCTTGGCTGGGGTAAAATATTCCCCAGCCCTCTGAGCCTGGGCTTTCCTTTCAATCACTGAGGAAATAGCCTCGCCCCATAGAACAGCTTCTCCCCACTTCCCAAAGAGCAGAAGGAGTTCTGGGGTGGTGCCCAACAGCTCACATCTCCCCAGGAAGGAAGGAGCACGAGGGAGCACAGGCAGGCAAATTTTGTTCTCCAAATGACCAGAAAAATTGCTGGCTAATCAAAACAGGCACTGCCTCACTGATTGTAGCTCCGGCTCCTCTCCCCTCCCAATGCCCCATTAGCTGATCAGGGTCAACTGCCGGGCTCTGCAGCTCTTCCCCTGTGCCTGCAGAGCCTGCAGAGGTGGGAAGGGAAGGCTGCAGGAGCAGCACATCCCGGGGAACCGCTCCTCAGGCAGGAAGGGGCAGAGCCCCCCAGCGCTGCCACCCTGGGGAGCTCCCGCTGGGCTCCCGGAGCCAGGGGTGGGCTGGCACCCCGGAGCCAGGGGTGGGCTGGCACCCCGGACCTTGGTGTGGGCTGGCACCCCGGAGCCGGGGGTGGGCTGGCACCCTGGACCTTGGTGTGGGCTGGCACCCCGGAGCGGGGGGTGGGCTGGCACCCCGGAGCCAGGGGTGGGCTGGCACCCTGGACCTTGGTGTGGGCTGGCACCCCAGAGCGGGGGGTGGGCTGGCACCCCGTAGCCCGGCGTGGGCTGGCACCCCGGACCTTGGTGTGGGCTGGCACCCCGGAGCCGGGGGTGGGCTGGCACCCCGGAGCAGGAGGCCGTGCAGGGGGTGGGACCTGCTCCGGTGAGTACGGGCCCTGCTCTGCGATGTCACCGACACCCGAAGGGACAGAGATCAGCCCGGTTTTCCGCAGTGCTGGGGAAGCTCCAAGAGCAGCAGGGATCCCTGTGCCCTGGCTGTGCAGCTGCACACGGGCTGGGAGCAGGGTCCAGCCAGCTCCCACTTCCCAGCAGCAGATGGGAACTGCTGCCAGCAGCTGCAGGTCCCCGGCCAGCACTCCGTGCAGCACGGCCAGGCTGAAGGCTGCAGATAAGGGGGGAGTGCTCCGAGATAAGGCTCCTTCCAAAGGCTCCTGGAGGAGTTTGCTGCGTGCTGTGGCCTGGGGAGGGGAGGAGGGAGAGGCCAAAGGAGCATGTTCCAGCCTGGCTCCACACCTCACCGCCTGCATTCCCAGCACTCCCAGCCAGCCAGGATGGAACTGAAGGGTTTTTTCCATCTTCCCAAAGTGGGCTGTGTTCTTCCTTCCCTGCCAGCTGCTCAAATGACCTTGAAGATGAAAAGGAGAGGGGCAAAAAATGTGTGTTTGAGAAGAGCCATCCCCGTGTGCTCGTACCTCATGTCCAGCAATGTCACTGCCATGGGACACGAGAGGAGATCCAGGGAGGATCCCTCACATTCCTGCACTCTTCCCACCACATCGTGGGGTGAACTGCTGGATGGACAGCCCAAAACACATGACAAATACTGCTGCTGGGAATATCTGACAACCCCTAAAGATCAAACAACCCCATGCCAGGACAGACTGGGGGATGCCACAGGCCTTCCCCAGCTCTCCCTCCTCCTGCCTCCTCTCACAGGAGCCCCTCCATCCTGCTGCCCTCCCCTCCTGCATCTCTTTCCCATTCCAGAGCTGGACTGACCCTGCCTTATGCTCAACACAAAATACCAACATGTCTTTCAAGTCTGGAGGGAAGAGAGCTGAAGTGGAAGTTCTTATCTGTCCTTCCCACCAGCCTGAGGTGATTTGTCAGCTGAAGAGGCTCCTGGTGGGATGTCTGTGACTGCTGGCAGGGAACAGACCTGGGCAGGGAGCTCGGAGTGCAGAGGGACAAGGCTCATCCCCATTGCTGTGGAACACTGGAGAAGCAATGACCACCCTGGATCATGGATTTTTCACTTGAATCATGAATTTTTCTCCTCTCTCCAAAGGACAGACCTCGTCACCCTTCCTGTGCATTCAAGAGTAGCTGGGAACGGAGAGGAAGGTGCTGGCTCCACTTTGCACCTCCCATGGATGCTCCAGCACGGGGCAGGGACACAGGGAGATCCAGGGAGAGGGAAGTGCTGGGCTCACATGACACCCAGAGTTCAGCAGTGCACTCATTTACTCCAAACCACCAGAGGAACACCCCCTCCAGCTGGGCACAGGGCCTGACAGAAGCCTGTGGACTTTGGCTACCCCAAGTTTGTGTAATTAACTGCACAATTCCAGCCTAATTCCCTGCAGCCTCAGCAAGAGGCACACAGTTGGGATAAAGTGTGATTAGTGGCTGTTTGGGTGATGCACACTGGAGAGGAGGCTAATCAGCCCTATTCCAGGGACAGCCTCTCCAAACTGGGCTGCACTGAGCAAATCAAGAGGAATTAACACCCGGCACTTTGCTGGGTGAAAAAAATATATAAATGAAGAAAAAACAAACACAGCTGCTGCGTCTTAACTGCTCTCCGCCCTCTCCAGGGACTTGAGGAAAAGCAGGCCTGTCAGCTCCTTTAAGGGACATTATCCTCCCAGTTTCTCTCCAGTGTTTACAGTGAAGCACTGCTGCTGCTTGCTGGGGTGCTTGTCAGTGCCAGCATAGAGAGAGGCTCTCCAAAGTTCACCCTCTGGAGCTCCTCCATGTTGGAGCAGAGCTCGTGTGGTCCCAGGGGAGGGATCCAGCTGCTCCCTGCTCCCTGGCTCTGCTGTCTTCAGCCATCTTCAGCTCCTGACTCACCCTTACCTCAAGATCTGCCCTCAGACCAGCCTCCTCCTGCTCCAACACACACAGACCCTGATTGTTTCTGGATGACCCATCCTGGCTGAATCCAAACCTCAGAAACAGCCTCCCCAAATTTCTGCCTCTCTCCAAAGCCTCAGGAACTGGGCACACAGAGAAACCCCACCCCACCCTCACGGCTTGTGTCCCCTCATGGCCCCAAGCCCACTGGATACGTCCCAGACTGATGGGGCTGAGATAAAGATGGCAATGTCCCAGCCAGGGCTGGGCTCTGTTTCCAGTGAGCAGAGTGAACAGTGTCCCCAGCCCTGGGGACAGGGCACCCTGCAGAGAGGTGTGTTGGTGTCACAGCGTGGTGGCATAGCTCAGAGTGCCCGGAGGCTCCTGGGGGTGAATGAGCTGCAGCTGATACCTGTGAGGTGCCTTCATTCCATGGCAGGGGACATGGTGGCACTCCAGGCCCGTGGCTCAGCCCACACCCAGAAGGGAGCCAGGAGAATTCTGGTGTTTCTGTTTTCAGATCACATCTCTCACTTTCTCTTCCCAGCTGTCACCAAAGGCAGAATGTTCCCCCTGACGAGGCCTTCCCTGATTCCTGGCTTCTCCCTCATAAATACTGGATGAGCAAATGGCAAAGACACCAGCAGCAGCAGCAGCAGCAGCAGCAGCTCAGCAGGGACAGGACTCTGCATGTGCCACTGACACTCCCGGGTGCTGCCACCCATGGCAGCAGTGCCAGGGCTTGGGCAGGGGCACGCTCATGAAAAGCAGGGCATTTCCTGCTCTCTTCAATTCTCTGGCACAGCCTTGCTGGGGAGCTTCTGGACAAGCATCACCCAGCCCTGGCAGCTGCTGCTCTGCAGCACTTCTGGCTTGGCAAGGGAAGGAGACACAAGGGAGGAACAGGTACCAAAATCCTCCTGACTATGTGGGAGCAGAGAGGGTGAGAGGCCCTGACCGTCTGGGAGCAGAGAGGGTGAGAGGCACTGGCATCACAGAGAACAGGGCCATGCACTCCTTGGAGTGAAAAACTGGGGGGAAGACCAGCACCATCAGAATCCTTCCTGGGTGAAGTGGGGCTTGGATGAAATTAATGAAAAAGTGCTTGTATTGAAGTTCTAAAATGCACTTCCAAGTCCTTTTCCAAGAAGGAAAATGATTCCATGCATTGCAAAGAGATTTCAGAAATATTTTCCATTCTAATGTGACTCTGGGAATGTGGAAATTGTCTCACTCTTTCCTCTAGTCCTTGGAGTATTCCTGCTTAAGCAGAAGTGGGAGAGGGAGGAGTTACAGTAGAAAATGAAGCTTAAAAATATGCCTCCTTATGAGAGAAGCAAGAATAAAATGTCATCTCTTAGCCCTGAAAAAGTTACCACATTGATTTCTGCTTCATAAAAATGAGGTTAAGTTGAATGCATTAAGCTGGCAAACTGGATAATTGCATGTCCTGAAACTGTCTTCCAAACAGCTCTTTTCACAGCAGGGCTCAGAAAATAACTTCATCAATGAGGCTGCTGCCCATTAAACCCTCACACAGCTCTCTGGGCCGGGCTCTTGTCCTTCCCAAGAAAGATTTCTCCTTCCTTCACCTCAGACTGCTGGGGAAAGCAAAGCTGTTCTCTTCCATTGCCATATTTCTGGCAAGGAGGAAAGTGGGTCAAAACCAAAGCTGAGCTCAGGGCTGGGGGTTTCCAGCTCTGCTGCCCCCACCCACAGAGCCTGGGGCTGTGGCAGATTGCAGTGAAGGAGAGCTGCTCAGAGGCAAAGCTTGGCTCTGAGGGTTTGGTGCCCTGTGGAAGAACATCCCTTCCCTTCCAGTGGGAGGGCAGGAGGAGCCCAGAGCCTTCAGTGGGGCTGGCACTGCCCTGTGCTGTGGTTGTTGAGACAGTTGTAACACAAGAACACCATGTATTTAAGAAGGCTTGTCTCTCTTTTTAGCAGCATCCTGTCTTTTTATACCCTCTCACAAAGTTTATACCTATTCCTTGGCCACAATAAATCAATATAATGTTCATTGGTGCAGGCTGGTCTCCACCACTGTTTTCCTCCAAAATCTAACTGCAGGCCCCTTGTTTATCTCTTCTCCTCCTTTTCCACAGCAATGGCCATGGTAGAACTCCTTCCAGGGGCAAAGGCAACTCTTATCAGCTTCTCTTCTTCAACTACCCCTGACCCACAGACCAGCTGTGAGCCCCTTCCACGCTGTGCCCCTGCCCTGTGCTCCCAGCACAGGAGGATGTGGGAGAGGAGGGAAATGACTTCAATCTCTCCTGGCAGAAAGCAGCTCCTCACTGCCATGCTTCTCAAAATCCCCTTCTCCTCCACCAGCCAACTTGATTTTTGGCCACGGTGCTATCTGGGCCAAGCTCCTGCCTCATTCACACAAGTCCCAGATCTGGCACGTTCCCCTCCAGCCCTGCCCTGCTGAACACAGCCAGGGAGGCAGGGAAATGCTGTTCTCTCTGCCTGTCTCATTAAAGTTCCCCACTTCATATGAATGCAATCAATAGTGCCTTCCTGGAAGAGGCTTTGAAGAGGAGCCATTAATTTGTACCCACTTGCCAGGGCTAATGTGTCTTAGACAAACTGGCCTCCAAGTCTGGGCTGAGGCGGGCACAACACGACTCTGAGGGACAAAACCAGACTTGGCACTGGATCAGGAGCCCAAGTGGTAAGAGGAATCTCTCTGTGGAAGGTTCAGAAGCTGCCTCAGCTTCCCCAGCACCAGCACAGTGTGTGTGGGTACCCCAGATGATGTGCTGGCAGCAGGCTGTGTGGGCTGGGGGCACAGGCACGCCCTGGGGTGCTCAGTTCCTGCTCCAGGGAGGGTGCAGCCCTTCCAGAGGCCTTCACAGTGCTCTTTCTATGGAGCACAGCCCTTCTGAGGGGTAAATCTGAGCTCCCACACATTTCAGGGAATGGCCACTGCCCCTGCTGGCTCCTGAGCTCACAGCATTGGGATGTGATTCAGAAATTCTCTTTAACTTTGCCACAGGAATACAGGGTTGTCAGCCCCCTGTCCCTGTTACAAACACAGCTTCCACAGCTGCTGCCCCTGCTCAGCCCTGGAGGGCTGTGTCCAGCTCTGGAGGGCTGTGTCCAGCTCTGGAGGGCTGTGTCCAGCTCTGGGCTCCTCAGGACTGCAGGGACATGGAGCTCCAGAGGCTTTGGAGATGAGGAAGGGCCTGGAGCACCACTCTGCTGAGAAGAGGCTGAGGGGGCTGGGGCTGTTCGGCCTGGAGGGGAGCCCCAGCTGAGAGGGGCCCTCAGCCCTGGCTGTCCCTGGGTGTCCCTTGGGTGTCCCTGTCTGTCCCTGGCTGTCCCTGGGTGCAGGGAGGTCAGAGCAGGGCCAGGCTCTGCTCCAGGCCCAGCCATGGCCCCAGAGCCACGGGCACAGGAGCTGCCCCTGCACAGGAGGCACAGCTCCTGCCCTGGGCAGTGCCCAGCCCTGAGCAGAGCCCAGGGAGGCTGTGGGCTCTCCTCCCCGGGGACATTCCAGAGCCCTCCCAACACAATCCTGTGCCTGGGTGGTGCCTTCCAGGCTGAGCCACCGTGTGACTCAGGGGTAGGTGACAGCTCCTCAGCTGTCCCCTGTGTGCCAGCCTCAGGGCAGCTGGAACAAACCCCACCAGTAAAGCTCCAACAAACCTTGGGAAGTGACAGTGGCAGGAGGAGCCCTGGTGCCAGGCTGCAGCCTGTCCCTCTGTTATTGTAACACAGCAGTGATAATGAAGCCTCTAAACAATGGCCCGAGGCAAATGCCAGGCAGCTGGCACTACGTGGGCACGGAGCTGAGGCAGCTGGTGCTGGCAGGGCACGGGGGACATGAGCTCCCTGAGAGACAGCAAACCTACAGAGGCCAGGCCCCAGCTCTAATCTGCTGGGGATTAGGGACCATCAGGGGAGCAGCCTGCGGCTTTAGGAAACCTGCACAACCCCACCCAGCAGGAAAGGGCAGACTGAGGGAGCCTGTGACCCTGCCAGAGCCTGGGCACAGGCAGCATCCTGTCACTCCCCTGGTCACCCCTGGTCACTGGGGACTGCCCTGCAGGAGGGAGCTTTAGCCCCACCACTGCTGCCCAGGGCAGTGCCCAGCTGGTTCTGCCCCACGGGCACCTCTGTGCTGAGAACACACCAGGGCAAACCATCCCTGAGACAGCAAATGGCTTTCACTGCCACAGCCTGGCTCAGAGCTCCTGCCCTACAGATGGCTCTGTGCCCCAATCCCAAACCCCACAGCAGGTATTCCTACAGACAGACACTGTGTGCCCCAATCCCAAACCCCACAGCAGGTATTTCTACAGACAGACACTGTGTGCCCTAATCCCAAATCAGATATTCCTACAGACAGACACTGTGTGCCCCAATCCCAAACCCCAAACCAGGTATTTCTACAGACAGACACTGTGTGCCCCAATCCCAAACCCCAAATCAGATATTCCTACAGACAGACACTGTGTGCCCCAATCCAAACCCCACAGCAGGCATTCCCTGCTCACACCCTGCTGTTGACACAAGACACATTAAGCACTGCCAGGAGGTGACTGTAGAAAAAAGAAAATCTTTTTCCTTTTCATGGCAAGCTCCATGGCTGCACAGCTATTCAAATATTTGCCTGGCTCCTTATAATTCATTAGAAGCCATTTTTGATGATATTCTCTTTGAAACTGTATTCCCAGTGCCCAGGTGGGGAGCTGAATTTGCATTAGAGCAGCAGAACTTCCTGCCAAAGACCAACTCCTCCAAAAAAACTTTTCTGGGCTTCTTTCTCCTGGCACAGGGCAGGGGATGGAGCACTGGGGATGCCCATGGGCAGGAGAGGGAAAATTCAATGTCCAGGAATAAAGAACATCCATGTCCTTTGCTGTCTGCTCTCCCTCACAAGGATGTTGTGCTGCACGAGTGACAACAGTTCCATGTGAGAGGCTGTGGTACAATCTTCAAAAACCTCTGACTCATATTCCAACAAGAGGGTTTTGCCATTTGTTTCAGGGCAGCCAGGATTTTCTCTGAGAGGAAAAGATGTCTCAAATTTGGGGTCACTTTGTGCAGTGAGGATGAAAATTCCTGTATCTTGCATTATGGTTTTAATAAGCTCCTGCTTACAAAAGCATTAAAGAGCAGTGCTAATAAGGCTTCAGAAATGAGGTAATGCAAATTAGGGAAGAAGCCCAGCCCCCAGTCCCCCTCCTGGCCACACTGCCGGTGTTTGTTGGGTCTGATTTTACCCAAGCCTGGCCAGAGGTTTTGATGAGCTGCTCTCCTGGGCCTGCCTTGCTGTTTAATGGGACAGAACTGCAAATCCGATTGATAAAGGACCTGCTCAGCCCCTTGGAGCTGCCTGTGCCGCGGGACCCTGCTGTGCTGCCTGGGAACAGCCACTCTGCCCAGCTCCTCCCCTCCCGGGATCCACTTACAGATTTGGCCAAACATCCCATCCCCCTGGGTGGGAATCAGAAAACCAGAAACTTCCACAGACGCTGAAAGATTTGATCTGCAGCCTTGGGAGAAGCTTGGGATGATGTAAAAATACAATACACAGACATCAAGCAGAAAAACCACAAACTTACATTTCTATAGTTGTAAGTAAGAAAATGCTTTAAATAAGTGAGAAATTGTATTGATAAATGGTGAAGGGTTTATAATGTAGGGGTGGGGTTGTATAGAATAAGCTGATGTGGGAAATGGATTTGTAGATAATTCTCAGAGCCTGACAGAAGGCTCACACAGTGTGCATCTGTATGCAAACCTCGAGATAAGAAATGCTGACTTAGAAATGCCATGGAACAGGACAGACATTGCTGAGAGAGAAATGGAACTAGAAACAAGTTTCAAAGGATGGCCTTGCAAATAAGACTGGATACTTTGGAGAAATAGAACTATGAAAGATGCATTGTAGTAGGACCCACAAGGGGTAATTTTAGATGATTGGCTTTAAGGCATTTACAGCATGGTGTGGCTAAAGCTGACAGGCCAAGAAATGCTTATCATGTAATTAGGAAATAGTTGGCTTCTGATTGTGCTGGCATGAGATATAACATCTGTATTGTCTCACCCTTCACAGGAGACTGAAACTGGAATAAGTTTTTAAAACACCTCTCAAATACCCCATCTCTGGGTCAGAAAAGGGCTTAATCTGGCAAATTGGTGCCCTGTGTGAGGATCCAACTGAGCTTCAGAGTTTAGAAGTTATAACAGAAGCAGATGTGTGCAAGTGACACAGAAGCCTATTGGACAAAAGTATCCACAGAGCAGCAGAAGTAAGTAAAGTGATAGGTTGGAAAAGCAAAATAAACCTTGTGGCATTGATTCATTGGGTTAGAAAGTTCTATATTGCCTTGTAACAAAGAACTCGTGACTACTTTGACCTGTGGCTGGCTGCTTGCTCCTCTGCAGTCTCTGTGTCTGAGACTGATGTTTATCTGAGCAATAAATCCTTCCTAGCCCAAAAATAGTCCCATCCCTTCATTATTAGGGGTGACAATGATACCCCGGGCCACTAGCCACATTATTGCAATGCATTTAGGAAAGGCTACAGATAGGCCAGAAGAAACAAAGGGAATTAGCAAATCAAAAGAGAAGCTCTTGGGAGCCATGTTCTCATAGCCTCTGGAAGCTCCTTCCTGGCCCTTCCACTTTGGGTCTGCTTTCTGAACAGCTGAAGCTTCTGAAAAGTGACATCATCTTTCAGAGGGTCTGATCTGTGCCCAGTTGTTACTGGGAAGTTGTTACTGGGACCTGAGAGGATGCATTCCCTCCCTCCTAATGCCTCTCTGTAATATTGAAACTCGAGGGAAGAAAAGGACAGCACTCAGGCAAGTTTGCAAGGTTTCAATAACATAATAGCCTGAAAATCATCAAATTGTCCTTTGCTTCAGATTTCAGCTGCAAAAACCAAAAGATGTATTTTTCTTCCTGAAAAAAAATCTGAAAAATCCTCACTTATGATAGTATTATCATTGTGATATATATCAAACCCAGATAGTTCCTTTCCTTCCCATCACAGTCCCTCCCACAGAGTCTGCAATCAAAACATTTTGGTTATCTTGGCCTATGTGCTATTTAGAAACCAATTTATAGGATCAGGATTGTGCTATTGTTCCAATGAATGTTCATAAGCCAAAATAGTTTAGAAAGTTCTCCAGATTACTGCACCCCAGCACCACCAATGGGGTAGATGCTGTGCATACAACAGGGAGAGCTCAGAAAAATGAGGGGTTTTTGACTCCCAGTCTGACCTGAGTGGTTCATCCTGACTGAATCCTTGGCTTCCATGGTGTTTCTGCTGGTTTTCTGTCTGTAGGATGAGGTCTGTAGGACGTTCATCTTCGGATCTCCTTTCCCTGGACACTCTCTCAGCTCAGCAGTGGGGAGGCCCAACTCCCTAACCCTGGGACAGTGGGACAATGGGACAGTGGGACAATGGGACAACTGACCCTGGGGCCATGTGCTGCAGGTCCAGGAACCACTGACCAAGCTGGGTACCCCAAAAAAAGACTGAGATAACAAGAGTTTCTCTGGGGAAGGACAAGGCCTGGCTGGAGCAGCCCTGTTTGCTCTGACCTGTGCTCCTGGCCTGGGGAACTCCAGGGAACACCACTGGGGCTGCTGATACAGATTTGAGGCAAGCCAGGCCCCAGCCAGTGTGAGTGCAGCTGCCTACACTGCAATCAAGCTCCCAACTGCAGGGGAGACACAGCAGACACTTCAGAAAGATTCTATTTATATTCTGCCCTTCTGGTAAATTCATTCGTGGGACCACTCATGCAAAATGCATCATGCAAATGAAACTGCTACTTTTGGAATTAAGCTTATTTTCGTACTCCAGTGAACACGGCTGCATTTGATTGTTTTTCTTGCCATTTGCCTTCCTTTTCTCTTCAGGTTGTTTGCCCAGCTGTATCCCCAGAGCACCTCTCTGGGATCTGGGGAGGATGGCAGAGGCTGCTGGGGAGCCCACAGACTCCTGAGCAGCGCTGATGTGGAACTGATGAGTGCCTGGCTGCTTTACAGCACTGCAGCCCTGGAGAAGGCTGCTCCTGCTCACTGCAGCCTCGGAGATAAATTCATGCAGAGCATGGACAATTGCAGGGGAATGAAGGGAGAGGCTGCTGCCAGCTCAGGAAGTGCCCCCTTATCCCTGCCCCTCCAGCAACACAAGGAGCTGAGTGAGGAGGGCACTGTGCGTGCTGGGCCCCTGCCTCCACGGGAAGGGCTGGCCCAGCTCTGTGCAGTGAGGGATGCTCTGCCCTCTCACAATGGCACAGTGGTCCCTCTCTGTGTGTGCACCTTGGCTAACTCTGGCCTGCACATGCTCCCCTAGGGCACACACTCCTCTCAGAGGCCCAGCATGCCCTGCTCACATCTCTTCTCCAGCTGATCTGGTAATGAGCTAAGAGCTAAAGAGACACTGCCAGCTGATGAAGCATGGAGTAGGAGGGGGGAAACCACAGGGACCAGACCTGCAGCACCCCTCTCCCAAGTCCTCCTCCTTCTTTAGCTGTGCACAGCAACCTCTGGCACACCCAGAGTAAGTCTGGTCCAGCACTGCTCTGTCCTGGCACTCCCAGATCAGCACTGATGGGTGCAGGGAGGAAAGATGAATGTGGCCTTTCAGACAGGGATCATCTGTAGGCACTTCAGAGGAAGAGAGCTGCCAGCGTGGCTGCAGGGAGCGCAACTCCCACGCAGGGATGAAGCAGCACTCCCCTTCCCTGTGTCCCCTCTGCTTTGTGGCAGGCCCTGCACCAATGACAGGGGCTCACCCCTTCCCCTGCCTCCCTCCCCAGTGTGGAAGCTGGGGAAGCTCCCAGTGTCAAACTCTCTCCAGGAACTGCAGCCTGGGCCGAGCCCTGTTTGACACAGCCGGCGGTGTTTGCTGTCAGGGCTCTGCAGTGCACAGAGTCTGCATTGCAGTCCCAAACTGCAACCAGCACCATCCCTGCCCTGCCCTGGCAGCACTGCCCCACCCTGGGGAGCCTGTGCCCCAGAGGGCACCCAGCTGTGCTGTGCCAGGGCCCAGGACAGCAGCACAGGAAAGCATCCCTGGAATGGCATTAGGAGACAGAAGCTAGGAATGGCTGCTTGGTCAAGCTACAAGAAGTGAGAGAGGGAAAAATACTGATCTGCTTCTGTCTCATCATTTTTAAAACAAATTCAGTACAAAACAGCAAATATACTTCAGTCCTCTTCAAGCACCTCCTGGAAGGGAAGTCAAGGAGCAGAGGGAAACAAGCAGGGAGCTGTGCACTGCTCTGGGTGCCTGTGAATCTGTGAAGATCCTGAGCCACCACCCCACTCGGATTAGAGAAGAGGGAAGCAAAGCAGCCATGGGACAGGCCAACACACCTGGAGAGATGTCAGTGCCCTGCTCAGCCCCTGACTCATTGAGTCACCCCAGAAGGACCACGGGACAGGCCAACACACCTGGAGAGATGTCAGTGCCCTGCTCAGCCCCTGACTCATTGAGTCACCCCAGAAGGACCACGGGACAGGCCAACTCACTGAGTCACCCCAGAAGGAGCACAGGACAGACCACCACACCTGGAGAGATGTCAGTGCCCTGCTCAGCCCCTGACTCACTGTCACCCCAGAAGGACACTTGTGCTTTGTTCATCTCTCCGTGCACTCCTGCCTGCACCATGAAGCCAATGAACACACAGTGGATTCTGAGGGCTGGGGCTGCCTCTCCCCAGCACCTTGCCCTGTGTCATCCCAAAGCTCAAGGAGGCTCTGCTCTGCTCCAAGTGAAGCCCTCACAAATAGTAGCACCACAAGGATGAAGCCTGAGATTTGTGAAGCAGGCCCCAGTGTTCTCCCTGTGAGTGTGGGCTGCTTGGAGGAGGGAAGGGCTCAGCTCTATCATGAATTAATGTTGTGACAGTTCGCTGCAATCGAGCCATGACTTGCATGGCTGCTTCCCCTTCACATTCCCAGGAGCATGCTCTGCATTAGATCATGCTCTGCAGCAGGCTCTGCTCCAAAGCACAACACAAAGTATGGGGACAAAGATGAAATTGCCCTGACCAGCTTTCCTTGTCCTGAAAATACGCTCCTGACATGTGGAGAGAGATGCAGGGAGCTTTCTCTCTGCTTTGGAGAGCACGGAGACGGGAGAAAAACAACTGATTTTCAAGCTACTTGCAAGGTTGTGGCTTCACCCACATTATTCCTGCCAACTCACCCTGCATCCTGGAATTCCCCCTGGGAGCAGCACAGGGTCCCAGGTTTGTGGGGATCTTGCTTTTCACCAGACCTTTGTCTGCAGGTTGCTCCTCCTTCCCTTTTCCCTTAGCATAGTGTCAGAGAATATAGAAAGCAAGAGGGTTCCAACACATGCCCATGCTTATCTCTTCATTCAAGAGATAAGCACAGAGAAGCAGCAGATGGCAAACAGATGCCACAGGTTCTGCAAATCAGCTGTCTCCAGCCCTTTCCTCGGAGCTGTTCCTGGACCTTTGGGGGCTCTGAGAGGGCAAGCCCTCGCTGTCTGGCTGATTGCTCTGCTCACCAGCTACACAATTCCTGCGAGGGGCCCACCTGTGCCCGCCCTCCTGCCAGCCCCGCAGCATCTCCACAGATCCCGTGGATGCCGATCCCGGAGCCCACAGCACCAACAACCTGCAGAATCCCCTCGGGAACCTGCTCCAGCAAAGCATCAGGCCTGACAAGAGGGGCAGGAAGGAGAAGGGGCATTCAAGGAGAGCACTGGTGGGAGAGCAGAGCTGGCAGGCAGAGCCCGGGGCTGTCTCACCTCCTCCCACTGGTGGATGTAGCGGATGAGGCGGGAGAGGCGCAGCAGGCGCAGCAGGCTCAGGATCTTGGTGAAGCGCACGATGCGCAGGGCCCGCGCCGTCTTGTACACCTCGGAGTCGATGCGCGTCTCCACGATCAGGAAGATGTAGTCCACGGGGATGGAGGAGATAAAATCCACCACAAACCAGCTCTTCAGGTACTTCATCTTGATCCTCTGCGGGTCCAGGATGATCTCGGTGTTGTCCTCCACCACGATGCCTGTCCGGAAGTTGAGGACAAGGTCGATGAGGAAGAACGTGTCCGAAACCACGTTGAAGACGATCCACGGGGTGGTGTTTTCATCCTTGAAGAAAGTGATGCCCACAGGGATGATGATCAGGTTCCCTACCATCAGCAGCAGCATGGTCAGATCCCAGTAAAACCTGGACAAGACAGAGACATGTGAGATCAGCCACAGAGCAGGAGGTCGGGGAGCCCGGGTCAGAGGCACAGATGAACTCATCCATCTCTGCTGCCAGTCATCCCCTGGGCTCTGCTGCTCCGCCTGAGCACGCACACTGCACAAGCTGCTAATTGACTAATTAATATCAGAGGAACACTCCTGCTCTGCCTTCGAGGGCTCACAAAGGAGCTGAGCCAGGGCTGGGCACGCCTGCTTGAACACTTTCCTGGGACCTGGGAGCTGCCTGGGGAGAGACTGAAAAACCTGTGGTTCCTACAGGGACTGCTGGGTAGGGAGAGAAGGAGGACTGGGGAGGCCTCGGAGTCTGTGTGTCAATAAAGCCATGTGGGGTTAAACCATCAGGCTGTGCTCCTGCTGTCTGGTCCTTCTTTAGAAGCAGCCAGCACTGACAGCTCTGGGATCAGGATGGAACTGGAGCCTGTGCTCTCATCTCCAGCCTTCAGTTCAGATTCATGCCGAGCCTGGACTCCAGGAGTTTAGCCCAGGCTCTACAGGCTCCCTTGTTGTACAGAAACAATCAATAAAGCTTGGAGTCACGTGCCTGGAGATACCTATTCCATTTCTAAGCACAGTAACACCAACATTTAACTCTTGGTCCATGAAGCACAGTCTCCAGGAAGCTTATCTTCACTCCAGTGGTAGCTCAGTGTTATCCAGTGGCCCTTACTGTAACACTCAGTTTTGTTTTGAAGGCACACACAGTCTGAGTAAACCCCTAATTTATATGATTGAGATTTTTTTAAAGATTTCCCACAGATGCTCACAGACAATGTGGTCCCAACTCCCCCAGAGTGAGGAGTAAAACCCTTCCCAGTGTCAGAGCTTGCTGAGGAGCCTCACTGCCCAGCACAGTGGTGCTCCAGTCCCCTCCTCACGTGTCACACGTAGATGCTGATGCACTGTGGGCTCACACTGCCAAGATTCCAGCACCCCACATTGTGCACTATGGGTCAGCTACTCTAGTATCATTAGTTATTAATACAATAATCACCACTTTGTCACAGGAGATGAGCAATCACCTCAACAGCAGTGGGAGCGTCAGTGTGACCCTGCATTGACACTGATTTATCAGAGGGAAGTGTTGGGCTGCTGGAGGATGTGCACATGCTGCTCCTCTGTGTAATCTTCTACAGCCAAAATGTTTCAGGAGAGCTGGACTTGCTTTAAAGACCCTCAAGCTCTACCTTGGTTAGTGGCTGTTTGGCTGGAACCTGGACCAGGCTGAGCTGCTGCAGAACAGGATTTTCAGAGCAAGGCAACTGCATGGTTTGTTAAACTCTCAGCAGGGAAACCAAAAGGGCAGAATATACCTTAAAAGCCTTCTCTGTCTAGAGCCTCTCTCCCTGGTAAGAACACTTTAAAGCAACTAAAAGCATCTTTAAGATTCCAGCCCTTGCCCATGTACAGGCAGGGTCAGCAGCCAGCAGCACCCCAGCAATTCTCACAATCATTCAGCAGAGGCTGATGGGAACTGATTTCAGAATAAGCAAAGTTATTCACTAACGAGCTTTCTAAAAACGACCTCAGCTCTCTCCTCCTGGCTCTCAAGGAGCCAGGAATCCTCCCCTCAGCGTGCAGGTACAGGGGTGCTGGCAGCACTGAGCAGTGGGATTTGTCCATCTGCCTCCAAGAGCGAGGCTGTGGCACCCAGCAATATGCATTAATATAAATCTGTGTTGTGAGCTTCCTTAATAAGGGCCCGAGATGATGCTGCAGCTTTCCCAGGCAATTAATCTGGATAATCGCACAATAGCAGGAAGTCTGGAAGCAGTGTGTGCATTATTACTGAAAATAAATAACCTCCCAGCCATCCTTCATTTGCCTTAGGGAATACACAAGGAGATAGGCCCAAAGAAAATGAGTTTTCCCAAGTTTCAAATTAATGGCATGAGCCTGGCACCGCCAGGTTTGCAGTGCTAGGGAGGTATGTACCTTTCTTCTGAGATCTTTGCATTTTTGTGCCTCCTTTTTTAGGCTGGGTGGTGATTTCTACTACTCAGGGACACGCCAGCAGTGGCAGGATGGCTCCCAGCTCAAGGGAGATGTTTTGCACACACACAAGGCCAGTGAAATGCTTTCCCCTGACTGCAGCACCCCCTGCTAGCCCAGCCTCTCCCTGTCCAGCGTGCTCAGCTGTCCTGCATCCTGACTTGCAGCAATTCCTGAGCTCCTCCAGCTCTTCCCTCCCAGCCTGCTGCTCCTGAGCTGCCCTGGAGCAGCAGGGTGTGCAGTGTGGGCAGGGGAGTCAAGTGCTGAGCCCCACTGCCACGTGTCCCTTACAGCACAGCTCTCCTCAGGGCTGCACTGCTGACTCCACATTATTGTCATGGCCCCTCAGCTCTGACCTTTAAAGCCACCACTTAAAACCAAGAAAGGGAAACTTCTGTATGCAGTGATCCCTCTAATAGAGGTGTCAGGGAGGAGGCAACCTTGGGGCTCTATGAAGGAGGCAGAAAAAGCTGGAACACACCAAGAATTTAGCCTGCACACAACTCCAGCACCTGCCTTTCCAACGTGAACTGCCTGGGAGTTAAAATTCCCCTGTTAAGATTTGCAGAGCTCCTGCACATTTTCATTTCACCCACATAGGAAGCAGGATCTGCTCAGGGTGGCATCAGTGCATTTAGACTTAATTAGACTCTCTGGGCCCGCAACACCTCAGAGCTCTGATACCATCCAAGTGTCATTTTGCATTTGCTCCCAGGAACATCTTTCCCCTCCCTGTAAATTACTGGCCACAGTGACTAACGGTGCATGTGATGTATGTAAGGGCAAGCACCAGCTATTAATAACCCATGTTTTCTGGATTTCTGTTGTTCCTTTCACCCAGGGATTCCACGGAGCTGACAGTGATGAAATTGGCTCTGCTGCACCCAGGAGAGGCAGAGTTATTATCCCTGCCTTGCACACAGAGGAGCCACGTGGCAAAGTGAAGAGCGTGGGGTTTGTCCACGCAAGGCTGAGGCTAAGCAAGGGTTAGGACCTGAATCTGATTTTTGAGTCTAACCAGATCTGAAGCCATTTGTATGGCTTGCAAAAGAGCCTAACAGAGATGCATCTCTGGGATGTCTGATATCCTGTCTTCTTCTCACTTCTCTTCCTGTTTCCAAAAGCCTACATAAAAAATTAATAAATATGAATGTATTGTTTTATTACAGTTGACTCAGTGCAACTGAACAGCTCAGAGCACAGGGAACAGGCAGCACTATATAAACCAGATGTCTTGTTCAAACACCCTTGGTTTTTATACTCCATCCTACTCTCTGCACACTCCTTGGATCTGGAAATCACATTTTAACATGCACCACTACCTCAGATCTCTTAATTCCTGATGTATTATTTAAACAGAATGTATCTGAGAATTATTGTGGCACAGACACTTCAGGAATATGTGCTCCTTAAGCACTGCTGTGTCACTCAGCTGATGTGACAGCCAGTACACTCTGCAGGTATTGGTTTGTGGGTTTGGAATGCTGGACCATCTTTCTGCTCTGCCTAGAGCACTCTGTAACAGCAGGCAGGGAATATTGCTTTTGGAAGTAATTTTTTACAATTAAATGAAATTTCCTTTTTCATTCTGTGGTGCAGCGTGGGCAATTCTAGAGCATGAGCTCAGGAAGTGAGGAATTGGAGAGAAAGCAGTGAATCCCAGAGGTGAGAGGCTCAGCAGCATCACTGGGTCACAACAGCGCTGAAACCCTGTGCATTTATGGCTTCTGAACTTCTGTTCTGGCTCCACAGTGCTTGCACAGTCCAGAGAAAATGGACTTGAGTGGCCTCACCTCTAAATTAACAAAGCTTTTTGGGGTTTTCAGCTCCTGCTGAAGGGCAGCCAGCTCTGGGCTGAAGCACAGATAACAACACACCTGCCTGGCAGTGCCAGCGGCCAGGAGATTCGCCCCAGCAGTGGAACTGAGCTCCCAGCCCGTGGCCAGCCCTGCTGACCTCCCAAGAACAGCTCTTTAATGAGCACAGCTTGTTCAAACCAAGCCCAAAGCCAAGCCCGGCTCTGACCCAAGGCTCGGTGCTGACTCCAGAAACAGAGTGCCACCTACTGAGTCCCACCCGGAATCTCCATCCCCTGCCTGGTGGGGAGGAAGTGCTCCTGAATTCCTTCTGAGCTGCTGGAAACCCGTGCTGCTCCCGGAGTGGCAGCTGCCTTTCCTGGCTCTGGCCTGCACACTGGATCGGGTGGCCTGGCAGGAAAGAGGTCGTGCTGCAATTCCCAGGAGTGCTCTGAGGCTGGAAACAGAAATCACCTTTTGGAAAGAGCATTAGGGGAGCTCAGGGTGCCTGGAGCCACAGCGGGAGCAAAGTTTACTCCAGGAACAGCCATTCACAGAGACAGCTGAACACAGAGAGAGCAAGAGAAAAGCACGAGGAGATCCTTCCCTGCCTCTGCAAGCATCACTTCTCCCAGATAGGAGCAGGCTGTTTCTGCTGGAGAGTTACAGACTTTGCTCTGCCCTAGAGATAAAGGAGGAGCACGGTGATTCACTGCTCCTGAACACACTAAAGGACATTTAACCAGCTCCGAGTCCAGCAATTCCCGTGTGGGAGGAATTAATTTATTTATAGAGAGTTTACTCAAAGATCTGTGCACTTGGAAACTTCTTTGCCATGAATACTCACCAGAAAAAGAGTTAAACGAGTTACAAAAATATTCTGTAATGGGAAAGGACCCAGCTAAAGGAAAAGACAAACAGTTTTAATTCCTTCTGACCGATCTATGCAAATACTCTGCCATCCTGACTAAAACCCCTGGGAGCACTGCTAATTAGCCATGCATTCTGACAGCACAGGAGAGCCTGCTGGCTCCCAGCCTCCTTCCCATTTCCCTGCATGCCTGCTTCTCCTGCATGCCTGCTTCTCCTGCATGCCTGCATCTCCTGCATGCCTGATTCTCCTGGGTGCCTGCATCTCCTGCATGCCTGATTCTCCTGGATGCCTGGATCTCCTGGGTGCCTGCATCTCCTGCATGCCTGATTCTCTTGGGTGCCTGCATCTCCTGCATGCCTGATTCTCTTGGGTGCCTGCATCTCCTGCATGCCTGCATCTCCTGCATGCCTGCATCTCCTGGGTGCCTGCATGTCCTGCAGCCCCACTGGCACCTGGCTGCTCCAGGACTCGGGGGCACCAAACCCAGGGCACTGCCAGGCATGGAAAACCAGGAGTGGGGACCCAGCTGGCTGGGCAAGGGCTGCACCCACAGCACCTCCCCAGGGATGCTCCTCACCTGTCAGGTGCCAGCAGGAGCTGGCAGGGAAGGCCCCTTCCCTCGTCACGGCGGCAGGGCCAGTGGGATGGGCCAGCCCTCCGGCAGGGCCAGTGGATGGGCCTGCCCTCCCCACGGAGCTCCGTGCCCTGCCAGGAGCACAAGGCCCGCAGAGAGCTGGGCTGGAATGTGACACAAGCACGTGGGTGATGGGGAGGGATCCCAGCACAAACGAGGGGTGGGCCCCGCAGCACTTTGCATCTGGATTCCTTCAAGCTCCCGTGCTGTCCCTGACAGAATTCCCATCGAATTCAGCTGGCAGTTTCACCCGAGGCAAGATATTCTCCAAGGTCTGCACTTAGCCTTTGACTTAGATTATCTTCAATCTACATAATTGCTCACCTAATCTCCTCCGAGCACTGCCCAATTCCAAACCATGTTTCAAGTTTAGAACATATGCTCATATTATTACCTTAAAATATAATTACATGGATTTTGGTAAGTGGAAAATTAAGGAAGCTATTGCTTATGTAATACTTGGAGATGGCATTTGCAGTCCAAGCAAGGAAGTATTTTCATTGCTTCTCTATCATTAATTTTTAAATCTAACACTACATTATTAAACAATAATCAACACCCTACATTTTTCAAACTAATGTCCAAACATTAATTAAATCCCAGCAGATATAATTAGGAAGGTATTATCATCCTATATTACAGCTAGACTATGAGATACTAAAGATTAAAGAAACTCATTCAGAGGTAGAAGTACCACCCAGCAAATGTGGTTGTCTAGACTCAGGAGAGGTTTCCAGCCATGTTATAATCTATAATTTGATCAGTAGCAGCAAAGGGGAAATTTCTTCTCTTTTCTACTGTAAAAATATAAATATACACATTACTTGGAGGTATTTTTATTCCAGCAGTAATAGCTGACAATTTGCAGACACCATGTTTGAGGCACTGATGGATTTAAGCAATTATAAGCGGGTACATTGTGAATGCTGCCCTTTCTTTAACTCACAGAACACAGGGCACTCATCAATCTGAGCTGCTGCCTCTCTCCTCTGCACCCACTGCTGCCAGGCTTCCTGCAGGGATGGAGCCCTGGGTGACATCTGGGGGACCTGCACAGGCTGCACAGGTGGCTCTGTGTGAGCCTCAGCAAACCCTGGAAGGCCAAGTGCTGGTGCTGGGCAAGCCCCAGGATCAACCCAGGCTGGGGGTGAAGGGATGGAGAGCAGCCCTGGGACAAAGGGACCTGGGGGTGCTGGGGGTGAGAGATGGAAATGACCCAGCCCTGAATGCCCCCCTGCCCTGGGCTGATCCCCAGCAGCAGGGGAGGGGAGGATTCTGCCCCTCTGCCCCCTCAGGTGAGACCCCACCTGCAGAGCTGCCCAGCTGTGGCTGCCCTTGGANGGGTGAAGGGATGGAGAGCAGCCCTGGGACAAAGGGACCTGGGGGTGCTGGGGGTGAGAGATGGAAATGACCCAGCCCTGAATGCCCCCCTGCCCTGGGCTGATCCCCAGCAGCAGGGGAGGGGAGGATTCTGCCCCTCTGCCCCCTCAGGTGAGACCCCACCTGCAGAGCTGCCCAGCTGTGGCTGCCCTTGGATCCCTGGAAGTGTCCAAGGCCAGGGTGGACAGTGGGACTTGGAACAGCCTGGGACAGTGGAAGGTGGCCCTGACCATGGCAGGGGTGGCACTGGATGACCTTTAGGTCTCTTCCAACCCAAGCCATTCTCTGGATCCATGTGACAGTGAGTTTTGCTCGAGAATTCTGAAGAATTCTGAAGAATTCTGAAGAACTGAGGACCAGGAAAGCAGAGAAGCAGTGGGTTTGCATGAAGGAGGGAACAGCTCAGTGCTCAGGGTGCTTTCATCAACTATTCCCTCAGGAGAGATGGCAACACCTTCCCCTCATGGGGGCTCTGCAGGGGGGGAGAACAAGTCACATGTGGGACACTCAGCACTGCCCAGGGAGCTGCCAGAGGAGCCCCCAGAAGCTGCTGGTGACTGTCCTTTACAGAAGCTCCAATCACTGACACACAGACACTTCCCTGGCCTCCATCTCAGTTTGAAAGAGGCTTTATGAATCAGCCAAGATGGACAGTCCTGACCTTCAGCGACTTTGCTGGAACATCTTCCTTGTGTTTGCTGCTTTCCTGCCTCAGACAACCCCTCACTTTGCTGACCTTTGTGCCCAAGTGCACCAGTCACCAACCACACCCACGGGAAGTGGTGTTCAAGATGTGAAAAGCCAGTGGAAGGGATGCTGCCACGCCTGCTCAGAGGTGTGTTCACTTCCAGTCAGGTGGGAATGAGGACAGGACTGAAGTGCCATGGCCAGGACAGCAGCATCCCAGCTGGGAGGTGGATCCTCTGAGGGTGAGTGAACTCACCTCCTAAGCTCAGTTTCAAGGATTGAGCAAACCACGTTTGCAGGAAGGCTCCTGGAGGCTGGAGTGCTGCTGCCTGCCTTGCATCTGTCCCGGGATAATGAGGGTCCATCCAATCTGTGAGGTCCTAACCCTGCAAGGGGCTCCACAGACCTGGATAAGCATTTCCCAGGATTTCTGTTCAATTTGATGAACACCTGCTCCCAGTCCTGGCTCTGCAGACAAACTGGACCACCCAGAGCCAAGGTGCTCCTGCACTTTCATTCCCAGTCCCTCTGAACTATAGCCATGGCACAAGGCTCAGGAAAAGTCCCTGTGGATGTGGCCCCATGGAGCCAATGCCCACTGTCCTCAGCTCCTGCTGCCTTCCTACCTGCAGATAACAGCTAACAAATTAAAGCCTATCTTAAATCTATACTTAGAACCCAATCTTCCCAGAAAAGTAAAAATAAACAAGATTTCATTTCTCTCCCAGAACCAGAGATAGCCACAAGAGACTCGGTTTGTTCCGGCTCTAAATTTGGAGCATGGAGGCCAACAGAGCACACATCCCATTTCCGACTAAAGCAGCATTATTAATATTTTCTCACTTGCTTGGACACAGCTATTAATATCTCATGGAGAATTCCCCTGCAACAAGCTGCAGAAGCAGTGAAATTTTTATGGTACTACTCCTAGGAAAGCTTATCCCCTCTCTGTCTGAAGGCCCAGAGGAGCAGCATTTACACACTGAACCCAACAATTTATTGTTGTTCTCACAGCACCACCGAGGTGAGCAGGGATGTAAATTGTCCTGCAGTGGGAATTCACTGCAGCAGGGGCTGGGGACACCATTTGAGGATGGAATGGTGCAGATTCCCTGGGAGGCTGACAGGATTCCTTGGGAAGGGAGGCAGGGCAGTGCAGCCACCATCAGCCCCGTGTCCAGAGGACTCCTGTCCCCATGGAAGCTCAGACCATTTTGGGTCACACCATTGCACAAAGCAGGTTTCCCTCCATGGCTGGTTCACCAGACCCCACCAGAATAAAGGAACCTCCCACCCTCCACAGGTAGAGAATTCAGCACCACGTTCTGTTTGCAGCACTGAGCCAAAGCTGCAGGGCTAGCACAAAGCAGAGTTAACCTCTCTTCATGCCCCACCCTACTGCACTCCCAAGCATTTGTGGATTCCTCTATCCCTGCCCACCTGGAGCTGAATCCAGGGGTCTCCAAGGTGTTGGATGTGTATTGATTGCAGAGTTCCCAGAATACATCATGCATCAGCTGCCATCTCAGGGCCTGGCAATTCTGCATTGTTTGATCTCCTGAAATCTCCTGCTCCATGAATATGGAAAAGTTCCTCTTTGTTTGCTGCCCATTGATCCACACATTGACCCTTCTCCTGTGTGCATTTATCTCTGATGATTTAATAATGAAAAAGACCAATAAAGTGAGGAAGGGAAGGAAGCCCCTTCAGGGGGACCTATTGCCATGGAAACGTGCCATATGTTGCTGTTGTAGAGAAGGGGTGGATCAATAAGGGCTGCAGCCTCCAAGCCATCAGGAACATGTTGTGGAATGTGAAGGATTAAAGCCTAAAGACATGCATAAGTTGTGACATGATGGAGTTCAGGCCCTGGCCCATGTCCACCAGCCATGAGTCAAACCCCAGACAGGGAGGATCTGCACCAGGGAGCTCTGAGCTGTCTCAAAGAGCAGCAGGGTTGGGGAAGGGCCTGGTTTATACACAGGGACAGGAAGGAAAATGATCCTCTATAGATGCTGTAGATATATATGATAGATATGATATCTGTCATATCATCACAAAATCAGAGTGGTTTGGGCTGAAGGGTCCTTACAGCCCACCCCGTGCCACCCCCTGCCACGGGCAGGGACACCTTCCACTAGCCCAGGGTCCTTCAAGCTGGCCTTGGGCACTGCCAGGGATCCAGGGCAGCCACAGGTGCTCTGGGTACCCTGGGCCAGGGCCTGCCCACCCTCACAGGGAGGAATTCCTTCCCAATATCCCATCTAACCCTGTCCTGTCCCTCCAGCCCTTGTCCAAAGTCCCTCTCCATCTCTCTTGTCAGCTCCTTCAGGCACTGCAAGGCCACAGTGAGGTCACCCCAAAGCTCCTCCTCTCCAGGTGATCAATCCCAGCTCTCCCAGCAGAGCTGCTCCATCCCTCTGATGCTCCTGGTGCCTCCTCTGGCCTGGCTGCAGCAGCTCCAGTCCTTGCTGTGCTGGGCCCAGGGCTGGGGCAGCTCTGCAGGTGGGGTCTCACCTGAGGGGTCTGAGGGGCACAATGCCCCCCTGCCCTGCTGCCCAGGCTGGGGCTCAGCCCAGGGCAGGGGCTCTGGGGATGTCTCTTAGTTCAGAGCTGCTCCAGGAGTGGCACAGGACACACGTCACCGACACCAGGGACCTTCCACGCTCATCTCCTGGGAAGTCACGGGGATGACAGGCTGCCTTCTAAACTATTTTGTGTTGACATGTCTGTCTTGACATAATATGGGTTTATGTGAGCTGAGGATGTCACTCTCACCACTAGGAAGCCAAATTTACTAAAATTAAACACCAAAATAAGGCAGAGAAATGACATGAGTCACACAACTAGGTAAGAATCACAGTTTGGGGAGTGGGGGCTGTGGAGGGGATACTGCAGTGCTTTCTGCCTTGCTCTGACATATTTATGCCCTCATACTCTGCAGTTGTCCCCAAGGAAGTGACAAACCCTGCTAAGTCATCTGCCAGCTGAGAACAAGACTTCCCACCACCCGAGATGCTAAAAATGTTCCTCCTGGGCATTGCTGTGCCCCAGCTCCTGAGGGCTGGGACTCCCAGGGCCCCCAAAGGAAAGTGGGATCCCTTAATGGCTTCCCAGTGCCAGGGGGCAGGGATGGATGGATCTGGGAAGGAATTGTTCCCTGGGAGGGTGGGGGGCCCTGGCACAGGGTGCCCAGAGCAGCTGTGGCTGCCCCTGGATCCCTGGCAGTGCCCAAGGCCAGGCTGGATGGGCTTGGAGCACCCTGGGATAGTGGAAGGTGTCCCTGCCATGGCAGGGGTGGGCTGGGATGAGCTTTAAGGCTCTTTCCAAGCCAAACCATTCGGGATTCTGTGATCATTCCAACATGCAGGCTCTCCTCGAGACTCCAGAGCCCAGCTTTGGGATACCTCCATAACCTCTGAAGCATGCAGCACCAGGACAACCATCCCCACAGGTAACCCAGCCAGGTAGCACACCTCTGTGTGTGCCAGCTGAGCCCTGGGCCAGTCACATCAGCCACCCCACAAGGAAAGCCCAAAAAGCCCTGGGAGAGCTCCCTGTGCCTGAGGATGGACCAAAGCTGAAGCTGCTGCCCAGCTGCATGATTTACTGCAGCTCTGCTCCCAGGCACACAAGCTCTCTCAGCCTCTCTCCAACTTGCACAGCTCCCAGGATTTATGTCTGAGACGGGCAACAGCATCTGCCAGACCTCAGCACATGCACACATTGCTGCTGGGTGAGCCCTGGGCATGCCAGATGGGGCAGGGAGAAGAGTCAGAGCTCTGTCCTGGCTAATGGCAGCACAGGAGCGCTCACAGCTGCCAGAAAGAGGTGACACAAAGCAGTTTGGGGTTCCCAATGGCCTGCTGGAATGATCATATTCAAAGCTGCCTCCCTGTAAAGGCTCCAAACTTCCCAAAGCACATGTTCAGCGAGGACAGGGAAAGCCACAGTGACACAAGGTGTTGGCTGCATGTGGCTGTCACCCTGGCTGCATGTGGCTGTCACCCCTGACAGGGACAGCTCCCCACAGCCCTGAGGGTTACACAGCACAGCTGGAGAACTCCTGGAGGAGAGGGGTCACTCCTGGGCAAATCCCTTCTTTGCTGGGTGTGGCTTTGGGGTTAAACACACTCTGGCCAAGGATGCCCAGGTTTCTGGTGTGGATTTTCTGCAGCCAGTGAATATGGCTCAGGCCTTGGAGGCAGTGCCAAAGGAGCAATGTTTGAGGAGCATGGATTGGGATGGATGGAGCCCATATATGCTGTATTTCAGACCTTCAGCTCCTCGTGATCCACATCACCTTCTGGGAATCCTCACTGGTTTACATCCTTGCTTCAGCCCTGGTGGGAGATGTCCCTGCTGGCACCACTGTTCCACACAAGGTTCACACCCAGTGGTGCCAGAGCCTCTTGCCACGGGGAAGGAGTGGGGTGGAAGGAGTAAGGCACCTGAAAAGGTAACAAGGCCCTGCCTGTGTGTACTTCAGCTTCCAAAGCACAAATGCTTCTTCTGCCCAGCTCTCCTGCTGCTCACATCAGACTCTTGTTTGTAATGAGTTATTCAGGCTGCAATGGAGCACAATGAATCCTCAAAAAGACTAATGCTGCTGGGATCTTGGGGCTATTCAGGTAGCCCAGACCCCAGACGAGAGATGAATCACCTTCTAAAAATGCAGCAGTTAAGAAAAAAAAAAAAAAAAAAGTCCAATTGCTTCTGATTATTTTCAGTCTCAGAAGAAACATACTGTACTGAGGCTGTGCTTACCTAAGGCATCCACGTGAATCCACTATCCCTCCCCCTGGAATGGCTGCTGAATTAATTACTGCCTGTGCTGAAGCACTGAGGAGCTCCCCAGAGACTGGCTCCCTTTTGACCTCAAAGCTTTTTAGGGCAGGTGGCTGAGTCCCCCCACCAGCATCTGCCAGCTGGGAAACTGAGGCACAGAGGGGTGGATATTCCAGAGGGCCTCACTCCCTCAACAGAAGGGAGAGGAGAGAGCAGGAATTCTGACACCTAATCCAGAGTGTGAAGGGCACTCAGCTCTGAGCTTCACATCCCCCAAAGCCCCTTCCAGGTCCTGAGGAACTCTTACTGTCCCTCCAAATGCTCCTGTGCTGGGCTGGAATGAGGAAACCCAGCAGGAATGAGGGGGGCAGGAGACTGAGGGAGAAGGAGCAGGGCTTGGGGCACGCTCTGGACAGCAGAATGAGAAACTCACACAGTGCATGTGTAAAATGCATCCTCCCCAGAAAGGACAGTGTCACACACCTGCCCACAGAGGATGCTTTGAGTCACAATTAGACAGAAAATGAAGAATTCAGGGGCCACATTCAGGCCATTGAAGGCCTTTCCCCTCCTGTGAGACTGGGAGGAGGAAATTGGGCTTTTCACCTGCCTGTGTGGCATGGAAAGTGCTACACACACTCCTGGAAAGGAGCGTGGCAGCGTGTGCTGGGGATCCAGGCCCTTCCACCCAGCACCTCCTGCCCTCTGCCAACACCTGGGGTGCTGCTGCATGTCTCCTGCTCTTTCCAGGACACACTGCAAAGTTTCTAACTTATGGTGTGGTGGGGATTCCCAGGGGGTTCCCTTTATCAAAACTTGCAGGATCTGTGACCCACAGAGTCCTCTCCAGCCATCTGTTCCCACCAAGAAACCTTCCAGAGCAAGCTGGAGCTGCAGCCTCTTCTCTCCTCAGCATCCCAAACCCCCAGCAGGACAAAGGGGGTTTGTAAACTTGCTGTGAGCCTGCTGTGCAGTGCTGCTCCTCCACCACACTAAGTGCCAGGGACAGGCAGACAAACAGTGATGGGCACCATGAGAAATGCTCAGCTAAATCTTTTATGGGCTGGACTTGCCCTGCTCTATTAAAGTCAATGGAACAAAGCCATTGAGCCCTGGGGGAGCAAGTGCCAACCCTAAATAATTTCTTTGATTAATTGTTCTTGGGAAGGAAGAATTCATTAAGCATTCTGCTCAGCAATTAGAAATAAATATATTTTTAGAATGAACAACCTGCCAGAAACAAGTTGTTTCAGAAATATATTCAGCTTGATGCATTTTCCATCAATACAGAATGAGGAGGCTCCAGCCTGCCAGAGGGACAGGCTGGGAAAGGGACACTGCAGGGACAGGCAGGACAGCTCCTTGTGATGTCTGCACCACTCAGGTTCAGTCTGCATGAGAGGAAATAAAGGAGTTTTTTCTCTATACTCCTATTCCAGCTGTAGGCTGGGAATAGATCTCCCTCCTGTTTCATAGGAATATGACAAAGCTATTCCTACACACAGCTGGGGCAGAGCAGATATGAGAGCCACGAAAACCCAGGAAATAACAACACCCCCCTTGTATTTCCACTTTGGCATCAGGCTCAGACAAGCCACAAGGGCAATGTGAAATAACAACCTCTGTAAGAGTTTGGGACACATAATTGCCACAGCCTTTAGATGTGAGACATGCTGACACAGTAAATGGTGACCACAGGGACAGCAGGACAGGAGCTGCTCCGAGGCAGTGACAGCCAAACCCCTCCCTGGCCACTGAAGGTGCCACTACATATGGTGTAAGGGTTTCTTTTCAATTTTAAATCCATACTTCAAGGCAGGAACTCAGCACAGGCTCAGTTCACGCCTGAGCACAGAGAACCACATGGAACTGTGAGATGGGCACTTTGCCCTCCCCACCAGCCTAGAAAAATCTACTTCTAGTCCTTAGTGTGGAAGAGGAAACCCTAAAAGAACCTAAACATGCCCTGGGATCTGAGAGTCACAGGCACAAAAGACTATTCCAGGCTTTTAAGTTTTGTGGCTTAAAAGAAAAGACAAGTCTTATCCTTTGGTTGTGGTGCCTAGAGGCAAGTCTGTTCCCTGCCCTGTTTTGGGAATGTGGGATGGCAGCAGTGTCTCAATGAATTCCAGCTTTCCCAAGAAGAACACACTCTCAAAGGGCCCTCTTCCCTAAAACACGAAACATCCTTGCAGTTTTTCCTTCTGCACACACAGGACCCCATTTCAAGGCCACTGCAGCAGGCTCAGCCTTTGATTTCAGCAGGGATGTGCTGGGATATCACACAAATTGGCTGGGAACTCGTGCACTTCCATCATGATTACATGATTTCTGTGGTTTTCCTCCTTTTAGTTAATCCAGTGCTGTTAAGCTCAGAGTAAGGCAAGAGCCAGGGTTTTGCTCTTGTTCTTTCATGCCAGCAGAATGTCTGTGCTGTGCCTCAGCCCAGCTGGGAGCCCTGGCACTGGGAGGCCACAGGGAGGCTGAGGAAGAAGAGGAGGAAGATGGGGCAGTGGTGAGGGTACCTGGGAAAGCTCTCAAGTCACTGCAATGGGGAACAGCAGAGGGTCTTGGACTGGAGGCCAGGGAAAGCAGGGAGCAGATCAGCTCTGCTCTCAAGTGTACCCAGCCCCATATTAGCTCATGAGATATTCAGACAGTAAATTAGGGGTCTCCTTCAGGAAAGGCATCCTTGAATCAGAAATAGCTCTTTTGTGGGCAAAGAGCAGAAAATTCAGGGCTCTGAACCACTTCCACTGTAGCAAGAGAGCCCCAGGCTGGCTGAATCCTGCCTTGAAGAGCCACTGCACAAGCACCAAGCTGGGAGTGGAATCTGGGATCAGCGACAGCAGTGCAGCACCAGCAGGTGCCACAGTGCCAGCACAGGGCCTGGATGGAATTTGGGGTTCCTGTATGGGACACACGGCCTGAGGTGCCTCCAAGGAGGGAAACTCATCCCCAAGGCCATTCTCACCTGGGAATTTGGCTCTACTAATGAGCCTCATTTCACAGGAACGGTGATCAACCCTCCTGCATCCACAACAATGTGTGCAGGAATGATCTCAGCCAGCCCTGCAGCCAGGCTGAGCTGAGGGAAATGCAGCAGAACCACTGCAGCTCCAGGGCAGGGGCTGAGCAAAGCTGGAGTACCTGAACTGCACTGCCCTTACTCACAGTGTCACCTGCCTGCCTGCAAAGGTCACCAGCTGCTCTGCCAAAGCCATGGGCTTTTATCATCTGAGTAGTTTATGTTACTACAGAACTCCTTTACTGGAATACCCTCCCCTCCTCTCCCTGAGCCAGCCAGGGCCATACTTTGCCTAGGAAAAGCAAGTTTTCCAAGAGCTTGTGAAGAATTCTCTGCTCTCCTCTTGTGCCCAGCTGTAGGAAAGCCATGCTCCTTCCTGACCCATACCACTAGAGGAATAGCCAACCCTATTCTTTTTCCCTAACTGGGCTGCAGATCTTGGGATCCCATTTTTGGGCAGGCACAAGTTTCCATGGATCTGTCTTAACTTCAAAGAGGTGCCCTTTCCCCAGAAAAATTCTAGGGTGTGGGGGTGTGGAGAGATGGCAAGGCTGGAAGCTTTGGGCCAAGCTGAGGAAATGGGAGGGCCCAACTCCTGGCACCTTGTTGAGCTCTTTGACAGCCTGTCTGCACCTCTGATCCGGGAGAGTGGGCAGAAATGCTGCTGCCTGCCACTCCTCAGAGAGTGTGTGTGATGATTGCACTGGAGGAAGTGCTTGGGAACAGCTCAGCCCTGTGAGAGCAATACCCCAGAACAGCTGCCAAGCCCCACAGGGCTTTCATCCCTGGCTTCATCCAGCAGTGTCCCCACAGCCACGCTCTGGATCACATTGTCTCCCATCCCAAAGGACACACCAGCACCTCTGGCATTTCCTCTTCACCTGGGAAGAGGCTTGTGCTGATGCGGGACTGAGCTTTGGAGGAATTACACTGCTTTTTGTCCTGCTATGGGGAAACACAGGGTGGAAACACTTCTGAGGGGGTTTAGGGTGGGAGGAAGAGCAAAAAGGAGATGGTGGTGGTCTGAAGTGGGAATGCCCATGCTGTGGCAGCAGGCAGAGGGGGCTCTGTGCAGGTGTCTGAGGGGCTCAGCTCTGCCTCACACTGCTCCCAGCCCCAGCATTCCCAAGGCACTTTATGATCAGCTGCACCCCCGATGTTACGCATTCATTTCCACAGCAGACTCATTCACACACACACAACACACCCACCCACATGCAGCAGTGGCTAGACAGACACAAAGCATGCAGCAGCCAATTATTTGGGGTGGGAACAGCTTGCATGAGCTCATGATGAAGCTTAGCCTTAATTCTGCTGAGCTGGGGAGGCTGGAGCTGTGCTCTGCTCTCCTGACTGACTGCGGAGCGCAGAGCAGGGCAGATGATGTCAAGGCAAATCTTTTTTTGTCTGCAGTGCAGATTTGGCTGTGTGAATTTACTTGCAAATGAGGCTTCCAGATCTCCTGTTGGAAAGCAGGAGTCCTAGGCCATACCCACAGCTGCTACTGCTAGCCCAAATTCCTGCTCATGCTGCAGAAGGGGTTGCCTTGGCTCGGAAGGCTTGGGCCCAAGTTGCCACCAGGATCTGCAGGCAAGGAGAAGCCGGTGGGACTGGCCGTGGGATGAGGGAGGAGTGCCTGTGCTGCAGCCACAACAGAGGAGCCCATCACAACGGGAATAAAGGAGGGGAGACCCCAATAGTGCAGCTCTCCCTGTGGTTTCACAAACTGAGCCCCAAAAGCTGTCCAGAAGCACTCAGGGTTTAGCCAGCAGCCATGGACACACCTGGAGTTTGACTGTGAGCCAGGTTTTTGTTCCATTCCCAGCATGGAGCACGCTGGTGTTTGCAATAAATGCCAAGGGTCACAACACATCACCTAAAGATCCACCAGCCACCCAGCCTAAGGGATTGTCCTAAACCAGGACAGGGATGTTTGCCAGAGCTGCCACCTTGCAGCTCCTGTGCCAGACCAGGTATTTGGGAGTGTTTCCTGAAGTCAAGAGTCACATATTCCCAAAGAAAAGGGAAGCACACTCTGCAGTACACATGACTGGTGAGGGAAAGATGGAACATTTTCTTCTTAGAGCATCTCCAAACCCCATGCAGGGGCTGCACAATTCTCATTTATGGACATAAAAGGTAAAATTCATCTTGCCTGCCTCTCCATGCAGGCTTTTTTCCCATCTTTTTCCAGCCTAGTTCTAAACCTGCCAGACAATAGAGGATCACACATGGAACTGGAGAGTACTGGTAATCTCTTCCCTTATCAAGACACAGGAACTGGTGATTCAGAAATCCCCTATTGGTACACAGCTCCACTGCTTTTTGGGGTCCTGATAAAAGATGGACAATAGGTGAGACCAAATCTACAGCACGACCCAGAAAAGGAGAATCCCAAAGAAATCCTCATGAAACTGCCTGGTAGAGACCAAGCCCAACCTTGCTGGTATCTCCTCTGGCATCTGCTGTTACATTAAAATATTATAGAGTCCCCCAGCACCTTCCACGGCCCCTGGCAGCACCATCACCCCTTTTTTTTAAAGCTGGAGAAATCAAGGCATGGAGAATTCAGCTCAGGATGGCTCACAGGTCCAACCTGTATGCCTGACATCCCTTCCAGCTTGTCCTTCTGTCTGCTAGGCACTGCTTGTCATTCCAGGAGCATCCACAGCTAAATGAGCACGATACGAGTGCTTTGTATGGGCATCAAGGAGAACAGACCATCATCTGCAGTCTAGACTGGTCCCTCCTCCTGCCCTCCCCACGATTCACAGGAAAATAGGGATGGAAAAATATATTCCTCTTGTTACTAATAGAAGTGTAACTTGTGCATGCATTAGTACTTTGAAGTGAAGGGGGAAAGGTGAAGTATCAAGAACTTGTGCTTAATGAAAGTGGATTTGCTATTGTTAAAAAAGCTGCACGGAGCCAGGCATCATTAACTTCTCCCTTATCTCCTGGGCTGCTGGGAGAGCTGGCCCAGCACGTGGCAGGAGTGAGGCGGGCACTGCCCAGCTGTGCCCGATGCAGAGCCGGGTGTCCCTGAGCTGGCTCTGCCCCTGGACACCACGGGGCACAGGGAGGGGCTCCCCTGGCCCCAGTGCCCCACAAGTGCCCTGCTGAGAGGTGTCAGTGCAGAGCTGAGCCCCTCGCCTGACACCACTGGCACTCCAGGATTTGTGGAGTGGAGTCCCCCAGTCTCTGGAATGCAGCTGTTATCTCCTCCCAAGCGCTGATAACAGCCAGGCCTTGCTTTCCCACACCCAGCACATCCAAGTGGATCTCCCCGGGTTTTCCAGGGGTTTCCATGCCCTCCCCGTGCTCAGGTGGGGGGAGGATCACTCTGTAACAGTGCCCAGGCTCTGGCCAGGAGCAGGAGAAGAGACTCCAGGCAGAGTTCCTGTGTTCCCAGTTCTCAGTGGGATGAGGGAGGAGTGCCTGTGCTGCAGCCACAACAGAGGAGCCCATCACAACGGGAATAAAGGAGGGGAGACCCCAAAAGTGCAACTTTCCCTGTGGTTTCCAGTTACTCCCTGCACAGCCCCTGATTGCCAGGCACTCACAAACACCCTGAGCACAGCTGTGAGGAGGAAAAACCAGGAGTTAGAGCTCCTGCACCGAGTCAGCTGGCAACCTGCAGCTCCTCTCCTGCCTCTGAGCTCTGGAACAATGGATACACACACACAGACAACCTCTCCACCAAAGAGGCCGCGAGTTAAATCCTTAATTAGCACATTTGGACGAGTCACCACTAATGAGATTAGCTCTCCGCATCGCTGGGGAAGCTGCTGTGCCCCTGGAACGTGGAAGTGGTGGGCCCTCAAGCTGACCTTGGAATTCCCCCTTGGCTGCTCATCTGCTTTGCTCTCACGGCACTGTCTTCCCCTGCTGCCTGCAGCATCTCCTTGGGAGATAAGAGCCTGGTTTTCCTCCAGCCTGGTGCTAACACCAGGCACGCAGTGACCACAACTGATACTGCACGCAATGAATAATTCCAGTTTGCAAAGGGACTTCCCAGCTAGCAAAGCACTCAGCGTGGAACAGGGGCAGGAAAAGGTCTCTCTAAGAGCACCTTGCTAGCCCAGGACACATCTGCTCCCTCTGCTGTGTTTCTGGAGTCCTGAGTGCTGTGTCTGCTGACAAACCCGGGCTTGGTGCTGTCAGCACTGCAGAGCTGCACGGAGCCAAGCTGCATCCTGCTCTGCCCTGAGCCTCACCAAACCCCAGCCCGCTCCAGGGGGCCTGAGCACTCCTCACTGCTCGTCCTGGACAGCAGCTTGGACTTGGAACAGGCAGGGATGCTCGGGTGAGAGCCCTTGTCCTGCCCTGCAGGCTCAGGAGTGACAGGTTTACAGCCAAGGAGTGCTCAGCTCCGTGGGGATGAGCTCTGCAGTGCTGCTGGGGGGAGAGGTCATCCAAACGTCTCAGAAAGGAACTTAAATCAACCCTGTTCACCATAATGACTCTGAGTCTTCAGGAAATCTCCTGGATCTCCAGACATTCAAAAGGCAATGATGTCAGCAGCTGGGGGCTGCCTGGCTTGGAAGATGGTTGTGGACACTGCACCTGCATGCACATCACAGGAAAACACGTGGGACATGCACCTGTGAAGGAGGAGGACAGCACCTGGATCCTTCCACATGGAAGTAAGCCCATGCTTCCTTACACACCCAGCAAGGGATGCAAGAGATCTGTCAGAGCTGGTGATGCTCTTAATTCTTCCTCCTGGCCTCGAGTGCTGGGAATGCTCTTATCCCTCCTCACAGCCTGGCCTGTGCTCAGCCACAAACACTCCGGGGCAAATCTCAGGTAGCCACTTCCCTGCAGCCTGACCTTTCCCTCACACTCAGCAGTGGAAATGGGCTTTTTGAAGTTCTCAAAAGGAGCTGGCACCTTGCTTTTTGAGTGACATTCATCTGTAGGTAAATTGATTTAATAGCTTGTTAGAGTGCCAATTAGAACCAACAATAACTCAATTGACCTATAACTGCCTTGGCACCAACACAGCTTTCAAAAATAAGAGAAAGGAGGAAATCTCTGCTCTGGCAGAGATGAGAGCTCAGATAGTTGGTTTTGAGAGCAAACTGAGGGATTCATGGGCTTGCTAATGAGATGCTCATAACACATCTGAAACAAAGACAAATTTCAATGGTTTCAAGCTAAAATGACACTATGTTATCTCCAGACAAAGATCACTCTTTTATCTGTATAATAAATGGATTTCAGTGCAGCAGCAGTGACTCTAGAGCAGAAAAAACCTCAGTGCCACAGAAAGCACTAGCACAGTTACCTAACCAGAATAAGACTGGATTGAAACCCCAAGTTTACCTCCTTAAAATAGTACTGCAAAGTCCTACACTGACTCTGTGGGTTTTACCCTCAGAAACCACATTTTTCCTTCAAATAAAATCTGTTTCATTCTCCTGCAGTGGAGTCTGTGCTTCCAGACAAATTCATCATGTTAAATGCTTAGGTCTGAGGATTGAGATATTTCAAGTTTACAAACTAGAAAATGGGTAGCTTTTGTTTAAACATTGGCAGTGTCCAAGGATAAGGAGAAGGATAATGTGAAAGGGTTTTAAATTACTGGGAAAAATGATCCATTCTTAAGTCAGGAAGGGGATGGAGAAAACTGAGATTGTTGGAAGAGTCGGAAGGACAACAGAAACTAAGAATATGCAGGAGGAGAAGGAATTGATTTGGAGAGACCCACCCAGAGAAAAAGCTGAAGGATAAGGATGAAGACTGGAATGGACTGAGTAAATGCCAACCCAACACTGGAACATGGCAAGGGGTGTGGGGGAGAGGTATTACTGCCAACAAGGTGGAAATCGGTGATCAGCTGAGAAAGAAGCTGGGCATTGGCATTTAGACTGGCTGGACAACACACCTGCCACAAGGAGCCTAGAAAATGGAGATGGCACGGGTGGGATGAGAAACACAAACTTCAAGTGAGAGATGGGGAAGACAACAGGTTTGTAGAGAGTGGGGTGAAGGAGAAAGCAAGCAGGGAATTACAACAGGCAGAGTGTGTTTCCTTTGGAGCCTGGGGTAGCCCTGGAATTGGTGCAGCATCTTTCCTTTGCTGTAGCTCCCTGCTACAGCCACTGCTTCATTCAGAGCAGAGGGCAGTGCAGCACAGCCTTGAACAGCTCCACACCTCCTAATGAACTCAGAGATATGCCAAAGGGAGAGACTGAGTTGTTTTTAAAACCCTAACAACTGTACAAAACACTGCATTAAAAATCATACTGCAAAGTCAAAAGCTCAGGGTAGGGAAGAGCAGACAGGAGCTTGGCTGTGCTGTGTTACAGTCAGGACATGGATCAAACCAGTGCTTCCCAGAGAATTCCTGCCTCCTCCAAGGTGGGAGGCTGGGCTTGGGGCAGGCGTGTGCAGGAGGGGATTTGCTGTAGGAGCCCATTTCTAGCCCAGGCTGGTTTGCAGGGGAAGAGAGGAGGAACTGCAGGTGGGGTGTGATGGCCAGGGCAGGTGAGCAGAGCCCCAGAGCCTCTCCTCTGCCAGAGAGCTCCTGCAAAGTGCCAGGCAAGGAGCCCAGTCCCAAACTGTAACTGCACTAATACTCTGAGATGAGGATGGGAGAGAACACGATGTCATTGTTTACAGCAGTGCTTATTTTTTGCTATAACAACAGACAAACCAACAAGTAGCACAGGCTTGGGAAGAGGGTGGGAGGGATGGGCCCATTTCCCAGTCTGGCTGCTCACAGAGCCAGCCTAAGAAATGGTCCAAACCAGAATAGCCCGGTCCTCTCGAGGCACCCGTGGCTCCTCACACAGGTCCTCATTAGCCCTTGTGGGTGCCAGGGATGGCCCATTCCCTGCAGAGCCCCCAGGGATGGCCCATTCCCTGCAGAGCCCCCAGGGCAGAGCTCTGCCCAAGGGGATGCTGTGTGAGGCCTCCTGCTCTGCACAGCTGGGCCTCAGCTCTACCACACCCAGCTCAGGGATGGTTTTACCTCAATCCCCACCAGTCTGTGCCACCTCACTATAACATGGGAATGATGATATTTCCAATTTCCTTGCTGTCAGGAAGTGAATTGAACACTTACTGTTAGCATAGTGAACATTTTGTAAAGCCATGAGAAAATTAACTTTTTTTTTCACATCAGGATCTGAATAAGATATAATAAATAAGATATGTTATCTTACAAGAAGAGATGAAGAAAACATTAAATTGTTTTTCCCAAAGGAGCCATCCCTGAGTGTACTGAGGGAGGAGCTTCTCTGGGAGAGATAATGTCTTCAGCTGTTGGCAGAGACTGGTATGAAGGGCCTGCCTTAAGTTTATGCAAAAATCTTTACCATAGCTCTTTGTTAAATCTCAATGCTCGCTTTACTACTTATTTATGTTATTTTATCTCATTTTCTCCATGTGAAAATACTGTAATATTAGCCCTAAAATATTTTACCATGGTGAGCCACTGAGGTGCTGCCTTCACTGAGGCCTTCCTGTTTTCCAGCTCAGGCATGTGAACGTGTTTCCTACAAAAAGCTGGACTCCTACATGGTGTGGGATTATTTATCCTCTGCCTCCTGACAAGTGAGCTGGGGTACCTATGGGCATGGGAAATATGGAAGCAGGAGTTTCACTCCCTTAGCTCATGGTCACATGTAGAAGAGGTTTTACAGTGACTTCTGTGAGCCAGAGAGAAGTTTGATAAGAGGATCCATGTTTACCCCTGAAAGAGTTTCCTACCAAGGTGATTGACACAGAAACCAAGAAAGAAAGAAGGATAAATAAGAGAAACCTGCAACTGCCTGTTCCAATAAGCACTTTGTTTGTCTCTCGTAACCAATGAGTAAAGTGTAAACTTATGAGTTTTGTAAGAATGTATAAAAAGCATGCATGCTAGAATAAAAGGAGATTTGAAGCCTTCTGAAAATGGAGTGTGTTGCTTTTTACTGTGACCATCTCAACTGTGACAGTCACAGAGCCATAGTTCTGCACATAGTTCTGACTGCAAGTCCACTGAAGACAGCAGAGACCCAACCCATGGGTTCAGCAGAATTTGGATTATCCTCAGTATGATTCCTCTTGGGATCCCCTTGTTCTGCTCCAGCCAAGTGCCCTGGGAATTGGCTGGGAAGTTCTCTGCAGCAAAGGCAGGGGGATCTGTCTGCAATCTCCACGTTCAGCATCCCCTGCCACGCCAGGGACACACCATCACCACAAAGAGGAGGAGAAGAGAGCCAAGCCTGGGAGCTGCCCCCTCCAAACCCAGCCTGTTGGCACTGGAGTCCAATGGCAGGCACAGGTCCTGCCACCAAAGCCACTGCTCCCTGCCCCTTCCCTGAGCCAGAATTCCCAAGTGCTGCACATCCTGCTCCGTGCTGAGCACTTGGAGCAAAGGGCAAGTCATGGACTCAGCGTTTGGGTGTGGGCAGGAATGGAGGGAGGCCAACACAAGGAGCAGCACTTTGGGCAGGAGATGGACAAAAAGGCATCATTCATTGCCTGAGAGCAGGGAGCAACCCCCACCCAAGGGAGCTGCCAAAGTCAGTCAGCACTGCTGGACTCTCCACAAATGGCTTACCCTTCTGAAGCACAGGGAAAAGCTTCCCAGTGAGAACAGTGTGCACAGCCAGAGCAGTGCTCAGAGAGGCACTAGAAATCAGGTCTGCTCAGGAGTGGGAAAGGTAAACACATCCCTCCCATTTCTGCTCCATCCCACAGTGCTACTGGGTTCAGTTCTTAGGACTATAATTAGTAAATCCCACTGATTCCCCCCGAGAAGGGAGGCTGAGGGACACTGCAGCACAAAGGGAAGGAGTGATTTTGTTCTTTCCCCTTATACCTCCCACCTGAGCACCTGGTTTTTGCTGCCACAGAAACCTCCCCAGGGTCCCAGCAGCCAGGGAGCACTGGCAGAGGAAGCAAACCAAAGAAAGGATCTGTTTGCACACAAGTATTACAAGTAATGGAGAACAGTGAAAAGAAGAATTCTAAAATCTGTAGTTGGGTCTGCTATCGAGCGGAATGTTTGCCATTGTTTTCAAAGAGACAGCAGCTTCTCTCACTGTGAGGAAGTTAATAGATTACTGGGCAGTGAATAATGTGCAGTTCTATTTACATCCACTGCTGGGACTATTTTGGGCCCTCAGATAGTGTATCTGTTCTCAGGTCTTTCTAAAAGCAGCATGCTACACTTTTTTTGCAAGCAATTCTGGGCAGCAGCTACAACCATATGCTTCAGTCAGCTACGAGCTAGACAGATCATTGTTTGTTTGGAATTTTTTTATTAAACCAATTGTACTGGATCAATGCTTCCTCTAAGCAATAAAATACAATTCTGTCTACCCGGTGGAAGAGCTTTCAAAGTCACAGATAAATCTTGATCTAGGAAATACAGGGTGGCTCTGCACTGATGTGCAATCAACCACAGATGCAAATGAACTCCAGCTGCCAGCACACACATCTGCACCTCAGAACAGGAGCCAAGATTCTTAATTTTCATTAGAAATTGCTAAGACACCTTTTAAGTGCTTCTAGAACCAGCCCACTGCATTAGTCAGGAGTACTCAGGGGCACTGAGCTTGATTTTTATAAAGGTCATTTGATGTCTTTTCCCCTCACAATGGACTAAAAGCAGAGATCAACAGAGCCTGAATCTATATTAATTTGTTTTACTCTTGGAGGGTCATAGATTTGCCACTGGAATTAGCCCTGTTAGATGCTAAAATGGTAATTTAATGAGACAATGATGAAAGCCTCTGTTCTATTCCAAATCAAGAACTGCTCTCGAAGCAGAGCGCGAAGGAGCAGCGACTCCGTGGCGTGGGGGAATTGCACCAATGTCACTGCACAGCAGCGCCTCGGCCTGCAGCGCTCCATGCAAACTTCCAGCTCCGGCTGCCCGGAGCCGGCAGTCACGAGGCTGGAGCCCTGGAGCCTGGAGATGCACCTCGCTTGAGAGGGGAGGCAGCTTCCTCCAGAGGCACAGAGAGCCAGCTCGGGGTCTAAACCTGTTCTTCACTTTGAAACTTGAGCAGCCAACGCTGCTGCACAGCTTTGGTGCCAGCCAAGGGCAGCACAATGGAGCCTCCAAGATCCAGAGGCTCCGGGATCCGCACCCAGCCGGAACACGGAGCAGTCAGCAATTGCACTGCGTAGTTCCCCAAGCACACAACGCCCTCCTTTGGGGCACAGATACAGCTCTTGCAAATATTTTGATAAGATCTGCTCTTTGGTGCAATCTGCTGCATTCCAGAGGTCAAAAACTGTTAGCCCTATTCACAGGAGTTGTTTCAAAGAGATACGCTTTAGCAGAGGGCAAGAGGGAACACAAAGCCCAAACAGAAGGCGGAAGATTCCCACTCTTCCCCTTCAAGGCAGCCATTGTCCATAGGTCACTTTCCATGGAAGCCCAGGCACGTTCTCCAAGAGACATTACTATCCAAACAGATGTGCTGCAGGTGACCTAGAAACAGGGGTGAACAAAGCCTCCCTGGAAATATCCCCCCTGAGCAGGCAGGGGTGCATCCAGCTCCTCCTGGCCTCGGCACATGGCTCCAGACACCCACCCCGCTGCCCTGGCCCAGGGGGACAGCAGGGACACAGCCCGTGCTGCTGAGCTGGGCTGGGCTGGGCTGCTACACAAGCTCACAAGGAAACCAGCCCACCTGGAATGTGCCCCAGGGTACAGACAGCAGCTCCCTGTGCCTTCCCTGCATGGATCCCCAGCTCCATCAGGGCAGGGGCTGTTATTGACACCAGGAGTCACCCATGTACCTACAGAGCTCTGTACGCACAAACAGCTCAGTGCCAGCAGCTCCGTGCCATCATCTGGCTCAGGGAGCCAGGGCTTTCCAGCAGGCTCCATTCCTTTGGGCAAGGCTAGGAGTGGCCCCATTAGCCAAGTGCCTGAGGAATGAAAAGTTACCTCATCATCTTACGGAATAAGCACGGGTTCTGTAGGAACCTTAAAATCCCAAACTCTTGGGACCATCTCACCTTGGGCAAGGTGGTTACCTCATCTCCTGCTGCTGAAGTTTGCCAGGCTGGTTCTGTGCTGAAAACAGGCACAGATATGGAAAGGAATAAACCCACTACAGAGACAGAAGGATATGGAAGCTGAACACTGCTTTTGCCTAACTCCAGACACAACGCAGAGACTAGACCCCAAATTTCCTGAGGGTGCGACACGCAGAGCACACCTTGCTGGAATAACCCAAGAAAACACAGCAGTTAAACTCCAGACTCATGGCAAATACTGCAAATATAGCTGACAGTATGAAACTGATTTTGTGCTTTTGAAAGCTGCTCATTCTCACATTTCAGTGTTTGGGAGCTATTACTTGGTCAGTATCACTGGGAGGCAATTTTCTCCTGGTTCCAGTGTGGGATTGGGTAAGGCTGTGCTTGCAAGGACCCTGCATCATGCTGTAGCTGCTGGAAACCCTCCTAAGCTCAGTCAGCTGTGTGCTTGGGACACTTGAATGCACTGAATTTAAATGACAGTGCAGTCTTCCAACTCACAGAGCCTTCTAATAACATTTGTTAATCCAAGCAAATATCAAGGAATCTGGTCAGTGCCAGTGCTGAATCTGCTAAGCATGTGGGCTGCTTGCTAAATCCCTAATAGGTGGTGTCAAGGGGTTTCTGTCATTCCTGCCTTTGGGAGGCCAAACCCACCCTGAAACTCCTTCCTGCAATTATCTCGCTCCCTGTATTTGGGGAATCATGCATGGCTCCTTGCAGACTCCACACATTCAATAAAATCACGCAGTGTGACAAAGGTATGTTTGAATAATATTCTTCTCTTGTGTGCTTTTAAATGTGACATGTAAGCCCGTTGTAATTAAAGTTGAAGCAATAAACCTTAGCCATTGATTGCACTCAGTAATTAATTATTGATTGCAGTGCTTTACATACATATAGCAGAGGACAGTTCACCTGTGCAGCAGACAGCACTTTGCTCAGAAATACCCAAACACAGCCCCTCTGTGCAGGACTATACAGAACTTTACAAAAACTGGCTCTAGGGTTTCCAAGTTTATTTCTGTATTAACCTGCACGGAAATGTTGGTGTGGAGTGAGAGCAAGCCATTGCTTTGGCAAAGTCAGTGTTAACTATTCCCAATCCAAACTAATTTTGCAAATGAGGATGCACAGATGCAAAAGAGGCTCTTTCTCTGTTAAGAACCTTGTTAATAAACCTGCCATCCCTGCACATCCCAAATCCTGACAAGCCAAGCTGCAGTAAGACGCCTACACAGCAGCAACAGTAGCAACATCCCTGCCTAACTCTTGGGAAGGAGCAGGGAGAGGACTTGGAGGTGTGAAAATGGGAAGCATCAATCAGGCAGAGCATCCATGGAGATGCAGGACTAGTAAAGATCAGAGATCTAAAGTTGAGCATCAGGTGGGAACAATTTTTCCCATTTACAATGAACTTAAAGAGAGCCTCTCCATTATAAAAACCCAAAGACAACTGGTTTAAAAACAATTAAAAATTACTAATAGCGTGGGGACACTAAAATTAAGGTGGAATGTAAAGGAAACCTGCAGCTTGCTTGAGTGGAGCAGATCTTGGCTGTGTCCTCCAGCTCCTCTGGCCAGGAAATGACCCAGGGAAGTTCTGTCGGGTGGGTGCCCTGTGCAGGAGGTGGCATGGGAAGGGGCTGCCCAGCTGTTTTGGAGTGGGCCGGGAAAGGGGGGTTGGAAAGGGGTGGGCTGTACCTGAAGTCGCTGTAGGGATGGATGATCCAGAACCCGGCAGACTTAACTCTTTCCTGCTCCCTCTCCACGGCCTTCTGGCTGCCAAACATCCTCAAGGAGAATTTGTTGACCCCCGGCTGGAGCATGGCCCCAAACTGCCTCTGCATGAAACCGGCCTGGCCGAGCCTCTGCTCCTCATCTGGGGTGATCTGGTCGCACCCTCCACCTCCCTCCACTTTGATGGAGGTCGAGGAGCAGGCCCGGGGGGGCGGCTGCNCTCCCCGGGAGAGGCCGGCTCCCCCTCGCCGCCAATGAGCCGCTTCTCCTCGGCCGCGTCGTGGAGGTGCCTGCTGGTGAGCGAGGACAGGCTCCCTTTGAAGCGGCGGCAGTCCCCGTTGGTGCTGGTCTTGGCGCCCTTGCCGCCGGCCTCCGTCTCCAGCAGGCCGGGGTCCCCCCCTCGGCCGGGGGCCCCCCCGGGGGCCCGGGTGGGCCCCGCCGAG
>VZRH01005343.1:879-84448 GCA_013397555.1 Urocynchramus pylzowi | reverse complement strand
CGCCAGCTTATCAACAGCAGCATCGTAAACATGACAAAGTAAATAGATAGGAGCGAGAATATTCCTTTTTCTCTGGGATGCGGGCGCTCCCTGCTCCGCCCGGAGGTGTGGCTGCTGGGGGCAGGTTTGCTTGTGAAGGCACGGGGGGTTTTGTGGCAAGGGGCGAACCCAAATCTAAAGGAAAACCAGCGGTTCACCTTGAAAATCTCACTTGCATGCAAAGCAGGGGCTCGGGAGTGCCCGTGTTCCCTAGCAGAAGTTTGCCCGCCGGGAACACGCTGCCTTTGCCCCCGTCCGCAGCGTCCCGGAGGTTTGGGAGGACCCTTCTTCCCTGGCTGTCGGTACTATTGCTCTCCTGCGGGGCTGGATGTGGAGAAGTCATCCAAAACCGAATAAACAAAAGGCAGCTGCAGCTGGGCGAGCTCCGCCGCTGGCCTGCGGAGGCTGGGCTGGCAGTGCGGGCTGCGTGGGCTCTCCCCGCGGCGGGGGAACCCCACTTCCCAGGGGGCTCCTGAGTCAGCACTGCCCGCCGAGGCTGCTCGAGAAACAGCTCGGGCTGGGAACGCTGCTACCCCTCCCTGCTGCCCACAGGGCACCTCCTGTCACAGAGGCAAAAGCAGCGGGGGAAAAACGGCTACCATTAGGCGTTTCCCTACCTTTTGATATTTGAGAGGCTTTTTCTGGAGAAAAAGAGGGAAAGAGGTGGCAATCAGCCCTGCCTGTGCTGATTTGGGAATGGCTGCTTGTTCTGTTTAAAAAGCTCCTAGATTGATAAAGTGGTTCAAATAGTTCCTAGTGCCGAGCCTGTGAAACCAGTGGAGTAAAATTAAGAATCTGTTTGGCCATATGAGAGCTTTTGGTGTGTATTTTTTTGCAGAGGTTCAGCATCTGAGTCTTTCTAGAATGTTTGTTGTTTCAGACATTGCAAATCCTACCTGCTAGCAGAAGGAAACCACGTGAACTGCGCAGGCAGGGAGGCTGAGCACGGCAAGGAATGCCCACGGCAGGCAGAGGAAATCCCCACCTCACCTCTGTGCTGCTGCTTTGGGAGCAAAAATTCCCCTTCTCCCTTGCAGGAGCCACTGGCCAGAGGTGACTGTGCCTGCAGAGCAGCAGGATGCTCCTGCAGCTCCACGGCAAGGAAATGCTGCTCAGCAGTGACTCCACCAAACACACACACAGCACATGCTTCCTCATCTTTGTTTGCCTCTCCCAAATCCTTTCTTCCATGTGTTCTACCTGCTCCTCTTCTACTCCCACCTCCTGGCACAGCCAGACTGCCTGTGACTCATTCCAAATACTCCACAGCGCAAATATCATTTAATATTATTATTTTCATCACAATTTCTAATAAAATGAGCTTTTCTGGGGGAATAAATTTTATTTTTTCCAATGCTCCAGAAGATTTGATAATGTGAACTAAGCCAGGGAGAGCACTAAAGGTCTTTTCCCTGTTTTTCTTCCCTCCTGCAGGCACTAGGGATGCTGAGGTGTAAGCACTTCTGTGCCTCAGCTGCAATCAACTGCCTTCCAAAAGGATGTGTTTTGATTAATGAGGTGCACCAACATCTGAAACTGATGCAGCTTCTTAAGCGTAGTCCCTCGTGTTCCCAGGGAATGACAGAGCAGGAAAGGACGTGCTCAAGGAACCAAGCTGTTCGTCCTCTCTCAGCTAGAGGTGCTCTGGCTGGCACTCAGAAAAGGCCACTGTTCCCTGGCCTGGCTGGGATTGCTGTGCCTGGTCTGGTGACAGGGTCAGGCTGTGCCTAGTTTGGTGACCAGGATCAGGCTGTGCCTGGTTTGGTGACAGGGTCAGGTTCTGCCCGGTTTGGTGATGGGATCAGGCCGTGCCTGGTTTGGTGACCAGGATCAGGTTGTGTCCCTGGTTTGGTGACAGGGTCAGGTTCTGCTTGGTTTGGTGACAGGGTCAAGTTGTGCCTGGTTTGGTGACGGGGTCAGGGTGTGCCTGGTTTGGTGACAGGGTCAGGTTGTGCCTGGTTTGGTGACCAGGATCAGGCTGTGCCTGGTTTGGTGATGGGATCAGGCCGTGCCTGGTTTGGTGACCAGGATCAGGTTGTGCCTGGTTTGGTGACAGGGTCAGGTTCTGCCCGGTTTGGTGATGGGATCAGGCCGTGCCTGGTTTGGTGACCAGGATCAGGTTGTGTCCCTGGTTTGGTGACAGGGTCAGGTTCTGCTTGGTTTGGTGACAGGGTCAAGTTGTGCCTGGTTTGGTGACGGGGTCAGGCTGTGCCTGGTTTGGTGACAGGGTCAGGTTGTGCCTGGTTTGGTGACAGGGTCAGGTTCTCTCCCAGCCCTGAGGCAGGGGGAGAACCCCACAGAACAGCCAGCAGCAGGACTCTGCTCCACCCTTGTGCAGGACAGAAATGATGGGGAGCAGAGGCTGAGCTGGGCTGAGGGCACACACTGCACCATTCCCTGTGCCCATGAGCCTGGCACTGCCCAGCCCCCACTGGCCAGTGTGTACATCACAGGTGGAATTCCTCACCTACAGACCACAGGTACCTTTACACCTCTCTGTAATAAAGATGAATCTAAGGAAGCTCTGTGGGCTCATGGAACCATCCAAAGTGCTAAATCCAGAAGGTGCCTCCTCGTGCACCTCTGTCTTCAAGTGTGGGTTCCTAAACACTTCTAAAAACTTGGCTCCAGCAGTGCCAGGTAGCCAAACTCAGAGGAATTTCTCGACTCTTTAAATGTAGTGACAATTTTGTGTTGAAAGAACTTCAAAGTAATGGTATTTTACTTGAGAGCCTTCCAAGAACTAAGTGTAGAGGATGGGAATTATCCTTGTCTAATGGCATGAAACCACTACCAGAGATGGAATTTATTGCCAGCATTGTGGCACTGCTTTCCATGGCAGCAAATGCACCTTTAGAAGCAGATTTTTAGAATATTTCACTGTCTTGAATATCACCATCTGCACAGTACATTCAAAGGGGGGATGGAGAAGTCACCTGTCAGGAGAAGGCAGAACTGGTTTTGAGGGAAATTATCTCCTTTTTAACAATATTAACAATATTTGTCAATACTGCTCCAAGGGACTTGGCATAGGTACAAAGGGAATGGATTTAGTGGGGAGAATGCAGGTGAAGCAGCCAATGATTTGTTTGTTTAAGGAATTTTGCCAGCTCATGTTGCTTATATATATTTTTATATTTTTATATATTTACATTCATATAGATTGTATTTTGATAAAAATCCAGTGCTACACTGCAAATGTGAAAACTCCCATTCCAAATGAGCTCAGGACTACAGAAGAATAGGCTGAGAGCCATAAGAACTGATATCCTGTGGCTCAGGGTACACAAACAGCAGTGCAAGCTGGTCTTTCAGGCCCACCTTGACTTGGGTGAGAGCTCCCATCATCACCCTTGGGCCTCTGGATTCCCAGTAAAAAAGGAGTCACTAAACATGTGGCAGGGCTTGGAAGAATAGGAGCAAGTCCTTTCAAAGCTGCCTATTGTTCCTAGCAGGCAGCAGGTAACTCATAATTGGCATTTGAAACTCATGAAATATTCAACACTACAAACCAGGGAAATTCTGCCTTGGAGTTTTGGTGGGAGAAGCTGCACTCGCTGCCTCTGCAGCTCCAGTCATAGCTCAGAGATAATGAAGAAATAATCGTGATAAATACACAAATCCTCGCTCACCCTTGGCCCTATTCATTACCCAGGTGTGCTGTCACACTGCACTCATTGAAATTCAGCCTGGGCTTTGCTCCTGCTCTCCTTGTTCCTTAGAGGAGCTGCACAGTGGGGACTGCAATGTGTGCCCAGGCTGATTTAAGTCCCAGAGGGCACCAGGCTGGATAAAGGAACCATGTCCTTTGGTTAAGGATAAAGAATATCAGGATACCTGGATTTCCTTTAGACATGGTTAGATATCCTTTGGATATCCTTTAGATGTCCTTAAGGACAGCCTGGATAAAGGCTCCATTGTCAAGGAGCAATGGGAAGGGAGATCCATGGCTGGGATCAGGGCAGGGGGACAGACAGGAGTTCCCCAGAGCTGCTGTCAGGATGGAAGGAAGGAAGAGTTGCTGTGGGTTTGGGGGCAGAACTGTTCAAAGTCCATCAGTGGGAGCACAGAGACACTGAGCAGATCCCCAGTGACAGCAGGAGCGGAGCCTGGCACGGGAGCTGAGATGCACAGCAGGATGGAAAAGCTGCTCCCAGGAAGTGCCTGGAAAGCAATATTAACTCCAGCTTCCAGAGGGAAATAAATCCCCAGCAAGCCTGCTCTCCTCACCCTCGTAACCAAGATCAAAGTGTGAGTGCTTGTCACGGGTGTGAGGGGGTTGCTGGGAATGTGCTGACAACCAACAAACAGCTTTGCCACCCGAATGCAAAAAGGACATGTTATCCAAAAATTCAGCCACGTTGGTGGCTATGGAAAGAATTCCCAGACTGCAGCAAATAACCCCCTGAAATTTCCAGGATGTTCTGCAGAAGATGGTAATCCTCACTGGAGCAAGCAGCTGAAAATCCCAGCTAGGAACAGAGTGATTAGCATAAGCATCTTGCCACCTGACCTTTAATGTTCCCCTTGGAGAACAGGAACCTTCCTAGAAATAGGAAAACAGAGTCAGGTAACCATGGGTGGAGCTGTAAGGAAGAGAAATGACAGAGCTCATAGGAGCTGCTGAGATTAGAGCAGCTGCATGATTTAGTCACAATTAGCTTATAAAGTTCCTGTCTAAACTCTACCAATGACTTCTCCAACATTCAAAGTGAAATGCTTATATTGAGCACGTATCTTGGACTTGAACAAAATCTGTCTTCCAAATATATATTCCATCAAATTTCCATTTTAAAACCAAGCACTAGCTTATTTTTCTCCCCTGATCTGGAGTTATTCAGGAGAGGTTTGCTCCAACTGGACCAGCTCAGTGCTTATCAAACGAGTCCTTCTCCAAACAGTGCCTTTCAGCAGTGTTTAATGAGCTGCAGCCTCCCAGACAAGGATGGATCCCTCTCTGGAGCCTGTCCTGCTGATGGATCTCCTGTCTACAGCCACTGTGCTATTCTGGATGGTCAGGCACTGCTGGGTTGGATGGCAAATGTGCTACTGCTCCCACAAGAGCCATGGCAGCTCCAGCTTTGGCAAGTCCAGACTCTGCTCTTGGTGAGCTGCATTTGCTCTGGGCTCACTTTAAACCTCTCTTTTTCTCAGCAGAGGTTAATCAAACTCAACATCACATTTCCAACCCAAAGCCTGTCAGGCACTTGTACAGCTGTGTTTTAGGAACTCATAATCCTCAGGGATGTACCTTAGCATTGCCTCCCTCCCTCCATTTGCTGAAGACAGGCAGAAGATTGAAAAATTTGAAATAGGAGACTAATTAGAAACAAGATGCTCTGCAAGCAAAATGGCCATAAAAGAAATTCCTTGTGAGTGGAGTCTCTCATGCCCAATGCACAGGATTCAACACCAGCCTTCTCTCCGTAATTCACAGCACATGGATTCTCCAGTGTCTGCTCATTTATTCATGCTGGTGCCATGAGCAGCAGCTTGGAGCAGAAGATTCTCAGAGATCCCTTCCAACTTAAATTACCCTCTAATTCTATAATGCTATGACTCAGGAGGAATTCTCTTTTTACTCCAGCCACCTACTTCCAGAACCATGTAGGAAGATACTCACTTTGAGACAAAACCCCTCTGTCAAATTAGTTTTAAATGATCAAACAGGCTGAAATATTAGTAGGAGGGAACTGACACAATGATGGATACAGGGCATGACTCTGCAAGGTTCACTTCTTCAGGCAGGCAGCAAGAAGTCAGGATTTGGGAGAACAACCTCAAGGTATTTCCATTCTGACTCAATATCCCTGGACTTGTGAAAACAGCCAAACTGCAAAGCCAACCTTGGTCAGCACATCTTGAAGCAGAAGAGCTTCAAGCAGATGCCTGTTGATCACTGCCCCTCCCAGGTACCCCTGCCACGGTGCCACAGAGGGATTTTCAGGAGTTATCCCATGCACACACCCCTGCCATGGTGCCACAGAGGGATTTTCAGGAGTTATCCCATGCACACACCCCTGCCATGGTGCCACAGAGAGATTTTCAGGAGTTATCCTTCCCACTCAGTAACTTCAGTGGAGTAGAGCTTCACTGCCATGAAAACACAGCCAAGGAACACAGAGTATTTTTTTCTGCCTGCATTTTGTTCTCACTGGCACAAGCACATCCTCTACAAACAAGCAAACAGGTTAGGGCAGCCTGAGTCCTCCAGACATCCCCATTCTCCTGCAGGGAAAGGAGGATTTGTGCCACCACCATGTGTGTGGCTCAGCAGCGGTGTCAGCAGTGCCCAGCGCCTCAGGAGCCAGGAGATAAGGAGAGGAAAGGCAAAAGAATTCATTTGATAAGGCTGCAAATAATACTGAGATTAAAATAAAGCTCTTTCTGGGCTTTGCTGTAGAACCCACCCTTGGGTGGAACTGCCTGTAGCCCACTCAGCACCAGAAAGGTCTCGTGGTTATCCTAAATGCGAGGTTATTCCCTGCAGTTTGCTCCTGCCTGTGTCTTCATATGCACATCTGTGCTTGTGCTGATCAAGCTCTGCCTTCAATTCTGGATCAAAAATGTCCCATCTGTGTCATTTGTTGCTGTTGTTTAATTATAGGTGTTACAGAAAATCCTGCTGATGTCAAAAGCCAGCAGAGAATATGGCAGCAGAGGAAACAAGCTCGTGGGCTCCACATGCCAGCTGAGAGCTGCTTCATTTTTGCTTCTTTAGGTTCAGAGAAAGCTTTGGTGAGGAGCTGAGCAGGGAAAAGACAGAAGAGGAGGGCAGAGCTCCATGAGAACATGGGAAGAGGGCAGGGGGAGCATTGTCTGCACTGCATGATGAAGTTGTGCTGCAATGCCACCATTAAGGACAAGCTGAACTTCACTATAAGCTGCTTTGTGGTCATTCTTCATCTCAACTATCTAAGCTGACATTCTCAACACCTTATCTTTACCAAAAAGGGTATTTCCTTCTTTTGAAAGATAAGCAAAACCTGCTGGCTTTGTAAGCAAGAAGGTTGTGTGTGAAGAAAAGAGGAAAAAAAAAAGAGAGAAAATGTGATTTTCCCTCTTTTTTAAATGGTAGTTTAGGAGGCAATGAATTACTCAAGTGGTTAATAATAAAATGAGATTAGGACTTCTTAATAAAGGAAAGTGCTGGTGCTGTTCACTTGACAAAGGTGAAATACCCAGCAGAGCCAGGAGGGGGGAGGCAGAAGGTTCATTCCATGTTTCCTTACCTGTGCCCCTCGCCTCTATCCTGCAGGCACCTCCCTGGTTCTCAGGCCAAGGACTAACTAAGGTTTCCTCCTCCCCAGTGCCATCCTGGTTAAGCAGTGCCAAATCCTGGGATGCTCCTGGAGCTGAGCAGAGGGAAGCAGAGTGCCCAGCCCTGCCCCCTTCATGTTCCCAGAGCCCACCCAGGGCCTCCCCACGGATTGATTTTCACAGCCTGTGCTTTCATTTGTTTTCAACACTCTGCTGACCTTTGTGTGAGGGTTTAAACAAAGCTCTGCAGACCCTTGAGGCTGCTGCCTTGATAGTTTCAGTTCATCACTGCAATAAATTTGCCTGGGTGGATGGTAGCCTTGTGTGTGCTTTTGGGCAGGGGAGGGATCCCTCACCTGGCTCCTCTGTGGATGCTGAAGCTTTTTTTGGTGAAATCAATGAGAAACTGCAGCTGTTACTGCTCAGTGCTGCTGAGGCAGGGCAGCACCCAGCAGCTCTAGATGCTGCTTCCAGGGCTGTCTTCAGGCAAGGCTGTGTCCCATGTGATTTGCAGAGACATTCCTGGAGCAGGACAGAAGCCAGGCCTTCCTGATTTCCCCCTGAACCATTAGCTGACAGAATCAAATTCCCTCCTGTGCTCTCCCTGCTGCCTGATGGTGTCTTAAATCTTCTGTTCAATGGAGCAGCTTCACTGAGATGCTTCCTGTGGGACACCAGGCAAACAGGGAAGGGGCATTTGCTTCACCAGCTGCAATTTAGGAGAATGAAAACGCTTCTGTTTTTTGGGGTTTTTTAGAAAAAAAAGCTTGAATCTTTCTGGCAGAGTTCTGGATGATGTGACAGCACATGCAGCCCCACACATGGCTGGTCTGTGGTGGGATTATGGGGAGCAGCCATTTGTGGATACCTGACTTTGGCAGCATTTCCCTCATGGCTCAGCTGCTCCCTGCTTGGCACACAGGCTGGCATGGTCCCCAGAGAGCCACCACTGCACAGAGAGGTCCAGTGTCCCACTCTGGCTGGCCCCCAGGACTCACACACTGCACTTCCACCCCTCTCTGGGGCTGGGTAAAACCCTGCCCGAGGTGACACGGGCCACGTGCCCACGCAGTTTCCAGGGTTATCTGTGTTCCCACAGTGTCTGGCACAAAACATTGATTTCTGCTGGCTCTGTTCACATCCTCAGATACAGAAAGCTGAGTAAAGCCCACCCAGACCTGCCACCATCTCCTCCTGCTCCCACGGAGAGGTCAGGCTGAAGAGCACTGTGGAGTGGGGACATCCCAGGGCACACTCCAGCCCAGAGGGAGCACTTCAGGTTAAACAATAACAAAGCCACTGCTGTCCCCCTTCAGAGAAACTTCATGTCACAGTACACACTTGACAAGCTGTGATCAAAGACTGGTCCAGGAATAATTGTGTTGTTAGCTACTTCTGGGCTTATTAATTGTTTTTCACCTTTCTGCAAAACCTTTCACAAATCCTCATTTCAGTGAAGCAAGAAAACTTCCACCTCCTTGGATTTGCAGGCTTTGCCTAACAGGATTAGGTGACAGGATTTCTTTGGAAACGTGTGGTGATGGAAACACCTCCTTCACGAGTAATGGGGGGAAAGCTCACAACTGTGCTGTTGCTTCTATAAATTCAGACTTCTCAAGAGGGGAAAGGGTTCAGAGCAGGTGTTTGCCCTTTCAGTATGAGGGAACGCTTAACTTTTCCTAGCAGGGACGAGACTGGAGTGGGATGGACAGAGATAGATCCTGCCCTTTCCCCTGGCTGGAAGGGTCTCCAGGTGCAGAAGACCCTCACAAAGGTGATTAAACTCCACCCAGCACTTGTGGGAGCAGGTGTTTGCACCAAATTCAAGATGAAGATCCTGTTCAGCGGAAAAGAACTGGAAGACAGACTTTAATAGAAAAGATCCTGGGAGTGTAATCTTTTCTGGTTAAGCAAAAGAAGTGGAAGTAATTATTTGATAATCATCTCTAAGTACCCACATGGAGAGGTGGAGACCTGAACACAGAGGACTCCTCACACCAGCAGATGGAGTTGCAAAAGAGACGCTGCCTGCGAGCTCCACGCCTCCAGGCCAGAATTAAGTTAATAATTTTTCATGTTGAGGGCAACTAACCTCTAGATTGACACGATGAAGTTCTCGTAGATTCTCTGTCACAGGAAATTTTAAGCAGAAGATTAGATTTTTTTCATAAAAGGTCTGCCTTAGCTCAATCCCAGATACTAGATTTGAATCTGCAATCAATTTGGGTTCGTCCCAGCTCATGTCGCAAAGGAAGCCAGAGTAAATGTTAATAATGTTCCTTTCTATATTAAATCCTGGAAAACAGAAAGCCAAGTGAACAGGAACAGTGACTAGTCTGCTCACACCCTTTTCTGAGTCACTTGTGGATATGCTCTACTGCTTACATGCAGCAATAATCCCTAAGGAGCTCCTCTGGCACTATTGTGGGGCTCCATCCCTTTCTTTGTCTGCCCATGTTAGGACCTTCCCTCACCCTCTCTGGCTGCTTAGTTTCCTCAAAAAATGGATTTTCCAAAGCCTTCTGAAACTTCCAATGGACAGTATAAATCAGATCTCGTTATTCCATTTAGTGATGACTCTTCAAAGATGTCCAAGAGGTTTGTAAACTCTCAGGACTCCTTTTGACCCTTCCCAAGTGGACCCAAGTAGATCCTTTTCATCCAAGTTCCTGTCCTGTAGAGGTTTGTGTGCTCAGAATTCAGGATTCTGGGTTTGGTTGCAGTGATCCATTTGACCACTCTTTGGGTCTGCTTCAAAGGAAGACTCCCAATGGATTCTTGGGGATTGTGGCTTTGTTTTTTGCAAGGAATCTTGCTGGGAGCATGGCAGTTGACGTCATGGCAGTGACGGGATGGTGAATCCAAACTGGAACCCACAAACAGTAAATTCTGTTGGTGCAAAATGTTTGTTTTCCTGGAGAAACTGAAAGCAAAATAATGAGATTTCCCAGTCTGGGTAATTATATTGCATGAATTTCCAAGTGCAGTGAAGTCAGCTTCAGCCTTCATGTTTTATTAATGCCTCGTAGCTCAGTAAAATGAGTAATAAACTGGCACTTTGGAGAACTGATGGAGCCATTCCCAAGGCTGGATGACAAGTAACCATTCATTTACTGAGTTCCCTCCAGCGGTTTTGCAGGATACATACAAAAACCATCAAGGAGCCACTGAAATAACTACTTTGCTTCTACACCACAGGTGCTGCTTAGAGTAGGTGCACAAATTCACCTCAGCACCTTGTGTCTGCTTTCTGTGTAGGGAAAATGAGGCAGAATGGTTACCTTGGCCAGATTACCACCATGAAATCAATGCTGGACTCAGGATTAAAAACCTGCTACAGTCTTGCTGTCACTTTCAAATCATTCCTCACCATTCTGGAGCAAAAATCCCAATTAATTGGAGGGGTTCTTTCCTCATAAATCCACTCTTTTATTCTAATTCCTCTTTATAAAGGGGCCAAGGAGAGAGGATCTGAAATAGGAGAAAACAGTCAGAAGTGCTCTTAGATCTGTGTTTTCCTCCAGTGAGAACAGGAAATTCTCAGATATTATCACTCCCATGTGTGCTCCTGGGACAATTTTCCTCTCTACTAAAAATTAAACCAGGGAAACCATATGCCCTGCTTAAATTTTCTGAGCAAGGCTCATTTGTAGTGTGTCAAGCTGCCAGCCTTTGTGACTGTTCACTGAAGCAAGTTTTATTGCCACAGGAGGTGAAATAAGGAAGATGCTCACTAGAGAGAATCTAAAAGATTTCACCAAGGCCTCTTAGCAAAGCAGTGGCAGGAACTAAAATGCAGAATTTCCTAATTCCTTGTGCCACAATCAGCCCACTGGAACAAACCATTCCTCTCCACTTGTGCTTGTTCAATGCTGCCTCTTAAAACCAGAATCCAGCTGTTGCCACTGAGCTGAAAGCAGCTTTTGTTAAGCATTTCCCTAAATGCATTCCAAGGCAGGTTTGTTTGCACTAAACCTGACGAGCCAGCTGCCACTGGAAGAGTCACTTCAATCCCCAGCTGACAGCCATGTCCTCAGAAGGTGTCCCTGGGCAGCAAGGAAAGCCCAGGCTGCAGTTCCATCACCTGACAGCCTCACGTTGTTCTGTGGTGGGTGAGGAAAGGGATAACAGCGCAGCACACCAGAGCTGGCACTGCTTTACCCAGAGGAGCTCCTGCACCTTCCACTCCTGTGCTGCAGATTCCATGCACTGGCCAGGGGATCATTAGGAACTGGAAGTCTTCTTAAGGCAAATGGAGCAAGTGGGATGAACAAAAAAAGGAATAAGGTTTGTAGTCAGAAAAGGAGAAGGCCCTGCTGTTCCAAGGTTGTTCTGCATTTCAGATCAGTAACAATGAACGCCCCAGGAAGAGCCAGCCAAGGGCTCTGAGCCTCCAGCAGGTCTCTGTGCCCCATCCACCTGTGTGCCCCAAGAGCCTGAGGTAAGGAAATGGGGATCCCCTGGAGAAATGAAGCTCACTGCAGCTCATGGGAATCATTATGTTGGGAGACAGTCCCTATCCTCCTGCCCTTGGCAGAGGTCAGTCTGGAAATGCTGGAGGTGAGAGTGTGCTTCCCAGAAGGAGTGGCAGCACATGCATGCCATGGATTTATGCTTGCAATTCAATAAGTCTGCCTGCTTGAATCCAACCCTAATTGTAGTGTGTCTCACTGATGATTTAGAGCATTTGATTTACTGATCTGATTTTACTCTTCCTGCAATTTCACCTCTTTGAGCAGATCTTGCCAGCAGGTTTTCATTACCAAATAGGTGGGTTTTTTAAATAGCACAATTGCAAGTCATAATCATAAATATCAATCTTCATAACTCATCTGAGCACTCCATGTTCTTGTAATGTCATGTGTCAGGATTCTGCTGCAGAGATAAAGCCCCATCCATGCAGCTGCCAGCCTCTCATTCCATTATTGATTCTGCCCTAGTTGCTGTAATTGAGTTTTTATACTTACCTTGCTCTTCAGTGTATAAATGCCCATCAGAGACAGGAAAAGAGACAGCCCAGGGAGTTCCACGGCTCAGCTCCTCTCAGCAGAAGAGGGTGCTGTGCAATTCTGATTAAAATGGATACTTCAGCAACTGAGGCTGTTAAACAGAGGATTGCCTGTCCAGGTATCAAACCATGTTACTCACACGTCAGCGGATGACTAGGAAAAAGTTTATATCCCTTATTTTTCACTGGATAGGATGAACGAGAGAATAATCTGCAATTTTCCACCACTGACTCATCTGCTCTGAGCTGCCTGTGTTACTGCAAGCCTTAAAGGGAACTTTTTGTTTAGTTTATAATCCAGGACACTGTTCTGAAATGCTTGCACGTTTAAGAACCAGATTCACCTCTCATTTAGTTTGGGCTCAACTCTATTTATAGGTGTGTTTGCAGGTGTGAGTTTAAGGACTGTGTCCTCAGCTGCCAGGCAGCCAAGGAGCCTCTCTGCTGTTGCCACGTTTACTGCATGGAACAGTGAGTTAAAGGCAGAGCTGGGCAAGGACTTTACTCTCCTTTGAAAGAAAGCAGCACACCGATTGCTCTGACACTCTTAAGAAACACTATGCATACAGATACGTACTGCTCTGAACTATTCCAGCTTGGAACTGGGAACCATTTCTGGGGCTGTGCAGCAACAACGAGGTGTGAATGTGAGAGCTGGCCGGGAAGCAGCAGAACATTTTTGGCCTTTTTGTGCTTCCACCACTAGAGAGCAGGAGAAGGTTCTCCAGGGTGAATACGGAGCATGAGAGAACAGCCCGCATCCAGAGTTACAGGTGGAAGTTCTGACAGCAATACACCACCCTGTGTTCCACTAGGACAAGCGAATTCTTTATTTTGTCTAGCCTAGACGCCACCCAAGGAGCAGAATATTCACCATTAGGGGCTGCACTATGCCAAAGGTACCTAGAAGGAAGGACACTATATTCATGTGCCTTGTGGTCTGTGATAATTATCCTGTAGGTATTTTTGCAACCTTAGGAAAGACATCTCTCTGAACCATGAGAATTGGTTCTGTGTTTTCAGCTTTTCAGTTTTTCCCGATGTTTTAGAAAATACAGGGTGAAATTATAGCTGAAACTACAACTTTACCAGTTGGTAGATGCTGAAAGTGGTCTTCACTCTCCAGTTCTTCTCTCCCTTCCATTTTCTTTACACTCAGGAAACTTTCACAAACATTTCTATTTCCTAATCCAGAAAATGTAAGAGTTTTTTGTTTTGCTTCCTTAGCTGTCTGACAGCTTAGAAGACTCCCTCAGTTTTTAAAGCCCTGCTGAGAGCCAGAGGCAGTAAAAGCAGCAGAGTGTAGGAGGCGGCTGGGGAAATGCAGCTCCCCCCTTTGAGCTGCAGTAACCTTTGGCTCGGGTTCATTGTGACACACAGGATAGCAAGGTGAGGCAGAGATGCCAGGAAGGGACTCCTTGCCAGGAAAGCTGTTGGGATGTTTAGAGAAAGAAGGGCTGGAAGCCCTGCAGGACACTGTGTGCTGGGCTCTGCCTGGGCACTGTCACATGGTACCTTCAGGGGAGGCTCAGGACTCTGGTTTCAGCTGTAACTGCTGGAAAAAAGCACAGAGCATCTGCCTTCATCTCATCATGGGAGAAAGGACAAAGCAGTGAAGACACAATGAAGGAAGATCCCAAATGGATGCAGAGTGCATGTCCCCATCCACATCCTGTGCAGGGTCTGTGGGAGCTTGTTCTGCCTGCCAGTCACGTGGTCCTGCAAAACCTCCTGGAAAAGGAGGCTGCCAAGCCGGCTCTTATGAGGAAGTGTTGCCCGGGCCTGGAGGTCACGATTGGATGTTTGCATCCAGCAGCCCTGTCAAAGCCATGCCACTGGCACAGGAGTGACACTGATCCGTTCAGGCAGAATTCCTGCCATTTTACACTCCAAGGAGCTTGTTCTGCTCTGTATTTTAGGGCACGTGTACAGGAAGGACAGGGGGACAAAGGCAGGCAGGTACCAAGTGGAGTTTCTCAGCTACTCTAAAGTCCATTCAAATTCCTTTCTGCTTTGTTCCTTCACAAAAGCAGCTTTTTCCACTGAAGTCATTTTCCCCACAGGATGGATCAGCAGCTCGTGCTGAAACCCAAGCCAGCACTTTTCTCTAGGATGACAACCAGCTAAGGTTCCACTTTCCATATTGCCTGACCTAGTTAAGACACAGGCACAGCCTGCAGAGCTGCAGAAGCCCAAGGTGGCAGGCAGGGGAGCACAGCCTCCCTTCCTGCTGGTGGGGAAGAAGGTGCATTTGCTTGCACACTTCAGCTGTAAACTTCCTTAAGTGGACTGCTGCAATCAAGGAACAAATTATCTCCATTATGGTAATGTGGTTCAGACAAAAATCCTGTTACAAGTCCTCACTAAGCAGCCACAGTTTCTCAGTTTAGAATGGACAGGTAGAACCCTCTGACCTGACCTCAGCTTGGTTTACAAATTCATTTTAGACTCTTTTTCAGGTTAACTAAAGGAAATGCTTGGTAGGAATTAAAGATAGAAAATAACGAAGGAAATGAAGATCTGACATGGCTTTGAGAAAGGGAGATGTGGAGTAGGAATCTGTCTCTAAACTTCATTAGTTGCCATGTTTTAAAGTTAAAAGGCTGTTCACAGTTAGTACAAAAGGTTATGTCATCTGTCTCCAACTTTCTTAGGGGGAAACTCTTCCAGAATATACCTGGCTTGATGCTTACAAGTTCTTCTCCAACTTTTCAGCCTAAATTTACTTGTGGTGCACTCATGGCCATGTACTCCTGTCCCAGTGTGACCCCTGAGGACCCCACTGCTCCCTTGGACACTGAGCCACTGACCAGAGCTCCTTGGGTGTGACCATCCAGCCAATTCTTACCCACCCTGTGGCCCACCCATGAAATCCATGTCTCTCCAGTTCAGAGCCTGGGATCATGCAGGACAGTGTCTGATGCTTTGCACAAGCCCAGGCAGATGATTCAGTTGTCCTTCCCTCACCCCTCACCACTATAATCCTGTCACATGAAGGCCACCACATTTGTCAGGCAGGATTTGCCCCTAGTGAAGCCATGCTGGCTGTCACCAATCACCTCCTAACTTTGCATCTGCTGTAGTGCAGATCTTCTCCATCTCGCTGGGTCCTGAGGTGAGACTGCCTGGCCTGTAGCTCCCCTTATTTCCCCGTTTAAAAATACATGCATTACATTACTGAAATGCCCTTGCTGCCAGCCTTGTCTTTAGCAGATTGAGTGGGATTTAGTCCTGCTGCAATTCTAATAACTTAGTGAGGGGTTACCACTCTGCTCTGCTTTTGTTTGTTCTGTTGTGATGGGCTTCATTAGAGTGATTGAGAGATTCTAAACCCAGCTAAACCCAGCCCCTGCTGCTTTGGCACTGCATAAAAAAAGTCTCAAAGCTGCTGTCTGAGAGGGCTGATGTTCTAGAGGAAGGGTCAGGGAGCAAAGAGAGGCCAAGGGTGGGAAGGTGCTCCAGTCATGCTCACACAGTCATTCAGTGGTGAAGGCAGGTGTAGGCAGGGTGTCCTGAGCCCCAAGCCAGGTCAGTGCACCCACGCTGAGTCTCTGCTGTGACACTCTGAGACATCAACTCACGTTCCATTTCCACAGCCCCCCTGTCACTGCCTTTGTAAGAGATCACACCTAACCCAGCTCCAGTCTGAACAGATCAGTTCACACAGTGCAGCGTGGACCAAGTGTGGCTGCATTTGAGAATAACCCTGCTGTGCCCAGCTCGGGTGTGCCTGCACAGACCCAGCAGGGTGCAAGGGCTGCTGTTCAGGTTGCCAGGGCAGCTCAGAGCATGCACTCGAGATAGGGGCCGTTCCCCAGCCTGTGGGGCTGGGGTGTGAGGGCAAAGGGTGGTGTAGAAAATAGCAACCAGAGTTACTGTCTTGTGTCCTCAGCTCTGGCTGTGACTCATTACCTGAATTCTATTTAAACTGCTGTGCCCCAGGGGACTCCTACCAGCACCTCTCTCCATCCTGACAAATAAGCCCACCATCCTTCTTGAGAGTCCTGAATTTAAGGCCAATAGCTTCCCCACATCCTATGTACTATATGTGACCCTGGGCAACACCTGGGGCCTTAGAAACTGGCAGTAAGTTTTCACTAAAATATATCAGCAAAAGGGAAGAGAAAGCAAAGGAATTCTGAGGGAGAATCTGCAGCAGCACTGCATTACGGAAGAGGGAAACAGTAAAATTTCTTCTTTGCCACTGTGGTGAAATTGCATCTATAACAAAGTGCTCTGTCATGGGCTCCTTATTGACAGAGTTTGTAGGCAGTTCAGAAAAAATGACACAAGTGGTGAGGGAGCTGAAAGGACTGACTTGTGAAGAAAGATTAAATTTACATAATTAAATATGTACAGCTTGGCTCAGCAATGACAGGGTGTGTTTCACACAGGGGGTCCTGTAAACCGCCTGCCAACAGCTGAAGGGTTTGAATACAGGAAGGGCAATGCAGTTTGTTACAGAGTGCTGTCTGAGAAGGGAAAGGGAAGGGAGTAAAGGCAGCAAGGCTAAAGCCCAGGAGTCTCCTGCCAGTGATGTACTGATGCTCCATGAACCATGCAACTGAGCAGAGACATGTCCAAGGCCTGTGGAAATAAAAGTCCAGAGCACAAATGCTGAAATAGCTCTGATACCCAGAACTGGAGCACTGGAAGGGAAAGCGCTCTGAAGCCAGTGTAGAAGACACTGCACCTACTGCAAGCTCCTGGACAAGTGGTTTGAGTCCTGGGCTGTGAAGAGGCACCAAGAGAAAGGAGCCAGCGGCCCCTGTGAACCCGGGCAGTGTCACCTGACAAAGGTGATGGCATCAGCAGAGGCCGTGCACACACGGAGGGACAGCAGCCCTGGGGGGCAGAGCTCATGGTGACACTGAGGACAAGGATCTCCTCAGAGGACACAAGGATCTCCTCAAAGGACACCTGAATGAGTCCCACTGTGCTGAGTTTCCATGAGCCTGGCCTTGAATGCAGCTGAGGAGCTGAGTCAAAACAGAGGGAGGCAACTTCTCTACAAGTGCAGCTTTCAGCCTCACCCCTCAGTTTTCTTTTGCACACATATTTTCAGTCTCAGAGCAAACTGAAACTGGTCCAACAATTGCTAATTGCCTGGTATCCCACAGAGCTCTCACAAAACCAGGGACTAATCAGAGACCCAAGCAGGGGAGTGTGTGTGTGAAGCACAGCTACACCTGTTCAGTTCCTGCAGGCAGCCTTCATAACTCTGCTAGAAAGCACAATGTTGCCATAATGCAGGAGAGAATTTCACCTTATATCTGTAAAATACGGAGCATTACAAACCCTGACTTCCTCACAATATTATGAACTTGATAATCTATTGGCAAAAAAACCCAGAACTCTCTGGATGAAAAAGCAAAAGGCTGATGCTTGTCCAGGTCCCCTGGACACTAGCAGCTCTGCAGACAATCAGCATTATGTTATGGACAAAGGATAAAAAAACCTCACCTTTCTGCAAATTATCCTGCTACCATGAACTGATACCTCCCAAACCAAGAACAATCAGCCCAGTTATTCCCAAATCCAGCTATTTATTCTTAGGTAGTAAAGTTCTATATCCAGTCATCCTGTCCAACCTGTAGACACCCAAAAGGAACAACGGCCCAAGGGTCAGGGACAAGTTTTTCCCCAGAATCTCCTCAGACAGTCCTTTCCAGCAGATCTGATTTGCAAGCTGCTGGAAGATCAGCTCAGAGTATCTTTGGAAATTACAAAGTACTGAGTGCACACCTTGGAGAAAAAGCAACCCAGATAAGATCGGGCTATCAGTTTCAGCTAAAACGTTGGGATTGTGCTTGAAAGAAATCAAATGCTTTCAAATTACCGAGCTTATCTCTTTGCCTTGTGTTTTTCCCGTGCCTTGAAGGCAAAGCTTCTCCCTTTCTCCGGACAATGGGGGCTGCAAAGGAGCCTTTTCAGTGTGTCAGGTCAATAGTCCAAAGACTGAGAAGGATTTGTGCTATAGATAGTAACAGCATCAAAGAGGCCATTACATCTTCAGCACCAGTAATCCCCATTTTAAAAACTCCATTATCTGACTGGTTCTTCATTTGCTTGTCACGTAATCCTTGTTGTTGTGGTAACTCAGGAACGAGTGCTGGGAGCTTAACAGAGACAATGATGGAATTGCCTGTCCCCGGATTTAGTCAGGATGGTTATGGGCAAGACAGAAAGAAATCAGGGACTAATGGAGAGTTCAAAGATGATAACTGAGCCAGGAATACAGTCTGGGAAGGTGCTGCTGCAATTCTGAAAGACTTATCAGACTTTCTTGGGGACTGACCTTTTTTCTGATTTCCATGAATCATTCAAGATCAAATCCCTGACTCTATTTTTTAGAAAACCATTCAGTGTAAGTCATAAATAGTGAACAGGTCTGTTCTCTGGATCACAGATTGCTGAATTTCCACAGAAATCAATGCCTGCTCCTGGGATGATGGAAAATGGGTTCTTTTATTAACCAGAACAGCAATTATTTGTTAATATTTATATCCTCTTCTAGAAAATTAGATGTCTTGGGAGAACAAAAAGATGCAGCACCTCTCTGCTCCTGGGCTGCCAGCTGTAGTTCAGTTCAAACTGGTACAAATCTCGATTGTAGTGACCTCCACAGGAGTGCTTGGCTTCTTCTGGAGGACATGGGCTGTAACTCAGGCAGCTGCCTTCTCTGTGATCACTGAATTGAAAGCAGAAGTGGGACTCCTTTCTCATCAAAACCAAAAAGGAAGCCCAATAGGTTTGTAAACCCATCATGGCTTAGCTGGGGAAGAATCCCTCACTTTCAAAGACACTTCTCAGTAACCAAAAATGAGTCACAAAGAAGAGGCTGAGAATCCAAGTGACCATCCCTGTGATCTGGAAGAGTCCATCAGGTGTAAGAAAGACCATACTGCCAAGTGCATCTACATCCCAAATGCAACCTCTCCTCACCAGAGCCCTCAGCAGCCCAGGAAAAACCAGGTTTCTGCAGGATTAGGGAGAGATTATCACAAAGCTATCTTCCTAAGAACCTGCTAAAATAGGGAGCACAAAGAACAGTAATGGCACTAAACATTGCCAGATCATCTTTAACTCTCAGGAATCTGATGCAAAGTCTGTTTTAAAACAGCTTTTGTAGAGACAATCCCTCAGGCAGCCCCAAGGCACAGGACCCATGACTAAACAGTACCAAATGACAAAATGTGGCTGCTCCCTTAACAAGCAACCTCTGAAGTGCTTCTCCTGTGTAGGACTGAAAGGGCTCAGCACTCAGCTGGAGCATCCGATGGAAATTCTGGGGAACAGCCTAATATTTAGCCTTGAACTGGAGCAAAGTATCCTGTGGAGCAGAAGCCAAGCTGCCATGTCTAAAAGGATAGCTCAGGAGCTGTCCATGGAAGAGCCTGTAAAATATGAAGGTGCTAGAAGTGGTTAGGAAATAAGGCAGCTATTGGGCTGCCTCAAAATTAAATAGTTAGGAATTAAGGAAGAAAAGTTATCCCCACGTTAAGCTGCTCTATGTGTGAAGGAGGGTAGGACAAAGATGTTTCTTTTAGAAAAGGCTCCCAGTCTTTGGTCAGTAAATCAGATGTGCTGGGGGTGGATGCAAATTCTCCAGTGCTGCTTAATGAATGGCAGCTGGCACCCATCAGGGGCTGAAGAGATAGGATAGCTGGAATCGCCTGCCTGGCGCTGAGGGAGGGGGCAGCACCATCCCTCACTGCCTGCACTGTCATCGCAGCAAAGGTGTGATATCTCTTTCTGGCTGCAGTGTTTGGACACCAAGCAGCCTCAACAAGAGTGATTTATTACTGTGTGCTCTTCATTTATTCAGTGCTGGGAATTTGCAGGAAACAGCAGTTAAAGAAATAGGAAGACAAACCCGGATTTCAGATTGCCTCGGTGTGACACTTTAGCAAACAAGAGAAGTGCTTTCCCATAAACTGCTTGTGATGGTCAGGCAGTGACTGGCTTGAGGAGATTCATGTCATTGGAACGAAGGGAACAGCAGCCCAGCATTCCCAGTGCCAGGCAGGCTGCAGGAGGAGACAGGGAAGGGAGCACTCATCTTTGAATGACAGATCTCTCTCCAAGCTGTGGAGTCAGCATCCTGGGTCCTGCAGCCAGTCCTGCCCAGAGCTCTCTTGTTTCCATGTTTGTTCCTGAGTTCTCTGACCTTCCTGACCATTTCCTGACCTGTAATGGTCACCAGCCCTGTCCTGCTTTCCCAGCTGAGGTGCTGTGCCCTCTGGGGAGGGTGCTGCCCCTGCCTGTGCCTGGGCTCCCTGAGCTGCTGACCTGCCCTTCCCTGTGGAACAGCCCTGCTCTTCCTGCTCCTGCAGCAATTCCACCTTTTTGTGAGGGCAAGGGGTGTGTGAGAGGGGTGGGATGCTTGGGGGTGGAATGGAAGAAGCAATTCTGCCATGATCACCTTCTCTTTTGTAGTTCTCCCCTTTTGCATACATTCATCATGGAATTCAGTATGGAACTGTCAGTAACCAAATGAAATGATGGTCTCAGGACTAAATGGGGTGGGGGATGTGCTAAGGAGTGTTTCATGAATTTGGGACAGGATTCAAAACAGCCACTGGAGAATGGCAATGGCAACCAGAGCCTCAAGAACAAAGCCAGCTCACACTGCTCCACCTGCAGAGAGCCAGAACCAATGCCTGCACCTGATGACTGCACCGAGAGCACTAAATGATTTCAGGTCTGCTCCCAGAATAAAACTGCCTTGCCTATTGAGAACTGAATGAGCCATGGAAAGCAAACTTTTCCCCTTTTTAGAGCAGCGTATGCAAGGATAGGACAAGGTTTTGTGTTTGAATCATTTGATAAATATGCAAAATTCTGGAATTCTTCAGGGCTGTTAAATATTTATCATTATGAAAACCATACATTTTCAGTGGGAGCCTAATTTGAAAAGAAGGCACAAGCTTTTAGGCAGGTGAGTAATCTGAAGGATGCATGCCTCAGTTTCCCAGATTAAACTTTTCATAACATAAGCACAAACTACTTCCAGTGGGACGTGCCCCTGTCTAAAGATATTAAAGCATGAATGCATGCACTGAAGTATGCTTCTATTCCACAGATGGATTTGCCTTCATGTCCTATTCAATTTAAAGTAATGAAATTATAAAATCTCAGTACAACAGAATGAAGAAAATGCTGCTCATGCTGCAGAGCTCACAGCAAATTGTACTCATGTCTCACTCAAGCATGTGAATTGCAATGATGCTCATTTCCCAGCAGTCTGCCTCCTAGGGAACTTAATAGACTTCTTGCCCTTCTTCAAGAAGAGGATTTTAATATCCCAAACTTGCAAATAGAGTTATATGCAATTCCATGACTCCCCCAAGGTTACACCATGGTGGTTTCCAATCCAAGCACTAGACAGTTCCTAAGCAAAGTAAATTTCAAGTGTAGGTCCCACACCGGGGAAGATGTCCGGGAACAAACCTGCCTTAAAGCCAGAGCAGATCTATGTGTGAGGATGATTCGTCACACGCTCAGGGGCCCTTTGCTTGCCTTGCTCTTAAGTTCATCCAGAGAAAACGAAGGTCAGGATTTGTGCACTGAACTCCAGGCACTTCCAGTTTCTAGACCTGCTGGATGGACAACAGAGCCTGGATCAAACTTCAGCTCTTCAAACAGCCTCAGCCCCACGGAAAACACGGAGCCCCCTAGAGCAGGGCTGCCCGGAGCTCTGGAGCAGGGATGACACCGATGCACTGTGGCCCTTGGGGCACTCAGCTCACCAGAGCAGTTCGGAATAAACGACATTCCCGGCAGTTCAGAAGGCATTAACTCAGACAGAGCCTGTCGGCTCCTCAGCAGTCGCTGCCAGTGGCAGCACTTTACAGCAGAGGGACCCCGCGGCCCCGCAGCCGGGCGGGATCCTTGCGTCCCATCCCGCAGGAATGTGGCGCGGTCGGAACTGGGGCAGGGGCTGACACGGAAGGAGCCTTTCAGCTCACTCGCCCAACAGCCATTAAACAGCAGCACGACACGCACATCTGGCCGAAGGCTTGCTGCCTGCATTGTTACCGGGCTGCCAGAGGTAGATGGATGGATGAGACCAGTGAATAAGTGGGACAGTGGGAATGCTTCAAAAATAGCATCTCCTCCCACTAATAGATCCTCTGCTCTGTACCTGAAGGGGAAACAGCCTGTTTGCTGAGCCTTTCTTCTTCCTGTTGTTGTTGCTACTACACAGAGCTCTGAAAATAGATCAGTAAACAGCTCTGGGGGAAAAGGTATAATTGATGATGTCTTGGACAGAGGCACCCTGTTGATCATCAGACTGGGATAAAAAGGCATTTTCTACACCATATATTTTCACTTTTTTTCCCCCACTGAAGTGACACTTTTGAGGTTGAGTTTGTCTGAGATCTATATTAGCCATAAAGTATGTGAGATAGTACCACCCAGCCTTGGCAATATTCTGTATATCCCCCTGGCCTGAGTCTGATATACATTTCCTTCTGTGCTCCTTTACTAGCAAATTCTGATTTCTCTAACTTGGTCTTTTAGTCAAGCTGAACTTAGCACTGGTGGTCCAATGTTTTATCTCGTCAAAATCAAGATGGGGATATGGAAGCAGAACTCTCAGAGTCTAAAGTGTGATGTTCATTAAACAGCAAACACATGAAAGACACACGACCTTTTAAATAATGTCTGCCTAACAATTCACTCAATGTTCCTCCACATCTACAAAGTTATCTTTCACCACCACTGCCCAAAATAACAACATGAACCTGTGATGTTTACCTTGTACTCTCAATTTGGAAGGTGCTGCATTCAAGAAGGACCAAATGCTTTACGAATAAAAAGAAAGAAAAAATTGGGATGTAACTATGTTGTTGGAGGAACTGTATTTAAACTGCCACAGCTGACAAGCCCAGCCACAAAGGCAAACTTCAAATACATCAGATTTCTCCAAGTGTGCTGCTGCTTACATGGGAGAAATGATCCAGGCATCCTCTCCAGATGGCCCAGGCAATTGGAACTCCTTACGCCACCACAGCATGTGGATCAATGAATTCTTCAAAATCTGATTTAATGGAAGATATTTTGGAGTATCTGCACTGATGGCACTGGGGTAGATTCCTGGCTGTTTGCTCAGTGAGCCTGAGAGCAGAGCTAAGCCCATGAACCCAAAGCTGAGCACGCTTTGGAAAAGAAGCTTCATACAAATGGCCCTCACCACTGCTGAAAAAAGGACCCCATCCAATTCCAGATTCCACAATGACATTAATATAGCAAAAGCACTGATTAATTAAGCTGTAAAGCTTCCACCTCCAGACCTCAGAGGCAGAAGGAATGATATAACCAATTAATATACAAAAGCTGAAATAAATAGAACAGGCAGCTGCCCGGAATCCCATTAAATTCTAAAATAAGCACAGTGCTGAAAATAACATTTAATTTTATGAACTTTTTACTTGGAAAAAATCTTACTTGATCAGTAAGATCTATGCAAGTAAAAGGATGATTCCAGGATTTCACACTAACAACAACAGAAATAATAACATAATTTAGTTGATTTATGCATTTAAAGGGTTTAATTAGTGACTGCTGAATAATTAGTGACCTGGAGGTTATATCCAGCACTTATGTATTTGAAATATTAAGAAGTACTTGAAATTCAAAACCCCCTCAGCCTTGACTACTGGAGGACAGAAAACTTTCTGAACCAGTTCCTTTCCAATGGCTCTGTGCACTGAGTTTTTTAATGTGCATTAACAGTTAATAATCCTTAATCTTAGTATCATTCTTCTACTAACCATGACACTTCTACTAGCATCCAGTATCCTAATGGATATTCTCCTAAGGTACTTGATGCTCCTAGAAAGCTGCAGCAGGGACTCAGGGTGCTGATCAATAAATTCCCAGACCTACCACATACCTGAAACTTCTTATGGAAGGAAAACATACAGGATCTCTTGATCCTTCACAGAATCCTCTTTATGTCCTAGTTAGAAGGTGTCCAATCTGTGCATGAGATGGCACAAATAATCAATTTGTTTTTCTTACTCGAGATTTGTGCTCTGCCAAGCACCTTTTGTATTATGACCATGATAAGCTGTTTCCAAGGGAATGATCTGGAGATTCCAAGGGAATAAAGCAGGCAGTCAGAAGGGTCCTGCAGTGACACAGTCCTGCTGTAGGACCCTGTGCTGGTGTCCCTGCTTCTCTCGTGGCACCAGGACAGTGTCCCACGGCATCCCTGGCTGCCCCTGCCTTCCCCAAGGACACACTGCTCCCTCCACCACAATGGCCCTGCCAGAACAAAAAGAGAGAAGCCTTTGTGAGTCATGGGCACAGCTTTCCAACAGTTGCTACAGGAGCATTTCAGAACTTCACAGACAGGTAACAATTCCTCTCCCTGGTTTTTAATAGCTGCAAATCTTTCCACTGCCTGCAGTGAGCTGAATGCAGCAACAGCAAGGTGAGTGCTGCCGAGGGGAGCATTACCCATGCCATTACCTTGCACCAAAATACCTTTCAGAGTGCTGGGAGCACCATGAGTAATACCTGTCACTGGCTCTTCCGTCCTCTCAGCAGGGGGAAAGCATGTGCAGGTCAGCTGGAGCCAGCTCCACCTCCCGGAGTTGGTGTCAAATGTCAGGATGCTGTGCACCTCGCTCTGAGGCAGAAGGAGCCCAGACCTGTCAAGGTCCTTGGCTCCTTTCCAGAGGGTAACAGTGATGAATGCATTGCTCATCAGTGATTTGTCTGACCAGACCCGGGTGCCTGCAGTCAGATCTAAGTCATTGACTCATCTCTCTCCACAGTCAATGCAGGCACAGCTCCACTGCTACTGAGAACACAGAGACTGAGGAGACTCAGGGAGGCTGCAGAGTTAATATTTTCCTTCAATAAATAAGTCTTCAGATTGTTTTTACTATGAAATGCACAAGTTTGCAGATGCTTCTCTGCAGCTTTTAATTACGAACACCCTGAACTGGTTTTGTGCAGCCTTGGCTGTTCAGAATACAATGGGAGTGTGTTTGACATCTCTGTAATGGTTTTTTCTGGGAATGGATGTGCCATTCACAAGGAAATCCTATTCAATAACCTTCTTGTGTCAGCACAGTCAGAATTAATCACGTCCTCCATTACACACGGGAGAAGTTTCCGGATCCCACAGGAATATGCTGCAGCCCGGGCAGAAATCCTCTCCCTGAGTTACTGATTGTTTTGACAAGTAGGGTCAAAGTGTGTCCCACAATTACCCCGGGTTCTGAGCAGCTGCAGTGCTGGTGAGTTGAGGTGTGTATATGTATGGATATATGAGCAGTTCTGTACTTCAGCAGCACTGAAGTGCCTCACAGTCCTTGCTTTGTGGATCCGACTGCACACCTGGAGCACGCACAGCAGTTCCACAAAGAGCCTGAGACCAAACACACCAGCATTCTGCTGACTTCCTCACCTTGCTACTGCTGCAGAGAAGTATTACAGAAAAAAACTCCTCCAGTCACTTCCAATTGCTGGATAATACACTGGTCTGACAGCCTTCCCAGCAGAAAGCTAAGTGGAAATCATTTTAAACCCAATGAATGCATGTTTTCAGAGGCAGGGTATGGACTACTGAGATTCTGATAGTGTTTCAAAGCAAGGAAAGGATGTTGCAAATTGACTGAGTGGAATCAAAGTACTCCCTTGCCCCCAGTTTAATAAAAACCAGCACTTAAACTGCAAACATTTGTGCAAGTAATACATGAGCTCAACACCTGTAGGTGCTTCTGCTTTCCTGGCAATGCACAGGGATTCTGTTTGGCAAAGCTTCACCACTGGCTTCTTGTAGATCTAGAATATGGGGCAGAAATTACACTTCCCTATTCTCAAAACACAGCAAGAACAAACAGGAAATCAGATTTCCAAGCAAATCTGTCATGGTAGAGTTGTCAAAGCTGATCTGGGAAAAAGGAACCAAAATTCCCTGGATCCAGCATTTAACATTGGTAAGAAAATAGAAACGTCCACCTGCACCCACAGAGAAAAACACAGAGAAAGTAATCCAAATTAACTTCCTGAGGACCCACAGATAGGAAAACTTTGCCAATTCCTTGTGGGAATGAAACAAAGATTGGCAAAGTGATAAATAAGGATCTATCTGTTAGCACAATAGAGTGTGATTTAATACAGCAATATTCAAAGTCAAACATATAGAAAGAAAATACAGAAATATCTGAAGAGGAGGGGATTGTACCCTGACAGTGGTGCTTCTGTGACCATGGACTACAAGCAGCTAGGGAGTGAGGAAGAAGTGTGAAGATCTGGGGAAAAGATGTCTTAATTAAGAAAAAAGAAAAACCTCTGTAAAATGTTAGCCAAAACCTCATCCCTTCCACGTACAGCTCAGGCTTCAGCAGTGTGCTCCAGGCCACAGGCACTTGGCTGTGCTCACACTGCAACTGGTGACTGCAAGGCTGGACTCTGCCCAGCAGGTCAAGGGTGTCCTTCATTGTTCTCCCCTCCCTGAGCTCAAGTCTGACCTGTTCAGGCTGCTCAGCTCAGCTGCTGAAAGCCAGGCCTGTCCTAGTTAAACCTGTGTGCTTGCTTTCCTTGCTTTGCTTTTTGGAAAAAGCAAACTGGCTCTTGCCAAGCCCCTGTTCCCAGTGCTGCTAACAATCAGTGCCTCGTGTGGCTCCGGACATGCTCCTGCTCGTGTGCCACGCTTTTGGCTAACAGTACGTCAGTTCAAGTTACAACTGCTCCGAGGAAAGAGCCTAAAAATAGCGGCCTTCCAGGTGGCTCAGCAGACGGATCATTTGCTATACATGGCAGAACAAGTTAGCCTTTTCAGCCTGTGCTTTTAGAGGAAAAATACCCCAGTACATCATGGCAGGAGTCAGTGCTAGCCTCCCTCACACAAGAGGATCTCACTCAGGTGCCTGGCTGCAAGCAAACACTGGAGCCCTTCTCCCTCCTGCCATCTCCTCCAGGAACCTCCACTGGGTTTGGCATCTGTGTACTGGAGAGAGGGATGGCTCTGCCATGGCCTGTACTTCCCCTCAGCTCACTGCTCTGAGGCTGTTATGTTTCCTAGCACCAACTTTCCCTTCCGAGGGTGCCAGGCAAACATGGGCTAGGCTAGGCAATAGCAATGTCCACCACACACACCCCCAGCCACTCCTCCCAACATGGACAATGATTCCACCACCTCTGTCCAGCAGCCAGCAGCAAGAATCATTCCTACCCAACCCTAACTCAAAGCAGCTTTGAGACACTGCAGTTTTCCCCTTGAATTCCTCTTAGACTCACATCTTTCTGCTTCAAGCCCAGCAGCTGCCACCTGCATGAAACCCTGCAGGAGCAGCTGCCCCTGGCCACAGCAATGCCTGACAGACAAACTGCTCCATCTATCCTACTCTGCAGGCCGCCAGCCAGGGCTTCCCTGCATTCATGACTTCATTCAAGAACTCTGACAACATCTTCAAATCAGGCTGCATGTTCCCAACAGAGTCCTGAATCCTCAGGAACCTGCATCCTGAACTGTGCTCTTCCTCAGTGCAGTCCTTTTTTCCTGGTGTATGAATAAAAGCACTGACCAACAACAACATCCTCATACAGAGAGAAGATTCCAACTAAACTGTTCCTCTGAGGGCATCCATGAAATATCTCAATACAATTGTAAAAATAAATTGTGCCCTGTCACTGTGCAAAAGGAAGAAGAAAAATGAATATTGAGCAGCCACAGATCCAACCAGACATAGCTCCTGACTGTCTCTCAGCCAAATTTATAATTACTTTTGCTATTTTATCAAGTTTCAAGCAATGCACTTCAATGGAGGAAGGTAACAAGAACAATTCTGAAGTTAACATGGGTGTAATGGAATTTGTAAACTCTCATATAAGAAAAGTCATCAGCTGGAACCTGAGCACCCTGCCTTGCTCCCATTAACCAGCAATGACTTGCGAGTGTCTTCTGGATTTTCACAGCTTTAGGGAGTGGTTTGAAGTGCTTAGACAGAGCAGCATTTTGTCTTCTTTCTATTTAACCCCTTTTTGGACATTTCCTTCTGCAATGTTCTTCTCACCCTTGCAATAATATATCCATACACTTCAATAATAGTAAGTATCATGACCACTATGGCACACGACCCAGATTAAATTCTAAAGCTGTAACATTTGCTGAGGTCTTCAGTTGTTAGTGTCACATCATTAAGAGATATTCTCACCTTTGTTGTAAATAAAAGTTCTATTTCTAGCCCTCAGACTCACAAACTGCAGTTTGGAAAATGTTATGCACACACTATGAGTGTCTAAGCTTGTGCCATCCAAAGAGGGGTTGAAGTGGCTCATGAACTAATGCTGATATGAAAATTGACCATCAGTGCATGTAAAATGCAAGGTGGTCTTAGGGGAGCAAGGGAGCTGCCTCCTGGTGCCAACTCCAGAGGAACTTAGGGAAGGCTGAGGCTTTACATCATCTCATTGCCACTTCACACTCACAGCTATCCTGCAGTGCTCATGCAATGGAAGAACACATGACTCTGCCCAGGGATCACCAACTGCAGATGTCACAGCAATAGGATGAACCCTTAAACACTCACATGTCAATCCTCCATTATTATTTTTGTCAGAGACCTTGGTCAGGAGAAATTATTCATTTCCATATCTATGAGCATATGACAACACTCAGATACTGTGGCATGCAAACATTGCTTTGCACGTGTTTCAATGAGAGAAAGCTCACATCATCTGTTGCACGCTTTTCCCCCAGGCATTGCCTCTGGCCCTCTGATTCTGAAGGTCATTTTCACAAATTTACAACCATTTTAAGAGAAAATTCTGAGTTCAAAATGTGTGACAAAGTGACCCTGCTGGTTGTCCCCTGGCATATTTCAGGCAGCTGAGGATGTACCCAGTTTTATCTGCTTTCATTCTGCCAACAGGGAGCAATTTGGAAATCCTTCTTCACGGAAATAATAACTAAGTTCAGAACTGAGTATTTGAAAATTGAGTGGCACTTCATGGTATACATTAAATACTGACGAGTGGTGCTTGAGCTTAAGCGGTTTGGCAAATCTAGAAAAGGTCACTGAGCAATTAAGTAACCCTCAGAAGTTGTTTCAGGACATGTGTTCTTGCTTCTGGAAGGCTCATTATGAAAGCAGGTAGGAGACAGAGGATAAAGGTGTGCACGCTGCTGGAATGGATAATGTGTGTGCTGTGTGCAAAATTCACTTCCCCAGCTGCTGGATATGATATGCTGAGAGTTTCTTTTAGTTTGAGTTGTCTGGATATTTTTAAAGAATGAATAAAGGGATTTTATTCATCCCTTTAAAAAGCATGAATAAAATAGCTTCCCTCCCTCCCCCCTCAAACTGTAGTATTAATAAAGATGGTGCCAGGGTTTTGTGCCTGATTTGATTTCCTGCATATTATACATGGCTAATACAACATATATTTCTGCATGGTTTCTATCACTCAAAGAAGCAACCAGAAAAATGTGATTTTGAGTAAGAGAAGGTTAATGAAGCAGGTCAACAGACACAGAGGTGCAGACTAAAGATTTGTTTAGAGTGCAGCCCCCACATCAGCCAGTGGGCACACTGCTGATGCTCAGGGTCTCCTGAGTCCTGTTTCCTCTGAGCAAGAGGGACACCACCACACCATGTGGAGTGCCAGGCTGCATTCTTCCAGCCATGGTTTTACCTCCTCATTTCTTATTTATATTCACCCCAAAGCTGCACCGAGACTTTGTCAGCCAAGCTCACAAGCTTTGCTTCTCTGTAGCACCAGGAGGTGCCTGGGAAACCTCTCTCAGAATCCACCTCCCTGGATACTTTGAGGAGGGGGCAGTGGCCACTGTAGGGAGTCTTTTGCAGGAAAATCCTATGAAAACACTTCCCTGCTATCCTCTCAAACCTTCAGCAGCCTTTGGCTCCAGGGCTCTCTGGCTCCAAGGGTTATCATCTCCACCTGCAACGGCCCATCCCTGCTTTCTTCCCTTGAATTTCTACAGTTACTTTTCAGAGCCACATAAACATTTGGCATCCACAACACCCAATGGCAAAGAGACCAGTAGATGAATTGTTTGTTTCTGTACAGTCAGGTGTGTGCTCTGTATTTTTATGCATTTTTCTTAAAAATAATAAAATCTTTTAAAATATGGAATATATTTTTCTTTGTTTTGCAAGAAATTCTCAGATTGATGCATCCTACTTTATAAAACTTTATGAAACTCTGCATAACTTACTGGAGGAGAACAGGTACAGATGGCTTTGAATGGAATGAAAAGCCCAGACAGATTTAAAAGCTCATTGTTTCTTAATAAGAACAGAGCTTAACTTCATTTGCAAACATGAGTGTGCTGTGCACTGTCCAATAACCCCTTTAAAACTTTCCAACTGCCTCTGTTACTATCTCGGGTCCTGGGCCACTGTGGTATAATGGCTTTTGTTCCACTAGTGAGATGTCTACAAAAGAAGACAGCACTCATCCTGATAAAAGCAGGGTCACCTCACTCAGCACCTTCCTCGTGGCACTGAAGTGTCCTTGAGACACTCTGGGCTTTGATGGCAGAAGCACAAATCCTGGAGACAACTTCCAGGCTGGCTCCCAGACAAACAGGCAATTCCAGCATTCCAGCAAACTGCTCTCTGGTTTGCAGGGAATTTAATGCAGGAGCCTGGGTGATACCTTACTTCTACAGGGAGCATGAAATCCCTGGTGAAGGATATGCAGGGATCACACCAAAGTCATCTCTCGGGGGAAGACAGAAATGCCAGCATGGTAGAAAGTTTAGGTGATCTGCAGATTCTCTGCAGCAGTGGCTGTCAATGCCAGAGTCACACCACACAGCACAGGAGGCAGGCTCTGAGGCACTGGGAATGGTAGCACAATAAATATAAAACCATTCCCTGTCAGTTCTTTACCCTCAAATCAAAATATTCTCCATCAGCCTCTTAAAGCACTAATAATTATTTGATATCAGCACTGCTGGGATTAAGACATTTTTACATCTACCTTTATAATTAATGCAGTGAAGCCATGAAAATGTTTTTTTTTGGAAAGGGGCTGTGTTTTGAAAACACTGCTTTGCAGCATGTGAGGAGAAAAAGCAGCTTGAGAATGATCTCCAACCTTTCACTGTAACCCCAAGCCTCATTTCTGTTCAGGTAGCAGAAATGCCTCTCAGAACTTACATTTTTCTTGATTAATGTGAGAGCTTATGTCAAATGGCATCTGAGTTTTCCACTGACATCAGGCTGTTGTTAAACGTTAGCAAATACTCTATCTCTGGAAAGCTGAGATAGGAAAACAAAATCTCTTCCATCATAAATGACATTCCAGCTATCACACTTGATATTTTGCTGAGAATAACAACTAAGATTGGATTTATTTGCATCCCTGTCTATCCAGGTTTTGTGTAACAACCACAAATAAGACTGAGTGAGGCTCTCACTCTTCCTCCTATCAAACAGCATCAGAAGAAATCAGCTGAAACTGGCAAAATTAGGCTGTGAAGTTGCTGGATGATCAGAATCATGCCCAGGTTCTGCACAGAATGACAAGAGACATCTCTCCATTTTCATGCAGAAAATAAATTACACTGAACCGAGCAGCTGCCTTCTGTCTCAAAATTAACAAAAACATGGAGCACAGAGAAGCTATTCCATGTTTATGAAATGGTGGTTTTATCTTGGCTCTATAAAACAACAGCAAAACAAAGCCAGCTCACGTCCAAGAGGTACAAAAGCAGGCTCAGAGATGAAAATGAGTTACAAAACTGTATCCTGAAGACATGTCCAAAGTTTAATCATGCTTGCCCATTTGGCAAATGTCCCCAGTGAAGTCAGGGACAATGGAGGAGAGCAGGAAGATGGGATATTCGTATTTGCACTTGTTACAACTTCACAGATTAATTTCTTATGATGTACAGGAAGAGAGCACCCCAAAACAGGGAGATGCCCTGTGCCTGGTGCTGACTGAGAGAGGATAATGTCATGGCACATCCCTTACCTTGGGTGTCTGTGAGTCAGACAAACACTGCAGGGCTGGAGACTCCATCAGCGTGGGCTGAAGGGAACCCGAGCCCCAGAGCTGACAGGAAAAATTATCAATCTCTCTCATTTTAATTAACAGAACCAGACCAGTGTACATTACAGCACAGCATCTTTCCTACACTACACCACATGCAATCCAATAGCAAGGCAGGAGCCTTTGAGTGACAGAGAAGAATCAGGCCTTTACTTGTGTTTTAAGCTATGAAAGCAAACAAGGAAAATCCATGCTTTGGATCAATACTGTTCTCCACATCCCCACTGTGCCATCTGTGGTGAGACAGGAGCATCTCCAGTATCTCTCATGACAGGATTTGGGGAATGAGATGCCACTCCCTGGCTCAGAGGCTCCTGGCAAACAACAGGACTTCCACACAAGTTACTGGTCCTGCTGCAGGAGAATGAAGCCCCCATTTGGTGTGGGGTAAATACGAGTAACTACATTAACCTTAAGCTGAAGGAGAGAATTTTGTTATATAAGCACATCCCTGCTCCTGTAATGCTATTCATATTAATACAAAACACAGGGGAGATTAAGCAAGTAAATTAAATTTATTAGCATTCTGCTGCTTGCTTCCTAACCAGTGTGGGATTCAGGAGACTAAAGGCTCCTTCTCATGTGGCACAGATTCCAAGGTAGGTGTCAGAGGGACAGCTGAATGTGGCAAGGCAGGTTTCAGTGTCACACTTTTTAATGGAAGGCACAGCAACTGCTCAGGTGCATGTCAAAATCTCATGTCACTAACATTAGACATTTTTTTCTCTGTTTTAAAAGGCTGTATATTAGGAACAGGAGCTGAAACATAATATTCTATTTCATTGTATTCTATTCAGGCACAAAGAGGCACAGATGTATTACACTAGCGAGACATATTTAGAGTCCTCTCTTCACCTGCTCCACTAAATCCTTGCTTGAACACATGATAATCCAGTAGTCTAGAAAGAGAATTCAGAATTAGGGTGGTGAGCAGGGAATATCCTTCTTTGAGAATGCACAGAAGTTCAAGACATTTTCTTCCTCTTTATGCACACATAACTCTCCCTGACATCAGCTCTGGGACTGAGGCTTAAAGAAAGAATCAAAGATGTATTTTCTTCTACAAGCTCACTGCAAGAACTGCTAAAATCAGTAAAATGCAACCTGAAGGGAAAAAAAAATTTGATTTTTCTCTACGAAAGAAACAAACTTTGACAGAGTTGTCCAAATCAGAATTCCCTTTTCTGCTGTGTTTATATAGCAGTATGTAAAGGTTTACTTCAGGAAATGTTCAGAGTTAATCAGTTCAAGAGTTAAAAGCAGAGATAAGTCCAGCTCCTCTTCATATCCAGGACTGTCAGGAATTCAGTTGACAACAATCCCTCTAAGTTCAGACTCTCCCCCTGCTAGGGTCACTCTTCATCCAGAGGTTAAATGAAAAACAGAGTTGATTGTGATGGGAACTCCTGGCAGTGGCTTGGACTATTTCTCCTACAATCCTCATCAAATAAGGGGCACACAACAAATTGCTTATCTCCAATCTGCAATTCTCCCCTCCACCCAGCTGTAAATCTGAATTAATTAATAAACGCCCTAATGTTTTCAAGGTCATGGAAAATGAAAAGCACTCAGCAAAATGGATGCACTGACAGTGAAGGGTGTTTGTGGGTGGGGTTTTATGGAAATAGAAAATCCGGGAGGCAGCAGCTCCTTCATCTGTGCCCCAAGTGCTAAAGTTAGACAACTTAAAAGAAAATAAAGGAAATGCAAATAAATTATGTTTTGAACAAATGTGACTTTTGCTGGAAAAAGTGCAAGGCTTCATGCAGCAGAGTCTCAAAGCACACAAGGAGGTCAAAGACGCCACGAAGTCGGGGCGTCACGCTGGCTTTGGTGTGTCCCTGCTGCCTGAGGGACAGAGGACATCTCTGCTTTCTGTCCCCAGCACCTGCTCACCAAAGGCCTGGCACAGGGCTCGTCCCTGCCTGCCGCACAGCCCGCACGAGACAAGGCTTCTGTGGCATCTCTGGCCACCGCGCTGTCCCCAGCTTCTGGCTCTGTTTGAAACACTCCAGCACAGCCCATGGCTGCGATAACCACGATCCACAGACCCCCATGGCTCCTCTGTCTGTGTGCCATAACAGGCACTGCTTTGGGAGCTTCCACAGCTGCCCTCTGAAGCTCAAGCACCTTCACAAATCATGTAATTTGGGGAGTAAGATCAAAGGAGCACAGAACGGTTTGGGCTGAAAGGGATCTTAAAGATCACCCAGTGGAGGTGTCACTGAGGAATGTGACATTTGACAAGTTAGGAATGCCACCCCTCAGACAAACAGAAACAAGATGTGAACTTAGGGGATCAATCTTTGGAGACACACTACAGCTGAGTAACTTCTGAAAATAGCAAGGACAACGGAAGACACAGCTGGGAGCTCATGGTGCTTGAAGGGTGGATCCTCAAGCCAATCTTAATCCTGCTCTGGCCACAGGAAAGAGTCTGTGAAGTGTAACTGCCAGTCAGCTGGGGTCCCAGCACGGGAGACTGAAGCTGCTGGAGCCAGCCCAGAGGAGGCCACAGATTCCTCAGGGCTGGGGCCCCTCTGCTCTGGAACCAGGCTGGGAGAGCTGGGGGTGTTCCCCTGGAGAGGAAAAGGCTCCAGGGAGAGCTCAGAGCCCCTGCCAGGGCCTGAGGGAGGCTTACAAAAAACAGAGGGGCTTTTTGTATGGGCAGGTAGTGCCAGGACAAGAGGCAATGGTTTTAAACTGCCAGAGGCAGGATTAGATGAGTAGTAGGAATTAATTTTTTCCAGAGCAGCTGTGGCTGGCCCCTGGATCCCTGGCAGTGCCCAAGGCCAGGCTGGACACTGGGGCTTGGAGCAGCCTGGGCTAGTCGAAGGTATCCCTGACCATGGCAGGGGTGGCACTGGATGGGCCTGAAGGACCTTCCAACCCAAACCATTCCAAGATTCTGTGGGATTCTGGTGCCAAACACAAGTCATCAGACTTTACTTCTACCTTGCACTGATACTTGCAGTACACGACACCAGAAACACATTGATGTGGTCTCAGATTTTCACTTGAAAATGTAAACCTTATCCCAAAGGAGTAGATTTTGTCAAGGAAAACATGGAAGAGCATAAAAGTGACGAGTAAAACCCAGTGCCTGCAGTTCCCCCAGGTGAGTGTGTGAACACCTGACACTCCCCAGGTCAGCAGAGGCCATGGCAGCACAGCCCAGAACAACACTGGGGCCTTGCTTCCAATTTCTGAGCAAGAAACCTCGGAGCTCATCTGCCCCCCGGCTGAACCATGCTGACAGAGCTGCATGAGGGGTTTTGGGGAGAGCAGGGTACAGAAGGGCTGTGCAGCAATCCAAGATGCTGACACTTCATCAGCACTGAGAGATCTGGCAGAGAGGCCACAGACCACATTCCAAGGAAAGTAGGAACAACTCTGTAACGTATTAATTAATGCAATGAACCTGGGTAAACACCACAACTACTAACAAAGCAACTAAAGCACAAGACAGCACCAATTATTACAGAAATCAAAGCAATAAATCAAATATTCTCAACAGAACATTTTCACTAGCCTTTGATTTATGCCTCTGGGAGGAATCCCATTCATGCCTTGAACACAGCTGGGCAGAAGCAGATGGGAAGTGGTCAGTACCACAGGGAAACTCCAGAATTGCTAAAAAGCACCTTTTGTTGTTTATTCTGATCTATTTCATGCATCTGGCACCCTCGATGGTGTTGATACATTATTTGTCCAATTTGTGTGAGTTCCTCCAGTTCTCCCCAGCACTTGTGGCAAATCTCTGCTCACATCTGGCAATAAGGTCACGGTGATGTGATTTGATTGCTGCCCTTATCACCACCATTATTATTAAAAATCAATAACGTGGATTGTTCAGCAAAGCACCCAGTACCACAACTGACTGCTGTACATCTAACAATTATCAGCACGTTATCAAATCCCCATGGTATAAGGAGGGATCTGTGTCCCTGCACAGAGAGCTCTGCTTTTGGCAGTTTCTCTAATTTATTAACAGGAGCAGATACTTCTGCAGTGAGAAAATTAACTTGTACCACTGCAGCCTGTGAAGTCTGAGGCAAACCTGAAGCACACAACAGTGACAAACCCTTGGCATCTAGATGGGATTTGCCATCTCGTCTCTTATAAAACACATTTTAACCTGTCAGTCTCCTGACAGCTTTTACTTGTCTCTTTCTTCTACATTTTATTCCATAATTTTTAAAAACTGGGAGCTTCTGTAGCCTACAACAACAACAAAAAAACCCCAAACCCCCCCCCCCAAAAAAAACCCAAAAAACCAGCAAAAACCCCACCAAAACAAAACAACCCCACTAAACTAAACAAAAAAACCCCAAAAAACCACCAAAAAACCACAAACAAACAAAAAACCACAAACAAACAAACAAAAAAAAACCCAAAATATTTTAACCCTTTTCCTCTACGTCTACTCTCTGAATCCAGAGCTAATCATGCAGCTCCCCAAGGAAATAAGAATCTGCAAAGGCTTGTGTATTGCTCTCAACACAATGCTCATTTGACTTTATATATATATATATATATTTGTATTTATATGTAAAATCACACATTCATGTCCAGAAAATTAGAAGTAAACTAGCAGAGCAAAAATCTATGAGGAGATTGAAGTATCTGATGCTCTTGGTTTCCATCTGCCTCTCTCAAACCCATACTTTGACATTTTTGCTTTAGTAAAGTGTTAAGTTTTTGTTTTGTTCATGCAGAAGCCAAAAATCACTCTTGGAAAATAGACACTGGAAACTTTTCCACAGAAAATAAATGCTGCAAACAGTTTCCTGCTGAAATAAGGGAAAATATTTTACCTACATGTACTCATATTTTTCTCTGACAAAAATGTTCAGCTTCTATATATTCCAAGAAAGTCCCAAGTCTACAGGCAAATTCTGAACGTTTGACAAGCACAATTTGAGAAAGCCTCGTGGGGAAGCAGTGATTAGAGAAGGCAACTGGCAGCTGGGAAGCCCACGCTGTATTCCCTGTTTCATTACCAATGTCTCTGGATGACCTTGTCAAGTCATTTAATGCCTTTCTGCCTGCCTTTCCCTATCTGCAAAATGCTTAGATAAACACCTCCCTTTTGGAAACTCTGTAAAATTGTTTATTTTGGAAATAGTTCCTTGGATGCTAAACTGGCTCTCGGGCGCAGCATCAGATGAAAAACACGAGGGCCACAGGACATAAATGTCAATCTAACATTTTCTAATTAAACCATCTAGATTAAACCATGCAGATTAAACCATCACAGTTTAATAGTTAACCTCATCCCTGAAGGTTTTATTTCAGATGAGACAGTAGTTATTTAATTTTATTTATATCAGCCAACACAACATCATCAATGCAAAGCATACAGGTAAGAAAAGCAGGGGAAAAATGGCATAAACTTATTTTTTCTGCTTCATTTGACTATTTAGCCAAGTTTCATCTTGGTCAGGTGTATTATATCGCAGTGGGCAATGCACAGAACTGGGATTGAAGGTGCTAGGATGGCACCCTCAGGGCAGGGGATGGCTTAACTCATGGTGATGGGCATCCACGAGCCCATTTGGGGCAGTCCTGAATGGTACCTGGCTCCTCTGGGCCCCCCCAATGACCTCAACCAGCTCATGCACATTTTTACTGTTAATGAGCCAAGGTATGTACTATAAATGGAATATCAAAGAGCAGTCATGTCACCAGCACTCCTTGTCCAAACAAAGTGTAGCATTACACCATTGTAGAAGGATGTAATAGCTGAAATGGGGAGAAGAGAGCAATTTTGACTTATTAATCCAGCTGTTTGCTCATGCTGGCTAAAACCATCACACACATTGGAAACAGCTTTTTCAGACCTCAATTCAGGTACCACAAAAACCCCTGTTGCAACTTTAGGAAGCGAACGCCACCAGGAAATGGAACTGAGAGTGTAGGACAGCGATTTTACAGGGACTTGTCACATTCTACCTGAGGAAGGATGCATGCTGACATCTTGGCCAGGTTCCACGGCCATGTCACAGGGACAGCGACAGACAGCGAGAGCTTCACATCCTCATCTCCCTCCTTGCTGCGCAGCTCCGACCGCGCTCCCTCACGCCACAAAATGGTGGCCACGGCGTCCGCGATCATCTCTCCCCTCAGCGCCGACGGGCGCACCCGCCACATCGGCACGGCCGGGGGCTGCCTGGGAGCAGGGAGAGACTGTAGCCACACTGCCCTCGGAGAGGGGGAGGAAGAAGAGGAAAAGGAAGGAGAAGAAAGAGAGGAGGGAGCCAGGGGCCGTGCGCGGCACCGCTGAGGCGAAAGAACCGACCACCCCTCACGAGGACGGGTAGCCACAGAAGATGCGGCGCGAGCCCCCACGAGCCTCGCGCTGATTGGCGAACAATTCCCGCCGCTCGCCCTCTCTGTCTTCCTATTGGCTCCTGCTTCCCGCCCAGCTCCCGCGCGCTGCCCGCCGCGAGCCCTCAGTCCCCTCAGCCCCCTCAGAGCCCTCAGCGCCGGATGGCGGCAGCTGGCGGCGGTCGTGGCTCCCAGCCTGGGTTGGCTTCGGCGCCGGGCAGCGCCGGTGACACCTCCCTCCTCGGTAGCGCCGCAGTGTGGCCCCTGAAGCGCTACGGTCGCTTCCTCCCGCCGAAGGACGCTGACGATGAGGGCCAGAACACCTCCTGGAAGGTGCCGGCGGCGCGGGGAGGGTGGTGGGGCGGTGCGGGGTAACTGACACTGCTGTGAGGCAAACACGAATCAATGAGGTCTTTCAGTGTCTTTTTGCGAGTCCAGAGCTAAAGCAGGAATCGGGGGAGATTTTGCTTCGTGAATTATTAATGGCAACGCATCAGAGTGTTAGTGGCCCACTTTTATTTTATTCCTTCATTCAGCAGTAACCTGTGATATTAAAATCTAGAGATCAAGGTGGAAGAATCCAGAGGATTGTCCCAAGTAGTTAAATCTGTATATCCAGGTATAATTAGTGAAAAAATCATTTAATGTGCCTCCTGTGGGTGGGAGTGAAGGGCAAGTTGCATTAGTGAGATATGAATTGCACACCTGGCTTCTAACAGCAACCTTTGAGACCTTTTATTTGGCACTAGAAATGGGAATTGTAGATTCTGTGCTTGCAGGGCCAGATTTTCCTTTGTCTGTCTTTTTAAAGGTGTTTGAATCAAATGAAGAATCAGGCCCTCTTGTTCTTACCATTGTGGAGTCCGGCCATTTCTTTATTTCCCAAGAGCGAACAGTGCTGGTAAGTTTGTCATGTATAAAGAATATTTCTCCTTCATGTTATCATCAGTATTAACTTGGTTTCTTTTCTCTGCTTCATCTTCTCTCCCACTGAGTGGGAACTGTCAGTTTTGTTTCGCTCATGGTAATTCTCATGTGCTGCTTTCCCTTCACATTTATCAGAATAATACTAAATGCATTATTTCCTGCTGAGGATCAACATTGCTTGTGCAGTTCTAAAAATCTAGATTAAGAGGTAATGCTAAGTGTTGCTGATGTTGAAAGATATTTGTTTGTTTTTTTTTCATGATTCTTCTGACTAAGAAAACAGGAAAATACACTGTTTAGAAATAGGTAAAACTATAATTTTTCTGTATGGTCCAGCTGACTGCTTGCCAATGACCTGCTAGTATTTTGGTTTGACAATCTGGTTTATCAAAGAGTTTGTATTTTCTGTGTTGGATTATGAGATTTAACATACAACATAAGATCCTTAGAAACAAAATCCGAACTGGTGTCAAGTGGTTTTCCTGTAGCCTGCACTTGCTTAAGCATAACCAGCTACTAAACTAAAGATTTCACAAGGACACCAAAAGGAAAATTCTGTCTAGAAGGAGTGGGTTTGATGCTCCTGACATAGAAGACCTTGCTGGAAGGTGGAATTAAGTGTGTTCAGTGCTCATCACCAGTACTCAGTGGTGATAACGAGTAGGAACTGGCTGATAAATGTGTTAGAAAGGTATTACAAACCACTGGAAGATGCTGCAGTGTAAAGATAACAAAGCTTGTTTAAGAGAATGTATAAGAGACTGTGTTGCAGCTTTAAATATGTATAAGGTTATAAATTGGTTTTTACTGTGCCTCTTAAAGGGTCATAAACTTACAGAAATTTAAGTATAGGGAGAACCATGGATACCCTTGAATTTTTTGGCCTGTGTGTTAGGAACACTGAGTAGTTAATGCATGAGCTAACAGAGAGCTGTTGCTGTGCATGGCCCTCAGCTCATCTAGTGAGAACAAGGTAAAAAGGGACAGGGGAAAGTATTTTAGCAGTTGTGTTGAATTAGAATAAGGAAAGAGGTTTTGAAAATGTGGATGGAGATGAGACTTGCTGCCATCCCTTACCACATTCTGCTCGGAATGACTCAGTGCAGGATGCTCCTGAGCCAGTGGCTGTTCCTGTTAGTGACCAGTAACTGACATTCCTCTAGAAGTCCTCGAGATACCCATATAAAAGCTAACAGCAACTTCTGATAACTAACCCAAGTGCAAAAAAGGCACAACCCAAAGCTGCAGCCCTTCAAAGACTTGTCTGGCAAAGGCTGAATCTGGCAAGTAACGGGGCAGATAGAAGTGTGCTGTTGGAAAGGATGAGGGATCAGAAAAGCTGCTAAGAACTTGGCTGAGAAAAGCACTTTCTTGCAGCTCTTGTGTTTAGTGGCCATTGAAGCTTTCAGGCAGCTGCTTTGCTTGAAATGCCAGATGAGGAATTTCTGGGATCTATCAGGACTGTTCCAGCTTCTAAGAGACACTGAGACTGTGGGAGCTATCTCATAGTGCAGGAGAGGTGGAACAGACATGCTTGGTAGGTGTGACCAAAATACAGCACCGAGAGCTCAAAAGAAAAAAAAAGTTGTTTTGGTTTTCTTCAAATACTTGTTATGGCAATGCTTCTGTGCCAACCCTAAAGGTGACACACTAACATTTAGAATTTGTTAAAGAAAAGTTACATAAAGTTTGATTTACAGCCTGTTGATTCCTTTGGGTGCAGCTCTTTGAGCAGGAGTATTTGTGCTGGTGGCACAGGTGTGTTCTGTGCCTGCAGGACTGAACTGGTGGGACTGGTACGTACTGGGACTGTGGGTTTCTGAGGTTGGACCAGCTGCAGTCCTCCCACTTGTCCTCTTAAACATACCTGAGTGGCTGAAAACCCCACTAAATACCCCATGTGCTCGTTTTCATAGCATCCCAGCAGGGTTTGGGCTGGGAGGGACCTTTCAGCTCATCCAGTGCCCCAGGCAGGGACATTTCCACTGTCCCAGGGTGCTCAGAGCTCCATCCAGCCTGTTCTTGGGCACTTCAAGGGATGGGGCATTTTGCAAACTCCTTCCCAAGATGCCACATAACAACAAACCAACTTGCAGTGCTGCTCAGGCTGTATTTTGGCTGCAGAAATCATCAGAAATGGTTCATCTCAGTGGCTCTGTCCCCCTCCAGCTGCAGCTGTCAGTGCTGTCACAAACCTGTCACAATATTGAGGCAGGCTTTGCACGACTAAGTACAGCTCGTGTTTGGGGCCTGTCACACTCCACATCCTCTCGCTGGGGGTCCTTTATCCTGGAAGTTCTGTCACAGGGGATCATGCCCAACTCCTGCTCCAGAGGGAATGCACCAGCTTTGATGGAATGCTGCAGCTCTTGGCACCATTTCACTTCTGCTCTCATTTCCTCCTGCTGGCCTGGGCTGGGCCGTGTCCCTTGGATTGCCAGGGTGTCCTCCCACACCTGTGTGCTGCCTGAAATTGACATTTCCTCTGGTGTACTCACAGAACTGTTTTGTGCTGTGTTGGAACTGCATCCTTTAAATTGTTGATGCCTTGTCTTTTGATCTGTCTCCTAATCCCCACTTTTCAGCCCTTTTGATGTGCTCCAGGCTCCTGGTTTGAGGGAACTGGATAACAATTATTGTAGCTTTGTACCTCTGCACAGGAACAAGATCTGGGTCACAGGAACACATTTCCTTCTGAACTTGAACTTGAATTTTTGTAAAATGTTCATTGATGAATAATAAAAGGATTTTTTTTCTGTTTCTCACCTATGAACAACATTTGCCCAAAAATGAAAGAGTTGTCAAGAAAAATTTCTGGTTTGCTGATGATGGCTGGATCAATATCCATAGTAGGAACAATATTCAAGTGTTTTTGATTGCTATCAAAATATTCTGTCTCTGATGGATGTACTTACGTGTTCTCTTAGTCCTTTTAATTTTATTGAAGTAGGAAAGCTAAGAAACCTTTTCCTCAGGGCCCACTGGCTCTTTTATGATCCGTTTCTAAGAACAATATTTATAAAATAGCAATAAAATATTCACATAGCCTAACAACTGTTGTTTTTAATAAATACAGAAACAACTGTTTTCCTTTTGAAATACCAGCTATTCCTTGTGTAATGGAATGTAGAGGAGGTAAATGGAACTTCAGAGCATGGAACATAAAAATCCCTGATGCGTAATGCAAATTAAAGGGGGTTTTGATTTGTTTTGTTTTATTCTTTTTTAAACCAAATTCTTCATTTGGAATTGAATTACATAATGTATTTTTAGGACCTGTTTTTGCTGCAGTGTTGTCTAACAGACTGAATATTTGATGGTAGAAAAACCTCATTCTTGTATTCCGTAGTCAATGGAATTTTACAGGAATATCTCAACAGCATCTCTGGTAATTTCTGGCCATGTTCAAGATACATCATGTTCCATTTACCCCAACTCCTATTTCCTTTCCCCTCTGTATCAACACACCATGGCAATTATATTTTGGTGTTTTATTCAATGCAATTATTTCTGGTGCTAGAATTCATAATATCCTACAAATGAAACAAATTGAAATTGTGAGGAGGACTTACTTAATAGGATAAAATTAATCCTGAGTAATTGATTTGTGACCTGATCTTTTGAAGTGTAGACTAAATGTCCTTAGTGCCCTCCTGGTCCCCTCATGACTTCCAATAAGCTACCAGTGCTCAGGGTACAGCAGATTCACTCATTAATTAGGCAAGCATTCAGCAGGCATTCTCGTGTTCCTGATGCTCTCTTTGCAGGGCCTGGAACTCGGGCACCAAATTTTGCAGATGAGATTCACAGCGGTGCCCTGGGCAGAGCTGGTCCCTGTGCAGTAAATGAGGGCTCCTGACAGGAAGCTGGGCAGTGAGCAGGTTGCTAATGCTGCTTTGTGGTAGAGCACTGGAAAGCCACAGAAGGTTGTTCTTTTATTAAAGTTTTGTTGGATTATTTAGTACCACAATTGCAGTTCAAAAACCTCAATTTCGGTTTGTTTATTCAACATGTGCTGTTGACATGATTGTTTTGGACGAGCTGAGAGCATCCTTCTGCATCAGCTTTCCCATTTCTGCTCCATGTCAAGGGCTTCTGCTCTTTCCTTTTCTCTTGCCCTAATTCTCCTCAACCTAAGCTCTTAGAATTTTTTTTTTTTTTGAGATTAGTGATGTCTGTTAATGAAGCATATTTACCCTAGAGTTTAATGTGTGCTATCAGTCTGGGAAGTACATATTCTATATTGGGAATGAAAGAACACATTACTGGGATGCCCTGAAGAGCTTTAGCCAGCTCATCCCTCAGCATCCAGTTCCCCTCTCTGTGTCACAGGGAAAAAAAACCCCAAAAGAACTCAGGTTGTCACTGAAGTATCGAGGTGTGTGCTGAGGTAAGGGCCTGTCTTTGCTGTCAGTGGGCTGTGGGCTGTCCTCAGCCAAAGGCCTGCTCCTGCAGGCAGTGTTTGCACTTGGGCCAAAGCCATTCTGTGCCTTTGTCCCCTCAGGGGTGGCTCTGTGTGTCCTGTACTCCCTCCCTCTTCAGCCTCCCTGCCTGTGTACACACAGAGCACTCTGCTTAATGAGTTCAGCCCTGAGTGTTCTCTGCACAGTCAAACAGGCTTCAGAGCAAGATGGGAGGGTCTGAGAGATGGAGCTAAAAAAAGGATCATGCAAAGCTTAACATCCTTTCATTCCTTACTCCTGTCTCTCTGCCTTGATTGCTAGGGTTGGAAATGTTTGTAGGGACAACTTTGTGCTTCTCTCACTCAACAGGTTGTCCTGTTTGGGGTGGGCTTTTTTGGGGTGTTTTTGGTTAATGTTGGCTCTTCTAATCTTAACTCAATTTTCAAGACAGCTCATGCTGCAGAAATCAAGCCTGATGTGTTTGGCCTCACTTAAATGTTGGAAATAGATACAAAAATTTCTACCAGGTGTATTACAAGGTAGTAGTGAAGACGAGTGAAACTATATTAGAAGTTTAATTTTCACAATTCACAATTTTTCTACAGTCATTAATGAAGAATTTGTACTTTTTAAATAGAAAACTGCTTATTTTAGGAAAGAAGTGTGAAATGGCAACTCACATTCTCTTTTGGGAAGGCAAGGAGTTATTTTTCAGATTTATGCAAATATTTGATTTAGAACCTATGTCATGTTTCAAGCATGTGCAGCTTTTTTATTACAATAACCTATTAATAACAAAACCCTTATTAAAGTGATCACCATTGATCACCACTTACCTGCAAACACCTTCTCCAATTTTATGAAAGCATCTCAGTTTTGCCTGTTGTTCAACATTCTGAATAATTCTTGAACATCATTCACAAATTTTTTCTGCCTGCCTGCTCATACATCTTTATTTTTCCTGTCTCCTGAGAGAATGGTTATCAACAGTCCTTGCAACTCCACTATCTGGGTTCTCTTTTGATCAGAACCACACTGTGGGGACACCTGGAAATGCCACTACCATTGCTCTGGTACCAAGTTAGGCATCCCAAGAATAAGCAAGGTGTTAGGCAGTATAAATGTTCAATTGTGATAACACCCACAATATCACAGGTCCAAAATGTGGGTATTTGAGCTCAGCATAGCACAGTGAAACTGTTGCCAGGGTGTGAGCAGCCCCAGGGCGTTCAGCTCTGCCCAGGGTGACACGGGTGGGCAGTGCCCTCTGTGCCTGGAGGAGTGGCACCTGATTTCAGCCATCCCTGCAGGTTTGGTGACACTGCAGGGGCTGGCAGGCTGCTCAGAGCAGCACAGCATCCCCTCCTTTCCACAGCAGCTCTCTCCCAAATCCCTCCTCCTGCCCTGCCCGGGCTCCGAGAGTGGAGCTGAGCGAGGTTTGCTGCCCACTTGTGTGGTGGTACCTCACCTTGGGAAAGGCAAGGGTTAAGGGGCTGTCTCAGGTGCCTCCCTGCAAACCTCGGGAGTAGGTTGCTCTGTTTTCCAGGGAACTGTGTCCCATGGTGCTGCCCAGCCTGTCACAGTGGTGCAAGCAGGGTGTTGTCTGAGGCCTGTAGCTTTTCTCTCAGCCAGCACCACCCTGGCAGCTGTGCATTATTAATTCATACATTCAAATAATTAGTAATAATTCATAATTCAAATAATTAATTATTAAATTAAAAAGAAAAATAATTGAAGTATCATTTCTTAATTAAACCATTTATCCTTGAAAACCTTATTTTAAAATACATAACCATTTTATACCTTATTAAAACAAAATACTATAAAACTCACTATGAAACTATAACATAAATAAAAACTAATAAACATTTAAATGTAAACAAAAAATACCATTTTACAATTTAATCCCAACCTTAACAAAAAAAAAAAAAAAACAACTCATTAAGTAGTAATCCCATGTGAAGAGCACCTATCAGTGTTGAGACCTCCCTAAAGAAAGAGACATAATGAACAACTAAAAACTAGAAGAATCCCCAGAGATAAAAGAAGAAAAACCCCTCAAAAATCCCTAAAGTCTAGTAAAACAGTTAAGACCAAAGCAGGTGACTCCTAGTCAGTTACAGAACGGGGAACCGATGGGGTCAGAAGCTGACCTCATCCTTTCTGCAAATGCACGTTCCCAGCTGAGTCCTTAATCCACAGCATGACACAATGCATGCATTCCTCTGAGCTGTGAGACTGGAGAACAGCCTGCTCTATTGCATTTCATGGGCCTGTTAGAAGAGGCAGCCCAGACTGGAGAATGCCTCTCTACAGCATTCTGGGGTTTCGTTTGTCTTTTTTAATACTGGTTGTGATTTAAGGGCAGCCTACATCATGTTTGTGACCAAGAAAAAAAGCTCCTCCTCCTAAGCTATTGTTTACATAGAGTTTTGTTTGAAAACATCTGGCTTGTGCATGAGTGTGTCCAAACTAAGTGATGCAAGCCAGCATAGCTGAACTGCTACACAAATAACATTTCTTAGATACAGAGTAATTTTCCGTTCAGATAGGGTTGCAGTCTAACAAAACATAGATAATCTATTCCTGTGTTGTTTAGCACCACAGGGTTTCTAAATGCTACAATAAAAAATATTCATAAATCATACACAATACCTTCCAGCACAGCTCACAGCCCTCATTACACAGCAGGTTTCTGAATGCTGAAATGTGAAGTCAGAACAAAAGTATTTCCCAGTCAGTGCTGGACTCCATGGCTGTGAGGCTGGATCAGCATTTCTGGCTCCTGCCTCATGGCAGCTGTGGTCACATCTTGCCTGCTTCCAAAACATTTGGGAAACATCTTGCTTTGTTTTCCCCTTCAGCTTAATTCCACTCAGTCCTCCCTCTGAGAAACTTAGATTTTGGTCACAGATGTAGGAAAGAGTTTTCCTTTACCCCACTTTTGTTACAAGTTCAGTCATGGAGAGCTACAGGGGTATGTGCCTGACTGAACGCTGATGACCAAATTTAATAAAGCGCTGCCGTTTCTCTCTTCACATGGTGAACATTTGGGCTCTTGTGTCCCTGCCCCGTTCTAGGCTGCGTTTGGGGATGTTCTGGTTAATCTTACACTGCCCTCTGTCTTTGCCCCTGCCTCGCTGACTGAAGCAGCTGCGGACGCTGCCTGCTCGAGGAACGGGGACCAGGCGCTCTGTTCCCTGCTCCGGCAGCCTGGTGGCAGCACCAGTCCAGGAGCGCTGCTTTTTTTCTGTGCCATCGCCCACGTCCAGAGCGTGTCGAGGGTCAATCCATCGCGTGTGGAAAGGCACAGTGGGCTGTAATCCCAAAATACTGCCTGGCAGTTCCCAGGCCGTGCCCCCCGCCCTGCTCCTGGGTGTAGGCAGAGATCCTCCTGCCTTAAACGTGGCTCATGGGACACGTTCCTTGTGTTCTTCCCTCTTGTTGCTCTGATTCATTCACCTCACTTCATATGCACTGCCCCAGCCCCGGAGTGACCAGGCCAGGCTTGCAGCAGCCTGGGCTAGTGGAAAATGTCCCTGCCCGTGGCAGGGCGTGCCACTGGATGAGCCTTAAGGTCCCTCTCAACCCAAACCAGGCTGTGATTCTGTGAATACAGGGACAGTGATTCTAAAAATAAAGGGATTAAATTTATATTTCAGTTAAATCAAATCTTGGGGTTGGAGTTGGGTAATCAGGAATACATAAATAAAAATTCTAAATGCTGGTTCTTCCCACTTGTTTAACCTCAGAAACAGGGCATATAAAAGAACCTGGGGAACATCAATAAAATAGTTGGTAGGAAAATTAAACAGTGACTGCCTTCTATAATTTCTTTGAAAACAGTTATTTTAAGGGGACAACATTTGTTCAACCTTCATCTCCAGTGAAAGGAAAAACACTGTAAAACTAGACTGAATATGGGAATAGCTGTATTTAAATAAACAGTTGGTGTGTTTCCAAAACAGAAACTACTTGAAATGAACAGAACAAGCACAAGTGGCCACAAGTCAAAGTGGCCTCGTGATGGAATGGTTTGGAATTGCTTCACTGACAGCATTTGGGGCTTGGTTCAGCCTCTCCCCATTGCTCACCAGGTGATCTCTCCCTGTTCTTCTGACCTTTAGGCCCTTCCTGCTCAGCACATCCTGCCTTAGGGCACTTTGAGTGTGTTCAGTGCAGACAGACACTACAAGGGACTGGCCCTCTTACCTGCTGTCAGCACCTGCTTTTACAGCACCCAGGGCAGTTCTTCTCTCCCTCTGACCCCAGCTCTTTTGGGAAGGGTACTTCCCTGCTGGCTGACATTCTGGAGTCTGTCACAGCAGGTGTCTAACATCCACTCTGCCTTTGCTTCAACTCTTCACAGCTTTTGAGAGATTCCTCCGTGAAGTGCAGCTACAAATCTACATGCAGTTGCTGCATGAGACTGTAAAGGCAGTGCCAGCACAGTAAAGGAGCAGTCAGTGAGGTGATTCCTGTTCCAAAATAGAATGGCACATGGTCTTCCAGCCTGGACTCACCTAACAGGGATGGTGACTGGCAAACATCGTGGGCCCTTCAGGATGGACTTGTGGGTTTGACCCTTAGGACCCCTTGGTCACTGAAAGTATTGTGAGTTTGGATAAAATGGGTGCCTGATTTCCTCCCTTCTCTAGCACTGGTTAATTGTTTCTGTTTTTCCCCTGGACTTTGCTAAGGAATGGCTCAGAGCGCCTTGGGAGACACAGTCCGTTGCCTTGCAGTTGTTTTTCACTTTCCTGGGGTGTTTTTACAGGAGGCTGAGCAACCTGTCGAGTTTGAGGAGACTGACAGTGATGCAAGTGGAGTATAAAAACATCTTTATGCAATTAACGAAGCTGCTGCTCGGTTCCCTGAGTGCCACCTGGAGCCAGGGCCTCCCCGGGGCTCGGATGAAGCAGGGCTGGGCCATTCCCCGGCTTCGCCTGCCCTCTGCTGCCCTCCCGGGCAACTCCAGCACTCAGAGCGCCACTCGCAGCTGTTTTATTCTGCTTTTCAGGGCCTTTCCTGGCATGCACAAATATAAATGTACAGAGGTACGGAAATCAGAACACACTTCGACACAGTGTTGTTACTGGATTTAATCCCTGGAGTGGTAAAACTTCCACAGTGGCTGCTGTTTGACAGCTCCAAAAACTGCACAGCTGCAGTGACTGATCTTCATTAGGGCTTTAATCACATCACAGAACTTAAACATGTGCTCCTGGCTGCTGCTGTTTGCTGGGCCACTGCTTTGTGCTTTATTTCAGGAAGGCTTTTCCCTGATTGATTCCCACAAGTGGCTGAAGATAGTGAGGAGAGCAGAGTGCCTGCTGCTCCGGGCACAGGCCAAGGTGAGCTGAGCTGCTTGGAACATTCCTAATATGTAACACAGAGATGGAGAAAATCTCTCCATTTTGGCTAAATTAAACTAGAAGGTGTAAATTATCTGCATAAATTAGAATTTTTTTTTTTTATTCTAGATACTAAACAAGAATGGGTTGAATATTGATATCTTTTTGTAACTGCTAATATTCAGTTTTTAGACTGCTGAGAGTTAGCTGCTAAAACAGCCAGACTGGTTTTATTTCCCAATCTATCTGCCACAGCTAACAAAAAGACGAAGCAAGTCTCTTCCAAGATTCCTCTGAGTCAGACTGCATTTCAGGAAACAAACTCTCTAACCAAGCAATTACTGAGCCATTTTGTGGCTCCTGGCACAACAGCAGCAGGCTGGTGGTTAAGGTATTTGGTATTCAAGGAAATAAAATGGACATAGGTTTCTGGTCTCCCACTCAGCTCTCCTGATGAAAAGTGGTTGGTTTGCCTTTAAGTAATCAAACAGCACTTTCTTCTTACCAATTTATGTAAAAATCTCAGGGTTTTTTTGTTCTTAGATGAACTCTGATGCTCTGTAAGTATCTTAGTGTTTTAAATTCATGGGTTATACTTGAAATCAAAACACCTCAGCACTCTGCTTTCTATCAGCTTGTTAGAAAACCTGGAAAACCTGAAGGCAGCTGGGGCAGGAATTAGTTCTGATGAACCAGCAGGCTGTTCCTTCCCAGTTACCAGAGCCATTCTCCCAGTGCAGCATCAAGGGATTCTGCTGCTCCTCACCAGCAAGACAAAACCAACATGACACTCACTGCCAGGCTGAGCACAGCTCTCAGGGGCACTTCAGGAAAGGAGGAATTTTAACAGCCTGAAATTAATTTGGTGAATCTCGGTGTTTACTTACCATAAATTCACACAACTTAAACTGGATTTAGTGGTTTTACCACACAGCTTCTCTACTTTATATCCTAACAGTGGATGCAGCTTCTGTGCTCATCTTTATGATAAATTTCTGGTTTATCTTGTACTCCTTGTTTTTTGTAAGTCATTAATACTGCGTTTACAGTAGAACTTACATCACTTCAAATATGGCTTCAGTAGGGCACTGTGGGCTCTTAGCCAGCAGAATGAGTTTCAGAACTGTGAACAGGAACAAGATGAATCTTCTTAATAATTCTGCAATAAATAATTCCCTTCATATTGTTTTCCTTGAGCTCAGCCCCCCCACCCCAGCATGGAAGAGGTACAAATTTAATGATTCCATGACATCAAGGTTCTTGAAGACTTCAGCTTTTGTGTGGTTCAGGTGTGACTGCCCAGTCCTCAGTTTATGCTATAAACCTTGACATATCACAGCTCCCTTTCCACAAAGGAACAATGTTTAATTTTCAAAGTCCACTGTTGTTTATGAACTGCAAACTAAAGTATTTAACAGTCCTTCTGAGAAACCCAAGGGAGTCCAAATAGCTCAGCCTCAAAATTGATTTGGGGATCTAAACAAGCGAGTGCTCTTTGAAAGTGTCCTAGGGAAACTCCACCCAAGTTCCTTTTGTGTCTCTGAAATCAGAACTCACCTGTCTGGCATTGCACAGCTCAGTGCCTGGCTCTGTGAGGCTGCCCCAGTTCCTTTATTAATGAGGGCAAATCCAGCTGGGCACTGGCAAATGAGTGCTGCACTTCACTTTAGTTTGACATTTTCCCCTTTAAAAAGCACTGAGACAGGCTTTTGTGCTTACCCTGCCCTAAAAATCTTTTTATGGGATTCAGACATCTTCAAGCAGCAGGCATGTAAACACAGGGGCTGTCAGGAAGAGCTGGCTCATCTCTGAGACAGGAGCTTTACAGTGAGAGGAGTCCTCGTGTTCCAGCAGCCCAGCAGTGTGGGATTAAAATGGGCATTCAAAATGGGGTTGACATTGGAACCTCAGGAAGATGAAGACCTAAATAAGCCAGGCTAGGCTGAGGAGAATTTGCTGCTTTTCTAGTACTTTTAAGTTTTTTAAATTTGAAATTTCAAGATCAAAGAGGAAGTTCCATTAATTCACACTCTAAACACTGAATATGCACCTACCTTACATCAGCTCAAGGTGCTTAGGCCAAGCTTATCACACACCATAGATTCCCATCCCCATTTCAGGGCAGCTTGCTGAACCTGGGGCACTTATTAAAAATATCTATTATGGTACAGCCCAACAACCTACTGTGGGGGAGGTCAGAGCTATCTGTGAGTTTTCAATAATTTTTTAGTATCATTTCACTCTTTGAAGTAATGCATTTTGAATTTCCTGCACTCCTATTCAACATGTTGGTTTCTATTCAAGGAACATTTAGGCGAGAGCCACACTGAATGTGTTGGTTTAGCTCCACACAGGCAGACCAAGTAGGGTTGACTTTGATGCATCAGGAACATAAATCCTAACTGGAGCATGCCAGTCCCAGAATTTTTAGTTCAGATCCAGAGTTAACTCCTGCTTACTGTTGTGTCATTTTTTATCACAAATAACTGTGCAGAGCTGGCACACCCTTACAGGATTCTACCTGCAGCAACAATAAAACTTAATTTTCCTGCTACTTGTAAAAGCTGAGTCCTGGCAAGGCTTGTCCACTTGGCTAAGCCCTGAATTAGTGACAGGTGGCCCTGCATCACTTACCCTTTTCTTGCATATTTTTACCTGATTTTCAAATCAGCAATCACAGTCTTCTGGTTAAGCTGCTGGGAAAAAATGAAAATACAGCAGGGAAAACCTGTTTATTTGTTTTTAAATTGGCACGGTGATCCACAAATCTATTGCCTTCTTCCCAACTCTAACAAATAGGGATGTAATCCAAGCTGGTGAGGGGATTCCAGGCAAATCTGCTTTCCCTGTGGTTCTGAGCAGAAGGAGTGCCGCATGTTCCGCGTGCAGTTCGGAGGGAGCTGCAGGGAGGAGATGCAGGAGCACTGCTGCAGCTGCGTGCACAAGCTCAGCCAGTATGTCCCGGTGCAGGGGGCTGAGGAGCAGGGCCTCAGCCAGGACACCCAGGCCATGGACACCGAGCACGCAGTAAGTGACCACACACACCCTTCTAAAACCACTCACCTCTGCCTGGGAGGGCTGGGCATGACGAGTTTCTCACAGCTGTCAGACTGTCTGCATGAAATAAGAGTTGGGAAGTGACTTATACAATGTGAAAGATGATCAGAGCCACAGGTAACCCTGGGTCCTGGCTCCTTTCTGTGTTCACCTGCTCCTGGTTTGCACTGGTAGGAGCTGCTATGACTGCCTATTTACAATTTGAGCCTAACCTGGCACATCTAAAAGCAATCTCAGGAGGAACAGAATGTTTCCCCTCTCCAAGATAAAGTCCTGAGGTAACTGGAAAAGGCAGAGACAGACAGCATTTTCCAGGGGGATTATTCCAAAATCTCTGCTCTCTTGGGTATTTGGATCCATGGAAAAGAAGCAGTGTGCTCTTGTGAGCATCCATACACAGCATTCTTTGAAGTTACTCCTAGGAAGTTGTTTGTGACTTCAGTTTAGCCATGAGCTAACAGGCCTGTAGTTAAACTGTCATGTCTTTCATTTTTAAAGACTGGAGCAGATGTGCATGCAGGTTCCATAAAAAGATGTCTTTTTACTGCAGAAGGTAGCTGAGCACATTCCCTTCCCGTCAGTGCTAAAAATGGAACTGCTTCCCCCCCTGCACATACCCACTCTGCTTGGTAACGAGCCCTTATTTGCATTTGGTATTTTCTAGCCAGATGAGCCTCTCCCAGACTCCTGCACAAGCCTTGGAGAAAGAAGATCTGTAGCACAGCTCGCACAGGTAAAAAACAAACATCTCCTGTTCAGAGTCTGTAACTGAGCCTGAGAATGAGCTATCTCAGATTCCATCTGGAAAATGCCTCCCCTGAACATCAGGATGCCATCATCTACACCACCAAAACACTGCATCTGTGTAATGGTCCAGAGCCAGGGAATAAGCAGCAAAACAAGGTGTTTGGTGGTGTAATCACCCCATTTGAATAGGAACAAATGACACACTGAGAGCAAAGAAATACCCAGAGGCAACATCCAAATGAATGGCTCTGGCACTGGTTTGGCTCTGCAGAAATGACTTGTGCAGATCAGAGCTGAAGCCTGAAAATATCAACCAAGGAGTCACAGAATAGCCCAGCTAACCCTCCTCTCTGGCAGTGGGAACCCATTCCCCTTTGTCCCAAGTCCCCCTCCAGCTCTCTCTGGGAGCCCCTTTAGGCACTGACAGGGGCTCTGAGGTTCCCCATGTGCCTTCTCAACCCTGACCCCCAGCAAAGCAGCCCCATATTCCATGGACAGCTTCACTGAGCAGTTCTGGGTAAATACCTGGAAGCCAACTGTTGCTCATTTACTGGGAATTCAGGCCAGTGCAGAAGCAGATGAGCAGAAAACTCTGCTCTTTCCTGGTTTTGTGCAGTCCCTTCTCTGAGTCTTCCTTACCCTTATTTCGCAGTCACTGGCTGAGCACAGAATCCCAGACTGGGCTGGACTGGAAGGGACCTCAAAGGTCACCTCATTCCAACTCCAGTGCCACGATGCCCAGAGTTCTCCCACCACCATGGGAAAAAGCTGGGAGAGGGGATTAAACAGGGATAAAAAGGAAGTTTTAACATAAAAGCCCCATACTTTACTTCTAAAAGACATCTGGCTAAATGAAAAGCTCAGAAGTGCACCCTTGATTCTCCCTACACAATCCATGTGGCAGCATGTACACTGATTACAGAATGCATACCCACCAGGAAGCCACGGTACCCAGGAAACTGGCATTTCCGGGTAAATTTCCAACTGAAATAATTGCAGGGCATTTGACAGTGTGCAAAAGCTACACTGGAATCACACCTGGGCATCAGAGGAAAGCTCACACACAGAAACCCCAGCTGACTGCTAGCATTCCAAGAGCATCAAGGCAGGCAGCTCCATGTTCCCCCAGCACCCAGGAGGGCTGGGGTGTGGCTGTGTCCTTGTGTCTGAGGTCAGGGCCCCCTTCCCCCCTTCCGTTTGCAGGCGGTGCTGCGGCAGCGGCCGGAGCTGCCCCCGGCGCTCTGGCACCCGGCCTGGAGCGCCCGGGAGCTGAGGCCCTTCATCCGCCTCTGCCTCATGGACCAGCACTTCCCAGCCTTCGTGGAGGACGTGGAGAAGGAGCTGCACAGGCTCGCCAAGGAATGAGGCACGCCCGTGGGGTGCACGCAGCTGAGGTGATTAAAGGTTGAAAGACAAGGCCTACAGCGGTTTTTGTCGGTGTTTTATTTTTAAAAACAGGTGAATCCACTTTTTATACATCATTGCACTTCAACAAATACACAGAACACGAGTTCATGCAGCTACAGTTACGCACATCATGAGAACCCTGGTAGGTCTATTTCTACAATCTTTAAATCATGAGAAATTACAGTGTCAAACTAAAGAGGAATAACTAGTTGCATAGAATATCACCATGCTGTAACATTTCATCATTTAAACAAAACAAACAAAAAAAAAAAAAGAAAATTATAAAAGTTTGCCTGAATTGAATGTACAAGAATATGTCGAACACATCAGTGCAAAAGGATTTGAGAATTTACATGAGTTAACAAAAAAAAAAAAGAAAAAAAAATCACTTAAAAAGCAATCATATATATATATTTATAAACTGAAGGTTTGTTTTTGTTTCCAACTGCATCCCACCACCACCAGCAGCCCCTGGCACCACCCAGCCCCGACGCCCAACAGGACACCCCGCGCTCCATGGTTAAAGCCCTTAAGGAAATCCCAAAATCCCTGCTGCGAGCACCGGCCCGGCATCACTCCCTCCTTCCAGCCATACAGTAAGGAATGAATATCAGCAGCTTCAAAATGAACCACAACGACTTCTGGTTTCCCCTCCCCCAAATATAAATATATACTGTATATATCTTTAAGTTTTGCTGTACTTTACAAAAGAAGTCTCACTAGATGGCAGCGGTGCGGTTTGAGCGGTGCCGAATTTAACAGCTACAGGAAGTAAAAAACAGCGCATGCGTGAACCCGCCTGGCTACTGCTCGTGTAAAGAGAGGAAAGGAGGAAAAAAAAGCAACATTCACAGCACATCAAGCCCAAAAGAGTTTACACCTTCTACACGGAAGCATTATTAAAATTCATCTGGCTAGGTCATCCTTGCAGGAGAGGCTAAATAAGGCATGCGTTAGACAGTCATATTGTTGCTCACTTGGAAAGGAAAGGAAAAAAAAAAAAGAAATCAGACAGAACTGGAGTTCTAGAACCAAGAGTTCCAACCCTTAAATTTAGCAGGTCATATTGCCATCAGTCTCTCAGAAACTTAAAGCTCTAAAAAAGAAACGAGAAAGAGGTGCTAGTCAATGGTGAACAGTGCGAGCCGCCGCAGCCTGCAATCCCCGCGCTCCCACCGGGGCACGGCTCCCGACAGCCCCAGCTCCACCTTTTAGCGGGGAATCAATCTGGAGGGCTCGGCAGCTTTGCCTAGATTTTAGCAAGCAGGTCCTTAAACCACCCGCCTGGCTGAGGAAATCAATGTTTGGTCCCCCCCCCGCGCTCCCTGGGGCGCAGCGGGATGTTTTCGCGCGGGGAACGCTTTGCTGCCGCGCCCCCAGTGCTCCAGGCAGGAGGGCTGGGCCTGCCCGCTCCCGGCCGGGCGCAGGCAATACTTACATGATGAGCATTTTTAATTTGTGTTTCTCTGACGTAAGTTTTTGTCTTTGTGATTGTTTGTAGAATTGGTTTTCCTGCAGAAAGGGGTGAGAGAGAAATGCATCAAAAATCAGTCACGGGTACAGGAAAAATGGATATTATTTGTACTTCATTAGACAGCGTTTTGATCTTCCTCCTTTAACTGGCTGAAGACAACACAGTTTTAGACTTTGCATTTTAGCACAATATTTGTTTTCTAGCAAGATGTTGCTTTTCTTTCCTCCAGTGCTAAGAAATGCACCAGACGGCCCAATGCCATCTGTAACGTCACATGCAATATCAGTCCTATGATTTATCACCTCCCACAACCCCCCAGATTAACCCAAAGAGTATTTTTTTTCCTGAAAATACACTTACATTGGCCCAGCTGGTTCATCATCTGCAGCAAGCATCCCGATGCACCCAGGGAGAGACAAGGGAAGGAAAGAAAAAGAGAGTCAGTGTCTGCAGGGGGCCGCGGTGCGAGCAGCAAAGTGATCTATCTACAGCATCAAAGGCCATTCCAGTCGGGAGTGCAAGGATCATGGAGTTACTGCTCTGGATTCGGGTTTAATGGCAGGTATGTTGCTTCAATGGGTTTAGTTAACACTTGGAATGCTGGTCATGAAGGACTGCAACTGTAGCGGACAGATTGGTGCAACATGGTCAAGACTCATCTTGTCCCCAAGTTCCAGTGGTTCAATCTCATAAAAAATAGATGAGGAGACAAACCAACGGTTCAGTTGTAAAATCCTGCTGGATGTTTGCTTGCATTGACTTTTTTTAATATGTATTTTAATTTTTAAGCCGTTTTTCCACTGCTGATGGGTAACTCCTGGTATATACCCCAAAGAGTACATACCCCACACTCATTTTCCCCCACAGGTGAAACAACCTCTACATTCCCCATTTTTCTCAATGTTTAATTAGAAGGGACCAGGTTAGGAGAAGGCTGAAGGGGAACACTCGATTCCAGCCCCAACCATGGCCCTTGGGCAGCAGCATCCAGTGTCACCAGGAGGAGTCGGGGCGCTGGGACACCTCCAGACACACCTCAGCTGCAGAGGACTGAGAGCATCGTCCTGCCCACGGCCCTTGGCAAAACTCATTTAGGAATTGGCGGGGGGTGGGGGAAATCTGCCAATGAGGAATGTTTCATATTAACTCCCATGACCAATTGGGCTTTTTTTTGGAATTCTCAAACACTATTTTCTCCCACACTGTAGTACAGAAGACAAAAATGCATTTACACAACAGTACAAGAGTCAATCCAAGAGCCTAATGCTCCCACAGATGGATTTTGGGGGGACCAATTCAGGCCCTGCTGGTTTTGGCACTTGACAGATGACGTTCCCACCTCGTGCCGGAGGGATTTTTCAGGGAAGTCTTTGAGAAACTCTCAGCAGGATTCCACAAGGGTGCTTAGTGCACATGAAGCAGTTATGGAAATTACAGTCTTACAGTGTAGGCATCCGCATGAGCACACGCCAGGAGTAATGTCGGGGAGAGGGGACATTACTCCACCTGGGCCCTCGAGGCAACGGAGAGGCAAAGCCACCGCTAGCACAGACAGTGACCAGAACAAAAAATACTTCAAAAATAAAGAACTAACCACAAACCAAGAGCTTTACAGCCAAAGTAACAGACTAGCGACACACCGGTGTCCACAGAATTCCAGTACCAGCAACAGTAACTATCGGACACGGTACAGAGAACTGGGACCAGGAAGGACAGCCAGACATCAATGTGCTGTTGTATATACAGTGAGATATACAGAGACACATCAGGTACTCAAACACAAAGCACAGCAGAGGAATCTATGGCTTCCTTCCACAAACATCTCTGGGAATCAAGGATCTGAGAGCAGCCGAACTCTGCGCTCGCGGCGGGACGAGCCTGGAGGGACAGCGAGCCCTGGCCCCAGCGCCAGCGCCGCCTCTGAGACCCAGCTCGGCTCCAACAAGCACCATCGACAGCTTTGGGAGTTTGTTTGGCTGGACTTCAGCAATATCAACCTGCACCCTGGACACTCGCTACAAAATAACCATGCTCCCTCCTCTGCTCTAAGATTTAAATGCCCGTTTCAGTCAGATCAGCAAGTTTGTGTTGTCAAAAAAAAAAGGAAAAAAAAAAAGAAAAAAAAAAAAGCAGCTTTAAATTTATAAAGGCTGCCATCGGTGATTCCTCACGAAGATCCCACAAAAAAGCCTACTGGGAATACTTGAGATGGTGGATCCCCACCACTCATCCCTGTCCCATCTCTAACCTAAAGCAGAGATAAAAAGACCAAGGGAAATTCCCAGTCAGCCGTTAAGTGCTGGAAAAGCATCCCCAGTACAGTACAGACACAGACCGAACCCTCAGCGGAAACCAGGGGCAACAGAACAACAGAAAAACCAGTACAAAATCAGACTAAAGAAAAGATTCAAAACAGCAAACTGAAATCCAAATTAGTTGTGAACGTGAATGAGGAAGTTTTCAAGAGTGTTAACGTTATGACTTGTGCGTTGTATAGACTGAAGCGGAGGTTAAACAAACTCCAAAGCATGCAGAGCTCTCACTTACCACCATTTTTTAAGGGTATGATGCAATTGAAGGGGGGGAAAAAAAAAAAAAAGAAGTCATAGTAACCGACAAGATCAATATCACCCAAAGCTTTAATGCCACAGCCCTGCTCTAGAACAGTCAGTAGCACCTACGGCACGGAGACATCCCCAGCACCGCCGGGAGCGGCCACTGCCCACGCCGAGCCCTCCTCCTCCAGGATGTGCCCTGGGACTGGGCATCTGCAGGCTCCACAACCCCCCTGGTTACAGAGCACAGCAACAACCCCTCAGCCAGGCCTTTCCTCAGGGGATGGAAGGACCTGCTTCACGGGGTCCCAAAACTGCACATCCTCAGCCAAAATGGGACAAGTGCTGCTTGGCTTTAACACAGGTAATCAATCCCTGCAGGCAAAAATATCTGGGAATTAAAACTGGAAGATGATGACAAGCAGATCTCCCTTAGCTCCTCCACTTGGATGGGAATGTGTTTTGTGCCCCCCCTCCCATTTTCAGCCTTAATTTACAAGGTATTTTATATGTCACTCAGTTTCTTTCACCGCCTTTGGAAAGCTACAGGGTTTATTTTTAGTATCAAATTAATCCTGGGTAGCATCTTGTGACTGGTGGAAGTTAAAAATGAAACACTAGCGGGTTCTTCCAGCACTAAGATTCCAATTTTTGCTTCTGAAGGGATTCTACATCTCAGCTCATGCTTTAAAACCTGCAAAGAATCAATCCCAGACTGGTTTGGGTTGGAAGGCACCTTAAAGCCCGTCCAGTGCCACCCCCTGCCATGGGCAGGGACACCTTCCACTGTCCCAGGATGCTCCAAGCCCTGTGTAACCTGGCCTTGGGCACTTCCAAGGATCCAGGGGCAGCTCAATGCTCTGAAGGAGCCTGTGACAGCTCAGGGTCCTGTGTCCATTCCCACTGGGATACAGCAATACTGCTGGGAACAGCTGGTGGCTATGGCCTCATTATGTACCTGCCTCATCCTGACAAATTTAAAGTGTGGGAGAGAAAGATGTGCATAAAAGGGAAAAAAAAAACCCACCAAAATCACTGGTTACAAAAGGCAAATGGTTGCAGTTAAAACAGTTTGTTTCTTTCAATTACTTACAGTAATAGCAGGAACAGGGAAAGTCAAGAAAAAAGCAAAAGAGGGTTAGAAAGAATGTGGGGATTTGGATGGAGCTTCTGCAGAGCCAGGAGAAGAAACACGTTTATGGGAAGTCTTTGGATTAGGCTGAGGAATGAGAGGGGAAGAATGAAAAGGGACATGTTATAACCCAGTCACCTCACGGCTTCAGAGTGGGGACCATGACTACATATTTACAGGTACAAACCATTCCCCTTCCTATGGGGAATGGAGCCAAGGGGTTTTTACTTTCTACTTACCCCAGAAAAGACCCTTTAAGCCAGGGGCTGTGTTGATTTTAGCCTATTTGATGCAACAACAGCAGAAAGCCCACTCCTTTAGGAACCTTTGCTACACTACACTCAGGTGGTGCTGGCTGATCCACGGAAACCAAGCAGCTCGAGCTGTACTACAGAGAACAAAGCAGCCATTCCCTTCTCTCCCTGTCCAGGGCAGCACCCCAGCATTCCCTGCTGGCACCATCCCGCCGGGCATGCAGCCACGTGCCAGGGCATGCCACGCTCATGCAGCTCTCCCCCCAAAGCCACGGAAGCCGCACGTGGCCAGCGCCCTTGGCATCTGCCAGCCCCCGGCCGCTCTCTGGGACGGGGAGCGAGCCGGACACTGCCTTGCCAGGCCTAAGGCAGGTCAGAACTCACGTTCTGAAAGGATGCGGGAATTCAAGCGCCATCTGCCCTCCCTTCCTCCTTCCAGCAGGATTTGGATGTACTGGGAGAACCCCTCATCCACAGGCTTGCAGCAAACCCTGCTCCAGGCCCGCCCTGATGCCACTGTTTTGGTGGAAACAGGGATTTCACGGGTGCAACGTTCCTTTTCCTGCTCTCCGGCAGCAGGTAAAAGAATCGACTCCCAAATCAGAGTTCTGAGAAGGAGGAAACATCAGCAAAGGAGCTCCTGAGCAGCTCTGGCCCGAGGCACAGCAAGCAGCTCACCGGACACACAAAGCGAGGTCCATGCAAAACCGAGGCCTGCAGTCAGGAAATGCCAAAGTTAAAGGAGCGGCCCTGCTCTGCCAGCATGGCAGCGCTTCCAACAGAGGCAACATCTTTACACTGGGAAGTGTTTTGGGAACGTGGAACTGCTCCAAGTGTACCCAGGAGTCCATCACCCTCCCCAGCCTCCCATAGGCACGCTGAGCCAGGGCATTTGAAGCCTGTAGAACATGGAGATCTCAGGGAAAGGGAATTCATTCATATGTTTCTTTGGGCTGACCAAGCAGAGTTCCCAGGTACTGGGAAAAAAGTTCCAGATGCCTGAGGATCCTCTCACCCAGAGAACACTTCTGTCTCACCAGTCACGTCCCCCAGGACTAACTGGGCATTTGTGCTCAGCACCAGACTGGTCTCACCTGAGGAGCTGACCCAGCACACCCCAAACACTGTCATTTGTGTAGGTTTAACTGAGCCAGCCCTAAAGTATCACCTGGGCACAGCACGAGGTGAGAGCTCATGGTGGGCAGCTGCAGCTCCCAGCAGGATCCGGCTCATCCTGCACTGCCCCAGTCAGGAGCCAAGGTGTGCTCTGGGAGCTCATTAACAGCTCCTTCTGCTCCAAAAGCCTTTGGTTTTCCTGAGCACAGGAAGTGGCCACCTATAGCAGCACTGGTTTTCTCCAAATTTTACAAACAATCCTTAGAAGTGGTCTGAGTAAGCCACGTTTCCAGCTCTCTGCACACTCCTCTCAGCAGGCCAGATGGTGGCCAGGACGTCAGAGGACTCCTGAGGGGCAGTGGCAGACACCCCGAGGTGGACGTGTGGCACCTGCAGAGGGGGGACACCACAGGTCCAACCCTCGGGATCTTCAGAGGGATCTGCAGCCGGAGCCATCCCCCAGCAGGACGTGCTGAGCCACGGGGTAACAGATCCACAGGGGCCATCCACCCTCACACCTGCTGTGGGCTGGCACACACCTCACACAAACCTGGGGACTCCAGAGGGGCATTCCAGAGTTATTCCACCCTGGGAAGAGGGGGTGATGGTGAGGATGATGAAGCAATCTCAGTGTCTCAATTTGGAGAGGCCAAAGAGAACATTCCCATGCCAGCAGGAAGGGCAGCAACAGTTCAATGGTTGTCGCAGCCCCACCTCACGCGGAGCTCTGCCACGAGCACATCCCTGAAGGTGAGCGTGTCCCAGTGACACCAGGACTGGAAAAGGCAGCAGAGATGCCAGCTGGTGCCAGATGCTGCGGATAAGGAGTGCTGTGGTGTTTGGCCTCAGCCTGCTGGCTCAGCCACAGCTCCCTGACGTTCCCTCCCCGGCTCCCTGCAGCAGCGGAGGCGGAGGTGTGATTTTGGAAGAGGGAGCTGAAATTCCAAACGCCGAGCACGCCGCTGCATTCCAGCATTAACTTTGGCATTTCATAACCATGTCTTGAAAATAATAAAATTCAGGATAACCCGAGTCCAACATCCACACGTGGCAATCAGGAGGCTCCTGATGCTTTCCCACGTGTGCGTTTGAACGTGCTCTGCTCCCGGGGCGTTCCCCACCTCGGCAGCACAGAAAGCTTCGGTGCCAGTATGGGAAATGCACAACTATCCAAGGAATGTGGGACTCCCATCGTGTCCATCAGCCAGGCAAACCTCATCCACAGCTACAGACTGTCATACTCAGCATGGATTTCTCCTCCAGGAAAGGGGACAGGGAGAACATCTGACCCCCACGGAGGTGCGTCATGTCACTCCCCAGGGCTCTGCCTTCAGAACAGCGGCCCCAGTGAGCACTGGAGTAACCTCAGCTCCTTGGCTCATCATCCTGGACAGCTCCAGGGGGATGATGAGCATGGATCCCTCAGGTACCTGAGGAGTTGCCAGACCAGCCAGGAAAACTCCCACCTTGGAAAGAGGCAGTGAACTCTTCACCTCCAGTGGGAGCTGCCCTGCACAACCCACAGGGGCTGTGCTGTGATCTGGGCACACCAAAGCCAATTCCTGCTGGATTCAGTCCATCTGGGGCTGTTTGCAGGGAATATTTGTGTATCAAATTCCCAGGACCTTGTTTTGGTCCTTGTGAAACTTCATCCAATGAAAATTCTGAACGTGGGGAACTGTAATCCCTGAGGTGGAGGTGGGTATGTTTAAGGGGAAATGAAGATTGTCTGCTCCAAGTTTTCCGGGCTGGTGGAGGTCCCTGGGGCCACGCTGAGGGCAGGACAAGCCCCGGAGCCACTGGAAGCTGTTAGTGATGCACAGAACATGCACTATGGTCCAACTGGGGGGCTCCATCCTGAGAGCAGCCCCACACATGCTCTGTAAGCAGTTAGTAAGTGCTACTCAATGCTTACAACCAAAGCTGGTTTCCTCTAGGGGTGCACTACTTCAGCCAGTTCTGATCCAAGCCTCGGCCCTTCTCCCGTTACTCCATTGGCTGTGTTCCACGAGCTCCTCTCCTCACTGTGGATCCCGGGTGAGGCCTGGGAAGGTGGCTGTGCCCACCCCACACACACATCACTGTCTCACACCTCTGTTGTCACTCCCTGTGAGGGCCCAGGTCCCCCTGCAGCCCCACCAAGCTGCCCTGGGAAACAGCTCTCACTGGGAAGGGCTTGGCCAGCCCAGGATGGTGCTGAGGATCACTCCAGTATGCTGCCCTCCACCTGCCCCAGGCTTGGATCCATCGTGTTCCTACAGCACCACGACACTCCTGCTGCTTCTCCCAAGGAGTACTTGCAGAGGTTTTCTCACTACACACTGGAGTAAGCTGCTAGCAGCACATTAAAGGCTGTTTCTCAGCATGGATCTTGCAAATATTCAGCCTCACACTGCCCCTTTCCCCAGCTGTACATAGGGGAAGGTGTGCAGGAGAAGCTCATAGATAAAAGTTACTACTAGTTGTATGTACCAAACACAGCTTAATTAATTAATTATTGCTACCATCAAACCTGATAATAAGCCCTATTTTTATAAAATCTAATCAGTGGCTACAATAGATACAGGTTCCAGAGCATTCCCTAACTACAGATTCAGCTACACAGCAGAGTAGAAGCCCTCCCCCCACCTCTGAACCCTGCACACATTTCAGTTTTGAAGCACCTTTGCAGCCCCAGTCCCTTGAAGTGCAACGATTCCTTGGTTTGAGTGCAATGCTCCCTCAGAGCCCCTGCCCAGTGTCCGACCCCGAGGCCACGGGAGGAGGGAATGCCACCAGGGGTGAGGCTGCTGCCAGCTGTGCCCCTGTGCTGCCCCACGCTCCTCGGGGCGGACGGACAGCGTTTCTCAGGAAAGAGACGGGAGCACTCCACTCCTCGTGCAACAAAGCTTTAACGACATCCACAACCCCCTCCCACCCGAGACCCCTGAAATCCAGCCCTGGGCCTCGCAGCCTCTGGGCTTCATGTCCGGAGAGGGAAGAGAGGAGAAAGGCAGGAGCGTGGAGCGGGACAGAGCGGGCTGCTGGTCCCTCCTGCAGAGCCCCCGCGGCTCCTCCGGCGGCTCAGCGGCGGCGCGGGGCGCACTTACCGTCGGGAACTTCGTCCGGCCGCTTCCGCTTCTCGTAGATGACGATGATGACCACCAGGATGACGATCTCGGCCAGGATGCCCAGGAAGGGCCACAGCGGGGCCAGGTGGCTGCGCACGCGCAGGATGGTGGTGACCGACACGGAGCCCACCTGGTTGGTGGCGTTGCACTGGTACTCGCCGGGGTCCTCGTTGATCTGCAGGTTTGTGATGCTCAGCTCGGTGTAGTTCTCTTTGTTGGAAATGAAGAACCTGCCCGAGGAGTTGTTGATGTCCTGGCAAAGGGACAGGGGTGGGAAACAGCGACAGCTTTAGCTTCTGGGGCCTTTGTGGCACGCAACAGGAGATCTGAGGGAGGAGCCCAGGCCTGGTGTCTGTCTCTCCAAACACCAGGAAGGGAACCCTGCACTCGGGGGCCTGATCACTGCCAGCACTCAGCCACTCCTCAAAGCCTCCAGCTCACACTCAGCAGGGAACGCTCATCCCACCCTGCTCGTCCCATCCTGCTATTCCCTTCACATTCTGGCTCCATCCATCCAATCTATGCAGCAACAGGAAACAGCTGGGCTGGAGGGCTTGGAAATTCCCAGCTCCTCTCTGCTGTTCCCACTGCTGGTCACATTTTCCTGCTCATTACACCACTGGCTCCACGGAACAAACAGATCACCAAGCTCTAACGGGGATCACTGCCACCTCCTCACATTAAGTCTTGTGAGCTCAACCAGTAAAACTTGGAGGAATTTATAACCCAATGTGGTTTTAAATCACATTTCATAAGTCAGTCTTGCAGTCTGTAGCAAGTTCCAGAAAATGGCTTTCAGGGTAAGTTCTTAACTTTGCAAGCAGTTTTTTTCACATACCAATAATAAAAATATCAATTTTATATTTATATATTTATCTTTATATATTTCTATTTTATATATTGATATATAAATATCAATTTTACACTCACCCATCCATTCTCACCGCTGCCAAAAATATCCACCTTCACTCACACCTTGGAGGGACTGCACTTTGAGAAGTCACAAAGCTCCTTCAACACCCCCAACCCCGGGGTTGGGGTGCTTCCCTCCCTCTCTGGGGGTGTGGAGACATCCTGACCCCCCTCCTTACCTCAAACACCCCGTTGACCTTCTTGCGCCAGACCCACTCGGGGTGGGGGAAGCCCACGGACTTGCAGTACATCAGGGCCTCCTGGCCCTCGTTTTTGTTCTCACTCCTCTTGTGCCCCGTGATGTCAGGAGTGGCTACGAGACAACAGAGCAGCTTGTTAGTACAAACAGGCTTCCCTCACTCACCTGGGCACAAACCCCTCCTGCTCCCTGCAAGCTGTGCTCTCCCACACCGAGGGCATGGTAGGGAAGAACTGTGCGTGTGTGTGTCCCCCAGCACAGCCCTACACCCTGGGCTCTGTTTGTATCCCTCAGCCCTACACCCTGTGCTCAGTGTGTGTCCCTCAGCACAGCCCTACACCCTGTGCTCAGTGTGTGCCCCCCAGCACAGCCCTACACCCTGTGCTCAGTGTGTGTCCCTCAGCACAGCCCTACACCCTGTGCTCAGTGTGTGTCCCTCAGCACAGCCCTACACCCTGTGCTCAGTGTGTGTCCCTCAGCACAGCCCTACACCCTGTGCTCAGTGTGTGTCCCTCAGCACAGCCCTACACCCTCCCTGAGCAGCCCTAAGCCCCCCCAGCCCAAGCTTAGGCTGGCTCAGGGCAGTGCCTGGGCTGACCCCTGGCCCAGCAGATGGCCCCGGGCTGCAGGGCCCACCTTTAAAGCTGCAGCTCCTAATTACAGCCCACGTGGCTGGATGTGTGATGGCAGCTCTGAGCTGTTAATCCAGGCCAGGCCAGCCCAGGCTGCTCCAGGAAACTGCAATTTCCTACAGGAGACTCCCCTGCTCCACCAGCAGATTCCTGCACGTGCACACACAGAGCCAGCAGTTCCAGCTGCAGGCTGAGATCAAGAGGGGAATTTCACAGCTCTGCTCAAAGGGAACGAAACCTCTCGTGCCAGCAGACAGCAGCTGAGCCTGCTCTTCCCAAAACTGCAGCACAAATCTTTGGGAAAATGCCTGGCAGGCTGATGTGCTTCCTACTGTGCTGTGTCAAAGGGGTTTTGATGCAGGGAGCATCCCGTGCCTCGGATCCTTTTTGGACAGTAACAGCATTATCAAAAGGAGACTGTGAACCACAGAAAACCCATGGCTGTAGGAAAGCCTGGGCTTCAGCTCCTGCTGGGGTGTGTTCACCTGGGCAGGCACACCAGGAGAGGCCCCAGGCATCCTCCAAGTGCCCATGGGAATTCCAACAGCATTTCCTGGGCTTTGCAGGAGTCCTGAGCAGAGCATGAAGCCCAGCCAGATGCCAACTCACTAATTTCAAGACGATGCCAAAACCACTACACCATGATAGGTAAGAACAGGCCAAGAACAAACCCAAGGGGTTTCCTTAAGGAAACTGTCACCTAAAATGCATCTTTCCACATCAGACACTAAAATACCCTGAGAGACATAAAACCTGGCCTGCATGAAGGCACCAGATCCCAACAACCCCCTAGTCTTGTACAGAAAGAAGCTGAAGGAAGCTGGGAGGAACATTCCCCACCTGCCATAGGTGATCCCTGTGCCTGCCAGGGGCAGGAACAGCTGGAGCAAATGGAGTTCCTGAGCTGAATTCAGGTCTTCAGGCAGGAAATCAATCAGCTCTGGGGCTGGCAGTGCTGTGCTGCTGCAGCACAGAGCACCCGGCACGTCCTTCCCACCCCTCGGAGAGCAAAATGACATTTGTCCCAAATAACGAGGGCTCCAGAGGGGACTATCATCTGGGAACCTGCTGAAAGGTGCCACCACTCCCCTGCTGGGCTTGGGACCTTCTTAAAGCAGAGCTGGGTGAGCTCCCTGCGGCTTTTGCTTCCTGGAGGAGGCCAAGGAGGGATCTCCTGCAGCCTGGGGACACGAGAGCCCAGCGGTGACAAGGACACCATCCCAGAGCTGGCACTGCTGGAATGCCACCAGGGGCTGCAAACTGGCAACATTCCCTTGAGGAAGAGCAGCGGTGGCACTCAGCAGCTTGGAGCTGCTGGCTTCCAGTGCCACCCTGAGCAGGGCTGAGCCTGGAAAAGGGGACAGGGACAGCACTCCCAGCTGGCCCAGTTTGTGTCAGGCTGCTGGCGGGGAGGGAGGGGACAGGAAAGGAGAGGGAACACTTTCTGGGACACCTCCACTCCTGCTCCAGGGTGACACAATGACATTGCTGGAAGGACAGGCCGGCTCCCAGGGTGATGCCAGCTCCCAGGGTGATGCCAGCAGAGCAGCAGTGCCCAGAATACCTCTGCTCCTCCCTGGCTCTGCTGGGCCAGGGCTATTCCTGGAGCACCCAGGGAGCTCTGGGCAGTGCTGCTGTTTCAGGGCTCAGTGCCACCTCCCAGATACCAGCCCAGCATTTTGTGTCCCAAACAGTGCAGGAAACTGTGTCCTGCTGGCCCCATATCCCTGCAGCCCCAGCTTTAGCAGGTTTTTCCTGGGAAGCTTTTCAAGCCAGGATTGCTCCTTACACCTTTCTGCTCTGTGCCAGCCAAAGCCCAGGGTTGATTCCTTAGGTTTCAGGTTTTTCTGTTCTGTGTTGGTGTGCAGCTTTAGCTTTATGTTAAGTGTTACTGGGATCTTTTCACAGGGTGGTGAAGACAAAACAATCCTATTCCAGCTGGAGACTCAAGGACAACCTCTTCAACTTCAGGCCTAAAGCTTAAACAACATGAAAAGAGGAGGGCAGGCAAGCAAGCAAGGAGGATGAAACTTCATCATGTGAAGCTATTAATTGGACAGTTAACTCCTGTATGCAAAGGGACTAAAACTTATAAAAATGTGAGATCTCGTGACCAAGCCCTCTTGTGTTTCCATCTTGGAGCCATCCAGGCATTGCCTTGAATAAATCTCCACTTTATTCCTCTTAACTCCATCCAGCCTCTGCTCCAGCTCCTCAAGGCAGCAGGGTGAGGCAGGTTTTGCTGGGAAGGATTTGGATTTCAGCTCTCAGGCAGCAGAGCCCCCTCTCTGCTCAGACCTGCTCTGATGCTGCATCACTGGCACCAGCAGAATGCCCCTGGCAAAGGGAGGTTTGGATTCCTGCACGTGAAGCAGGAAAAATCCTGAAGGTGGGCTGGAAGCACCTCACAAAGAGCAAAAGGAAGCAGGGCTAATTTAAATTAACTGCTACCAAAAAAAAAGGAAAAATAAATAGACATTCAGGCATGCTTGACATGAGAGGAATTCTAAGCAACATCATTTTGAGAGTTTTAAACCAAAACACAAATGAACAGGGTTTGTGGTAGGGTGACCATGGGGCTCCAGTGCTCCCAGCTCCCAACAGGCACAGAACTCGGTGTGCAGCAGCTTTCTGAAGGGTTTGGGGGTCACACAGCCAGGAAAATTTATTTCCTCATATACAGGAGGTATTCAGCCCTTCCAAGCTCTTTACAACTGAAAAGGAGAGGGAAATTTAAATGTGTGACACCTCCAAACCATGGCCCAGTTACCTTCAAGTTTCCCATTAAGAGACAAAATTAAAGCAAGGGCAAAGCACCTAAAAATATTCCTGCACTGCAAACTGGGATGTCTGAGGGGTGACCTGAACAGGGGCTCTGGAAAGTTTCTTTTTCTGGTTATGATTCCAACCCCTGTCTCCCTCTGGAGCTTGAAGGCACCAGGAGAAGGGGGAATGTGAGAGGATTTTCATGGATCACTCCAAGATGCAGCTGGGCTCAGAGTGTCCAATTTAATTCACTGCTGGCAGAGAGGAGCCAGGCTGCAGCAGAGGTTTGCTGAGACAGCAGGGATTGAGGAGCAGGCTCTTCCCCAGGAAGGTGCAAAGGGAGCTGGAGAATCCCTTGATGAGGCAAGGGCAGAGAGGCCTCGCAGGAAGGGAATTCAAAAGGCCCTTCCAGCACCTGTTTCCTCTCCCCTTCTCCCAAGATCCTGTAAGAGCAGCAGCACTGCAGAGTTCTCCAGGGCTGCGTTTCACAATTTGGGTTTTTTCATCCTCGGGCTCCAGAGCTCCACACCAGCAGTGCAGGGACTCCCCAGGTGGAAATGCAGCGATCGAAACTCCCCTTCCAGGGGGCAGGAGGGGGTGCCCTGGCCAGGCCTGGCAGCTCCAGCACCACCACCCCACCAAAAGCACCCCCAGCCTGATCCAGTGCCAAGGAAAAGGGAACATGAGATCCCTGCTCCAAGGCCCCCTTCCCCTAAACCCAGCGTTTGCTGGATTCCCTAAATCCAGGGTTCCCCTAAATCCAGCGTTTGCTGGATTCCCTAAACCCAGCATTTCCCTAAACCCAGCATTTGCTGGAATCCCTAAAACCAGCATTTTCCAGATTCCCTAAATCCAGTGTTCCCCTAAATCCAGCATTTCCCTAAACCCAGTGTTTCCGGGATTCCCTAAATCCAGTGTTTCCCTAAACCCAGCATTTGCTGGATTCCCTAAATCCAGTGTTCCCCCAAATCCAGTATTTCCCTAAACCCAGTGTTTGCTGGATTCCCTAAACCCAGCATTTCCCCAAACCCAGCATTTCCCCAAACCCAGCATTTCCCCAAACCCAGCATTTCCCCAAACCCAGCATTTCCCCACACCCAGCATTTCCCCACACCCAGCATTTCCCCAAACCCAGCATTTGCTCAGCCTCAGGTCTGCAGCTCGGAGCTGTCCCCAGAGCTCTGGGGACCTGAGCAGGAACAAAGCCCCCCAGAAGTTCAGCAGAGCTGGCTGAGGGAAGGCAGCCCTGGAATGAGCTCCCAGGAAAGGCACCAGACACTGCCAGTAAACCCTGAATTCCCAACTGCTCTCACACCTCTGCCCAAGAGATTTTTTAGGTGAGAAAATCCCAGAATTGTTTGGGTGAAGGGACCTAAAGTCCATCCAGAGCCAGCCCTGCCACGTGCAGGGACACCTTCCACTATGCCAGGCTGCTCCAGGGCCACTGCAGGGCCAGGGGAGGGCCAGGAGGCAGCAGCACAGCAGGGGAGGTGGCCCTGCATGCCCCGGGCTGCCTCTGCCACAGGCTCTGGGGAAGCTGCTCATGAGCTGTCACAAAATCCCTATTTTTGGAGCAAGAGCACTCTGGCATTCAGCAGCCTCCTTCCCCTGCGCATCAGCAGTGAGAGCTGCACCACAATTACAATCAGCAATTAAATCTGAGTGTAATTGCTGGAGCAGCACCACCCCCCATGCAGGTGAACGTGAGATGACAGATGTGCATGGGCAGCCAGGTGGTGCCACTGGCCCTCACACCTGCTCCAAGTGCAATCCCCATTTACTGTGCCCAGTTTCCCAGGAGGGGTATTTAGGTGTAAATTACCTGTGGGAAGTGAGTAGGATCAGTTCTCCTTGCACTTCAATCACGGAAATTGACTTTTCTTCCCCCAGAGTGAGCTCCCAGCTCCCTGCCAAGCTCTCCTGGTGGCCCTGCCTGGCAGAGCAGCAGCCAAGCAAACTCTCCCAGAGGGCCTGCAGGGACCAGCAGAGCTGGCAGAGGTCTTGCTCCTCTCCCAAAGCTGCATTTCCCCTCTCCAGGAGTGGTCTGTCACCTAAGGCAGCCTGGAGGAGCCAGCAGGAACTTTACATTTTCATTAGGAGATTCAGCAATTGGAGCAAAAAGGGAGAATGCAAGCAAAAATCCCCAAGCAAAGGAAAAGAAGGAAAATGGAACTTCTCCAGCTGTGTACCCTGAGCACCCAGCCAAACTCCTCAGAGGCACAGGGTGGTGAATTCCCTTTCCCACTGCCTGATGGATCCTCCCAGCTGCATCCCAGGGCCTGCCATGCACCACAAATCCCCAACCTCAGCCCTCCCTGCAGCCCTGTGGGAATTCCCTGGGAATTCCCTGACACCAGCACTGCTCTGTGGTTCCCCTACAGCCCCACTCCTGGCAAACCCTGCCCATTTTGCAGCTTTTATTCCTAATTTTCAGGCTCCAGGTGGTGCCCAAGACCCAGAGGGGTCTCAGTGCCCACAACCCCACAGCTGCTCCCATCTCTGAGCTCTTTCCCTGGAAATCAGAGCTTTCATCTATGATAACAAATTATTATTTCTGATTATGAGCCCAGGCCTGGCTCTGCATGCTGAGGAGGCCTTTCCTCTCTCGTGGGGCATGAGGGAGGCAGGGAGTGCCAGCTGCAGGGCCAGGGGAGGGGACAATGTGACAGTGACAGCTCCAGCAGTACCTCTGACTTCGATGGTGGCGTTGGCCACGGGAGAGCCGGAGAACACGAACACACACAGGTACTCCCCTGACTCCTCTGCTCGGGCCTTCAGGATCCTGCAGGGACAGGACACAGCACAGCTATCGTTATTTTATTTATTATTTATTCTTTTCTTTATTATCCTTTCCTTTTTTATTAGTTCTTTTTCAATCAAGCAAAAAAGCCCCCGCAGAAGAACACACAAACCCTGCAAGGAAATCATTCAGTGACACGTGGAAACTGCTCAGACACGTGGAAAAAGCTGCTCCCTCCAGTCTGAGGGCTGGCAGCATTTACACCCCCAAACCCCAAGCTATAAAGTGAATTCATTTCAGATAAGCAACTCTGCAATGGCAGAGCAGTTCAACAGCTCACTCTGAGCACTGCTGGTTTGCAGCCCCTCCAGGCAAGGCCCAGAAGTGAGGGAGGAGGGCCAAGGTGGAATTGTCTGACTCTGCCGGGCTCTGGTTGCCATCAATCATTCAGGAGCTGCCGAGTGACACAGCTCCAGGGCTCACAGGCACTCGGGAGCTCCCTGCAGCAGCAGCAGCCACCCCGAGCTGGATGAAGGGGTAGGAGAGGCTCACTCCACTGCCAGGGCTGGAAGAGGCAGCATTTTTAAATGAAGCAGTTTAATCTCTAAATTCTGGAGCTTTCTGGATGATAAAAGTACCCAGCTCTGCACTCCAAGCACCAAAAACATCTGACAGCAAAACAAAGTGGCTGAAAAAACAAGAACCTGGGAGTTTAAGGGAAATAAACAGAATACAAAAGATAAACCAACATATAAACCAAAATATAAATAAAAGGGGGAGGGAAACACCCTGTGTTAACCACATGCTGCTGCTGCTTTCCACTGAGAAACTTGGAATTCCTGCATTTAAAATGTAACCAAAAGCATAGTTAAGGGGCAGATCCAAAGCAAAACCAAACAGCAGAGAGAGCCTGAACTCCAGCATCAGGAAAGCAGCCCTGGAGTGCTCAGGAATTCAGATCTACTCTGCAAATGGAAATCTGGGATTTCTCCAGCTGTCCCTGGCATTGCTGGGAGTCCCTCATTCCCTGGGGACAAGGGGACTGTGGTGCTCTCCCACTTCACTCCTTCCTTCCCCACCAGTTATAACTGAAGCCAAGCCTAAATCTTCCTCTACAGAGGAATTTGGAAGGAAAAACCCAGCCTGGCTTGGAACAGCCTCAGCCTGGCCCTGGCTGGGCAATAATGTGCAATTCCCAGGAACCCTGAGCACCACTCCCATCCAGGGATTGCTCCTTAAGGCAGCAGAGCCCCCAGAGCTCAGGCCCAGGGCTGAACACTGCACTGAGGAGGGACAGGAAGGAATTATGGAAGGAAACAAGACTTAAAAACAAGGTTTTTAATTGCAAAATTAGCCAGGTAATTCAAAGTGAGCTAAAGGGGAAAACAAAAGGACAAATCATTATCAGGATCAATCCCAACTTCCATAATGCTGTGGATGAGAGGCTGCTGTGCTAAGGCCATGAAACCTGGAACATCCCCTAACCCTGTCAGTGAAGCAGGGGGGAAAGGGGCCCTCTAGAGACAGAACACAGCTGGGACCAAGTTGCCAGCAGGGGTTAAAATGTCCCTAAAGTGCTCTTAAGCTTGGCTTAACGTCAGCTGGAAGGTGGATTTGCTGTGCATCAAGGGGGAAAATGGATGGATGGAAAGAAAGTCACAGAGGGAACACACTCTGAGGGCATCACCCAGGGAGCTGCACGGGATCCCACCCGCTCCAACCAAGGTCTGGGATCATCCCACAGCAGTGCTGTGACCAAACAACCCCACCCACACCCCAGGAACAGCCCAGGAACATCATCCCTGCCCATTCCCATTTCTCATTCCAGCTGGGATTTGGGTTCCAGGAGGATGTGCAGCCACAGAGCCATCCTTAAGGAGATGGGCAGGATAAACCCCACACAGTCCAAGGAAACCAAAACCACACTGGGTGTGTGCTTGTGTCCTGGTGAACCCTGGAGGAGAGCTCTGAATTGACGGAGTTTTACTCATCCACCCTGGAGCTCACTGTGGGAACACTGGGTGTGCCCTTCTCCCCTGGCTTACCCCAGGAACACCACCCCTGCCCATTCCCATCTCTCATTCCAGCTGGGATTCTGGGCTCTGGGAGGATGTACAGCCACAGACCCACCCATGAACCCTGGAGAAGAGCTCTGACCTGAGAGAGTTTCACTGAGCCCTCGCTGTGGGAACAGCAGGAGTGCCCTGCTGCCCTGGCTGTGCCCAGCACCCACACCTCAGGAACACCCCAGGAACACCATCTCTCCCCTCCCCAGGGCAGAACACCATCCCTGCCCATTCCCATCTCTCATTCCAGCTGGGATTCTGGGCTCCAGGATGAAGTGCAGCAACAGACTCATCCATAAAGAGCTCTGACCCAACAGAGTTTTACTGAGTCCCCGCTGTGGGAAGGAACAGCAGGAGTGCCCAGCAGCTGCCCCGGCTGTGCCCAGCTGCTGCCCTGGCTGTGCCCAGCTGCCCTGGCTGTGCCCTGGCTGTGCCAAGCTGCTGCCCTGGCTGTGCCCAGCTGCTGCCCCGGCTGTGCCCAGCTGCTGCCCCAGCTGCTGCCCCGGCTGTGCCCTGGCTGTGCCCAGCTGCTGCCCTGGCTGTGCCCTGGCTGTGCCCAGCTGCTGCCCTGGCTGTGCCCCGGCTGTGCCCAGACCCACCTGTACTCGGTGGTGTTGGAGGCCTTCCTGGTGCCCGGGATCTCCTCGCCGTTCCTCACCCAGTAGCTGGCGGCCAGGGGGCTGGGGCTGCTGGTCAGGTTGCACTGCAGCGTGACGGCCACGCCGGCCACGTGCAGCACCACGTCCTCGCTGGCGTTGATCCGCGGCTCTGCAAGGCAGGGACACGCTCAGACACAAACCCTGGCGGCGGTGCCAGCTACTCTAGGTGGCACAGGGGCGGGAGGGGAGGGCACCACACGGGGGATGGCACTGCGGGACACACGGAGGAGGAGGAGGAGGCACGACCAAACCAGAGAGCTCGGAGCTGGCGCGGCGGCGCCCCGGGGCCGCGCTCCTGGGGAGAGACACAAGGGGTTAATGGCTTTGGGGAACTCCCACACATCAGGTAAGGCCTGATACACTCTGTGCTTCCCAAATAAACTCCTGGGGCTGCAAGTGAAGCCTCAGTTACTCCTCCAGAAGGTTCTTGATGGCTGGCACGTGGTTCTTGTCACTCCCTGAAAGGTGCCTGTGCTCAGCTGGGGCTGGGCTCTTTCTCCAGGAACTGACAGAAACAGAGGACACAGCCTCAAGCTGCACCAAGGGAAATATAGGCTGGATATGAGGAAAACGTTTTTTACATAAAGGGTGACAAAGTTCTGGAATGTTCTGCCTGGGGAGGTGGTGCAGTCCCCATCCCTGGGTGTGTTACCAAAGCCTGGATGTGGCACTGGGTGCCAGGGTTCAGCTGAGCTGTTGGGGCTGGGCTGGACTCGATGGTCTTGAAGGTCTCTTCCAACCTGGTCACTCTGTGAATTCTTCTCCTTGAGGTCTCAAACAAACCCATTTTTCACATGAACAGCACTCAAATGGAGGCTTCTCAGTAATATTCAGGTGCACCCAGGAGATCCCACAGGGCACAACTTCCCTGGTGTGTGGGACTGGGGAAGGCAGGAGGCTGAGGGACAAGAGCTGAGAGCAGCACCCAAAACCCGACAGTGAAATGTAAGGATACACAGCAGGCTAAAATCAGAGCTGCAGCTGGTTTGTGTCTGAAGTAACCTTGAGCACAAACATTTCTAGAGAACAAAAACAGCCCCAGTGCATGAGCAGAGCTGGGAGCTCTGCACTTTGCTGGCTGCTTTGGGGCTGCTCCACTCCACAGCCTCACCTGGCAACACCAAATTCCCATTTCAGAAGTGCTAAAATCAATGGGGGCACTGTGCTGCTGCTGGAGAACCACGCTGCCCTCAGCCCCTGCAGCTGCTGCTGCCCTCCAGCACACACAGCTGGCTGAGTCTCAGTCACAGAAGTTGCTTCCCAAACTTGGCAGAAAGACCTTCCTGCTGCAGGGCCCGTGCCTCACCTCGGGTCTGAAGCACTCCGTGAAAAACCACCTCACACAAGATGGCAGAGGTTAAAAATTTCACAATTCCTGCTGTTAGTCTTCCCAAAAAAAAGGTTCTTAGTGTCAGCTTGGCCTGCAGGCCACCCCAGAGGCTCTGTGTGTGGAAATGCTGCTGTGTGCCCTGCCTGGGATGAATTCCTGACTGATTCCAGAGGTGCAGCCCCAGCTGCTCCTTCCTCCCTCCCCTCTGGATGCAGGAGGCTGAGGAAGCAGCAGACATCTCCCTGATTTCTGCAAGTCATCCAAGGAGTTTGGATTCTGGAAACTCTGCCTTGTGCTAACAGTTTGGGATATAAATTTATGATCCATGGAGCCTCTGGAATGCAGGTTATGAAACACAACGAGAGAACAGAAAATCCCAATTGTCTCAGAACCATCCCAGCTTTCTCCACAGGGAAGGAACATCCCTGTATCCCGTGGCACATCCCCAGATTACTGCCCAGGGAGAAAAAAATACCCATCCACTGATAACCTGCAGCATTCCAGTCCTGGACATCCCTTCTGGAAATCCAGCTCTTTAAATCATTCTTTAACTGCACAAACACTGCAGTTGTGTTTGCATGATCAAATTTGCACTCTGTTTCTGCCTCCCTTCTCCCACACTGGGCATTTTATCCTTTCAAGGATTGTTTGGGCCCTAAATTGCTGTGCTATTCCCGTATCATGCACCATTCCTGGCCTGCCCCGTGTGCTTTTCCACCCCCAAAGAGCTCATCTGCATTCCCACAAAAACACTGACAGAGCTCTGGGAATATTTCTGGAGTGTGTCTGAAATAGGAACTGTGACTGACCTGCAAGCTTTTCAGTTTTACTTTAGCAGAACTGAAGGCAGCTGTAAGTCTCATTTCCAGCTTCACCTGCATTTAAGTGACTATGATTTGGTTATTAAAAAAGCAAATTGACGGATCAGTCTCCTCATTTAATTGCAGGAGACAAACTGCAACTGGAACACTGGGACAGCAGCAGCCAGAGGAGGATGCTCACCTAGAAAATCACTTTTTACACTTTATGTAAGCTCAGCTTTTACAGTTAAAACCCAAGCAAAGCAACTAAAAAAAAAAACCCCAGCAAGTGAAATTCTGGTTCCAAATGTGGAATGAGGTGGAAGGCAGATGGTGGTTCCTGGGTGCCAGATCTTCAGAAGCAAGCTGATCTCTGCAGAGGCCAGGACGGAGCCTGTGCTCTGTGGGCTTTGGTGTCACAGCTGGAAACTCCAGCTCCGCTGAGCCTCACAAGTCCCATTTCCAAGAAAAACGGAATGGAGCAGCTGAGGCAGGCTCAGGGAAGGGGCTCCACTTCCAGGGACACCTTGGGAACCTCGTCCCCTTTTCCTCTGCTCCCAGCAGGCTCAGGCAGGCGCTGATGGCCACGGGCTCCTCCTCCCAGCAGGAGCAGCTCGGCTGTCCCAGCACACACAGGAAGGCACTCAGGGCTGTGTTCCACATCTCCCTGCACAGCAGAGTGATCCCACGGAGCAGCGTGATCCCACGGAGCAGTGATCCCACAGAGCAGCATGATCCCACACATGGGAGTGATCCCACAAAGCAGCATGATCCCATGGAGCAGCGTGATCCCACGGAGCAGAGTGATCCCACACAGGAGAGCCCCAGAGCAGCATGATCCCACAGAGCAGAGTGATCCCACAAAGCAGCATGATCCCACAGAGCAGCGTGATCCCACGGAGCAGAGTGATCCCACACAGGAGAGCCCCAGAGCAGCATGATCCCACAGAGCAGAGTGATCCCACAGAGCAGAGTGATCCCACAGAGCAGAGTGATCCCACGGAGCAGTGATCCCACCCAAGGCACTCAGAGGCAGCTCCCCTCAGCAGCAGCAGGAGCTGGAGCAGGCTGGGAGGGCAGGAGAGGCTGGCCTGCCATCCCTGCAGCAGCTCGGTGCCAGGCCCCGAGGCAGGGAAGCCCCCGTGTCCCCGGGGCTGGCCCTGCAGGATTGTGTCCCCCAGAGTGGCCCTGGAGCCCCGAGGCTGTCCCAGGCAGGCCCTGCAGGGCACGGGGCTCTCTCCAGCACACAGCACTCCCCAGCAGACACATTTCCAGGATCATCCCCAGCATGGCAGAGCTGCTGCTGGAGGCCATGCAAGCATTCCAGTCCTTTGGGAGCCCAAAGGACACGGGGGGAGGGAGGGGTGGGCTGAGGCTGGGCAGCTCCAGCTCAGGGACCGCTGTCACCACGGTCACTTTTTCATTCCAGCCATTCTTCCACGTGCACCAAGGCTGTTTCCATTTCCAGAGGGAAGGTCTCTGATCCAGCACCAGGCTTTGGGGGGGATTTTTCATGGTACCCAAATAAATAATCAAGATACAAATACAGAGTTGGTATTTTGTACCCAGTAGGGCATTAAAGGGTTATTTGTGCACAGAGCACGACCACACTTTTGCTCTGCTCTTCTGCCAGCTGAGGACACTGAGATAAAACCCAAAACGAGTTCTCCTGTACCTGCACACTGCAGATTCAATTCCCTCTACCTGTAACTCAGCAGCCATTTCCTTAGGCAAATGCCAAGTTTCACATCTGGCCCAAAATTGTTCTCTACAGAATCTGACCGTACCAACTCCCAAACCCACCTGGGCTGAAAAGCAGAGTGAAGGCAGGAAAGCCTCACCACAAGCAAGAACAAAAAGCAATTGTGGGCCAAGCACAGCCTCTGCTCCCAGAGCTCTGCTGCTGCCAGGAGCTGCACCCTGGATGGAGTCACTGAGCTCAAGTTTGGGCTCAGCACTGGGCAGGACGTTCCCCCCTGCTCCCACAGGCTGCCTTAGGAATGGCTGCATCTCCTCAGTGCTGCTGCATCAGAGAACTCCTTAGGAACATGCTGCTGGCCAGGAAGGAAAAGAAACACCACGACTTCATGGAAAAATCCAAACACGAAAGGTCACGTGGAACTGAAAGGGAAGGATTCATCCAGAAGCAGGTATGTAACCAAAACCAGGTGAGGAGGCATTCCCAGAAATTGCAAGAGAACAGAAGAAATCAAAATAAAACGGTTAGAGCTGGGAAAAGAACATGGAAATCAAAGAGAAAGGCACTGGTGGAGAAGCCAGGGAGGCTGGAAACCTCCTACAAAACTAAAGGGAGGAGGGAAGGAACACAAATCCGACAGCGGGCTGGTTTCACACGGAAGCTCTACCACACATCCCGAGGTTTTCCCAAGTGCTCTGTCCTAAGGAGAAGAGACACGGGTGGCACACAGGGTCAGCACCACTACGAGGAGGAGGAGGAGGAGCACAGGACAGGGTGGCAGAGGGTGGGGACACGGGGGCGGGGTCACCAGACTGCCTCTAGACACTACAGTGCCACTACTGGGGGCCGGACTCACTCTGCAGGACGCTTATAGTAGCCTGGGCTCGAATCCACGTAATGGAGGGATTTTGCCTCAAGTCATTCCTCCTGGGATCGTTGCTGGCCCTGCACTCGTAAGTCCCAGAGTCTTCCAAGGTAAGGCGGGTTACTCTCAGCACACTCACCCCATTGGCCCCGTAGGCAGTGTTAATGGTGACACGGCGCTTCCGAGCGCCATCCCACAGCTGTTTGAAAGCCTCAGCCCGGTTCACTTCGGCATACCACCACTGGATCTCTGGAGTGGGGCTCCCAACCACATCACAGTACAGTTCAAAGGCGTCCCCCGTGAGCTTAGTTTCTGACATGGGCGACTTGACAAACCCGGCTGCAGGGAGGGGCAGCAGAAACGCAGTGACAGAGCGGCAGAAAACAACAGAGCTCACACACAACACAGCAGCGGGGCAGAAAACACAGTTAGAGACATGGCATGGGCAGTGACACGGCTGGGACACCCAGGGCAGCGGCAGTGACACGGCTGGGGACACCCAGGGCACTGGCAGTGACACACCCAGGGCACTGGCAGTGACACGGCTGGGGACACCCAGGGCACTGGCAGTGACACACCCACAGTACCAGCAGTGAAACAGCTTGGGGACACCCATGGCATCAGCAGTGACACACCCAGGGCACCAGCAGTGACATGGCTGGGGACACCCAGGGCACTGGCAGTGACACACCCACAGTACCAGCAGTGAAACAGCTTGGGGACACCCATGGCATCAGCAGTGACACACCCAGGGCACCAGCAGTGACATGGCTGGGGACACCCAGGGCACTGGCAGTGACACACCCACAGTACCAGCAGTGAAACGGCTGGGGGACACCCATGGTGGCTTGGGGACACCCACAGCACTGGCAGCAACATGGCCTGGAGACTCATGACATCGGCAGTGACACAGCTTGGGGACACCCACGGCATTGGCAGTGACACAGCTTGGGGACACCCACGGCATTGGCAGTGACACACCCAGGGTACTGGCAGTGACACGGCTGGGGGACACCCAGGGTACCAGCAGTGACACACCCAGGGCACCTGGCCAGGGCTGCAGGGCAGGAATTCCCGAGATCCCTGCTGCTCTCCCTTGCCTGGCAGCTGCCCCTGGCACCCTCCCGGGGGATGTGCAGGCCTTTCCAGCCCCGGGAAGCTCGGGATGTGCCAGGGTGAAGTGCCCCTGCCAGGGATCTGCTCCTTCCCCTGACCCCCCCCCAGGGGTAAAATCCCAAACCCGTGCCAGCTGTGAGCTCCGCTCTGCACCCTGTCCCATTTATTTAGGACTTTAGGCAGGGAATTCCCCAAGATACAGGTGACCTATTCTGCTGATCAGTGAAATGAACCCTCACAGGCCAAGAGTTTTGTTAGGAACCCACAAAGGGCCCCAGCAGTCCCCCGGTGTGGGGAGGGCTGACCCCCGTGCTCAGGCCAGGATGTTCTGGGTATCCTAAATCCTCCCGCACTCACCCGCCTCAGAGCCCTGCTGGGAGCACACACACTCACCAAACTGCCCTTCAATCCTATTCCCAAAGATATGCAGGAGAACAGCAGTGCCCCAACGCCAGGCCCTCCCCCAGGCCCCTCCTGACACTGCAGGATTAGGACACAGCTGGCCAGACAGATTATGCAGCAAAACCCGTCCTGGTGCTGGGGCAGGGGACACCAGCAGCGTGGGAAGGGACAGTGTCACACCAGGGAAACTCAGAGTCTGCCATCCCTGTCCTCGGATTGTGCCATCCCTGTACTCGGATTGTGCCATCCCTGGACTGTGCCATCCCTGTCCTCGCATTCCTGGCTTATTTTAGGATGAGAGGCAAATCAATGGGGTTTGGAAATGGAAATGTGGACTTGGAGCACTCATTAAACAGCATTTAATGAGCCCCCAGTGATCACAGCCACAGCCCCCTGATGGCCACAGACCCCAGTGACCAACAGCCACTGACCCCAAATGACCAGCACTGACCCCAAATGACCAGCACTGACCCCAGTGACCAGCACTGACCCCCAGTGACCAGCACTGACCCCAGTGACCCCAAATGACCAGCACTGACCCCAAATGACCAGCACACCCTGGGATGCTGAACAGCCTCCATACATACATTAACAAACATTTCCATGACCTGGGGCAGTTCTGGGTTAATATTTTGCATTTCCAGCCACTCACAAACAGCAGCAGTGAGCGGGGCGATGCCACCGAGGGCCACTGCCCGTGGTGACACCCAGCCAGGAGCTGCACTCTGCCAGCACTGAGCAGGAATGCTTCAAAAAACCCCAAAAAGGGGAAAAAAGGTGAATTATTCCCGAGGCTGCAGCACAGGGCAGGGGGAAGGGAAGAGCTGCTGCCTTTGGGCCCTGCCAGTGCATTCCAGGCTGTCCCAGCACGGTGACACTGGGCAGGGCCGCTGCCGCGGGAGCCCGGCCTTGCCTTTCTTGGGCCTGTCCCACAGCTCGGCTCCTGCTCCAGAGGCAGCAGCACCACGAAAGCCCAAACCACAGAGCCACCAGCACAGGGCTGCCCTGGGGACTGGGCAAGGTTTAACCCAGAGATTTGGGACTGCTCTGTTCAACCCCAGAGATTTGGGACTGGGCAAGGTTTCACCCCAGAGATTTGGGACTGTGCTCTGCTTAACCCCAAAGATTTGGGACTGGGCTCAGTTTAACCCCAGAGATTTGGGACTGGGCAAGGTTTCACCCCAGAGATTTGGGACTGGGCTCGGTTCCACCCCAAAGATTTGGGACTATGCCCTGTATAACCTCAAGACTGGGGACTCTTCTTAGTTTAAACCTAAAGATTTGGGACTGGGCTCGGTTTAAACCCAAAAATTTGGGACTCTGCTTTGTTTAACCCCAAAGACTTGGGACTAACCTAAAAGCCCTTCTGGAAGTGATTTATTTATTCAGGATTTGATCTCATCCCCCAGTTGTGAGGATGCATACAAGGAGCAATTAATGCCCTAAAACCAGAGAAACATTTCAGTCTGCACACAGAATTCTACTGGAATTCCAGGGACTCCTCACATTTCCAAACTCTGCCTTAAAATTTGTGTTGGGGAAAGAAAATTAAATCCCCACTGAGAAAAAACAGGATTTTCAGAGCACAGGAATTCTTGTAAAATCTGCCAGGGTGAGAATACACTAAGCAGAACTGTAGAAATTATTGTTCAATAATTAAAATATCCTTTTGGAACTCAAACTTCATCAAGGTGCAAAAGAATTAAGGAGAATGGCCCTGGGAGGAACAAAGCAGGGAGAATTTTCATAGTCCCAAGTTAAGTCTGGTGTAAAAAAGGGGTTTAAAAAAATAAAAGCACTTTGCCTTAAAAGCCAAGTTGAGGAAAGATGTTAAGCCAGGCTCAAAGACAGCAAAAACCAGGTTTAACACACACAAAGAATGGATAAATGAGGACCAAAATGAAGGAAAAATAAAAGGATTTCCAAGGAAGTTTTCAATCCCAACCAACACAACTGTAACCAAGGAATCCCCAAAAAGCAGGAAAATGCTCCCACCCCATCCTGAGGCTGCTGCTCAAGGTGAATTAAATCAATTAAATCAATTAAATCCCGCTTAAATCACAGCACAAAGCACAGTTCACAGCTCAGAACTGAGAGTTTACAAGGCTCAAGTGCAAAAATAAACCTGATTTTCAGTCTGGAGCCACAATAAATAAAGTGCAACTGCTGTGGGACTGAATGATTTCAAGCTTGGCTGTCTTTATAGCAAAAACCCACCTGGAAAACCTCCCAGCACAACAAAAGTTTGTATTTCACTGCTCTTAGGCCTTTAGGAGAGCTCTGGAGGCTTTTATTTTCCTCAATTATGCAGCCTGATTTTCAAAATTCTTCAAATGAATGAACAAAAGTGCAGGTGGAAAAGGCAAGGCCCACCAAGAAGTGCTGAGCTCTGCTGTGCCCTCACCTGAGCTGATTTTTGCTTTATTCCCACAAGGACAAATTGATGGGAACACCCCAGAAAATCCAGGCAGGAGCTGCCCCCCTCACCTGGGCTGTGTTAATGAGGTGCCCTGGCTAATTAACACCTTCTCCTTCTCTTAATTAAGTGCCAAAGAGTTCTGAGGGTGGGGAAATCTCACTTTGGCAGAGTGTTGTAGGAAAAAACACCCTGATTAATGATCTGTTCCTTGCCAGGGCTCACATCCACTGAAAATCTTGGAAATGAGTTAAATACACAAAAAGTGACAGCTGGAAGAGGTGAAACACTCTGATGTTCAGGGACAGCACACAGGGAGCAGTTCCAGAAACTAGGAATTTAGCCTGGAAAGGATTCCTGAACGGGGACAGGACACATGGATCAGGTCCTGGGGTTAAATCAGGAATCCAGGCTGGAAAGGACTCCTGAATAGGAAAATGACACAGGGATCAGTTCTATAAATCAGGAATTTAGGCTGGAAAGGATTCCTGAACGGGGACAGGACACATGGATCAGGTCCTGGGGTTAAATCAGGAATCCAGGCTGGAAAGGACTCCTGAATAGGAAAATGACACAGGGATCAGTTCTATAAATCAGGAATTTAGGCTGAAATGGAATCCTGAACAGGGATCAGTTCTATAAACAAGAATTTAGGCTGGAAAGGATTCCTGAACAGGGAAAAGGACACATGGATCAGGTCCTGGGGTTAAATCAGGAATCCAGGCTGGAAAGGATTCCTGAATAG
>VZRH01005342.1:344554-396001 GCA_013397555.1 Urocynchramus pylzowi | reverse complement strand
AAAAACCACGAATTACATCGGAGCTGGGATGGAGCACGGCCAGAACAGTGACCTGAAGTGGCCAAAGGGATATTCCACACCACAGAACCTCATGGTCAGTGCAGAAACTGGTGGGAGTTGGCCAAGAGCCACCCCTGCTCAGGGACAGGCTGGGCATTAATCAGCAGGTGGGGAGCAACTGTACTGGGAATTACTTGTTTCTTTTGGGTTTTATTTATCTCTCACCTGCATTTTCACTACAATTAGTAACAGTAGTAGATATTATCCTGTTTTCATTATTAACCTGTTCATATCTCAACCCACAAAGTTCACCTGACAGCATGCTCTTAGGTGGCACAGAAATCATGGGCTGAGAAAGAGAGGACCCCACCAGTAAAGACTTTGCATTTCAGAAACACTTTGGTCTCATTTTACAGGTGATTTAATACACCCACGCAACCCAGATGAAGCTGTGGGAATAGTGATGGTGCAGCTTTGGAGCCCAGACATGGCTGAAAAAAGTGAGGAGCCACATCCTGGTTTTCTGCTGCAGGGAACTTGCACTGACTCTGTAGGGCCACGGTTTCACCCTGGATGCAACTGTAAATAATGGCAATGACAAAAGGCATTATATGCACATGATGTAAGCTTAGAGGAGTTAGAACCTTGGTGATTGATGACATAACTAAGCACATTAGGAGGAAACTTTCCATAGGGAAAGGTTGTTCTGTAATTATCCTCTCTGCAGGCATTTTATCTTCTTTTGAAACACCTGGAATTAGATAGTGTTAAAGACAAGGCACTGGATTCACAAGCTGTGCTGGAATAGACATAATCATTAACAGAGCAAAACAAGGTCTTCTCTACTTCATTCTCATGTGTTATTAAAGTGTGCTAATAGGAAAGGCCATAACTGTTTCATAAACACCTCCTTTCCTCCCAACCCTGATTCACTGGTTTCAATCAGTTCCTCCTACGAATTAGGAAAATTTCTAGCATGGAGATTCCTGTAAAGCACCTCTCCTTAGCCTCTTGCCATTTCCTAAGAGCTGATTGCCTCAGAATGAGCTCAGTTTAAGCTGCCGAGGGCTTAGCACGGGGTGAAGAAGCAACGCAGGTGTGCCGAAGATCCAGTGGTGAAGTGCAAGGCTGTGCGCAGGCCCGGCAAGAGTTCCATGTGAAGTTTGGAGTCTCTGGATGCCACCTAGAGGATTATCCTTGTCCTTGTGCTCTCTGCGGCTTTTCCTTAGGAAAAGTGCTTTTCCACCTTTCCTAGGCCCTGTAAGGTGTGAGGAACATCCTGTGGGTTCCTGCCAGCTTTGATCCCGTGGGCAGGAGTATCCACACACTGGATGTGCAGGTGGAACCACACAGAGGATGCAGAATGACCAGTGGGACCTGGCTGGGACCCAGGAGCCACTGCAGTCCCATCACACCTCATGGTCAGCACCAGATGGTGTCTCACACTCTCTTTTCCCTCCTGGAGCTCCAGCTGCCTCCAGGGAACCACAAGTAATATTTGGAAATCAACCCATGTACTGGAAGGGTTACCAGACCCGCCCCTCTCTGAATTTCCTGTGGGTCATGTGTTTTCAGGATGATGGTTCAGAGCCACTAAGGACAGGGAATAAGATTCATAAGTTATGCAGGAGCCAGTCTACCTCTTTGGATCTCTTGCTTAAGTGTGCAATTGTGTCATCAGCTGCAGAACTGACACTTGGCTTCCACCTAGGAGGAGAAGCCCCATCCCTCAATATCTGAGTTTTCTGTGGCAGTTTTCTGTGCAGAATGACCTAAGTGCCAACACTGCCCTGTCCCTGCCAAGCTCTTGATACCAAAACTGCTGAGAGACATTCTCAGAGTAGGCACTTGGTGTGTGATTGTGAGGGTATGCCCAGAGCTCAGGTGGACAAGATACAGCCCTACAAAGATAACATGGGGTGGTGATTATTCTAGCCACACCTGGATTTGTGTTTGCTGTGGTTGGAGCGCCCTTTGAGGTCTGGAAGACCAAAGCTGAAGCTTCAGGTTCTGCAGAAACTCTGCCTGACTGCATGGTCTGGAAACAAATCACCAGTTAATAGCTCTCAGCTCTGATGCCAGACTCTTTATGCCCTTTAGAATTCAGTAGCACAAGAAATCTGGAATTTGGCTGTTTGCTAATACTTCTCTGAGATTTCTCTTTTTTTTAGACTACCCACTGCTTGTGAGCGGGGGCTGAATTTTGTGGATCCAAAGAGAGAGAAAGAATTTAATGACCTTTAAGATATATTTTTAAGCTCTTCCAGAAACTGAAGACCTGGAGCAGGAATTAGTATGTGAATGTGTTTGGTATATTTATGCCCTTCTGGTCTATGAAACCTGTAAAATGCCTGCATTTTCTCTGTCTTGCCATGTCCTCACCTTACCTGCCAGAGGAGGCAAAAACCTCATCTCTTCTGTCCTCATGGCAGCCTCTGGGAAATAGGAAATCCACCTACTGGTTGTTTGCATGGAATTTGCCAGTGTAGGAAAGGCAGTATTTTTGTTGACTGTGACCATTTCTCAGGCAAGAATTGCCTAAAAGAAAAGAGAATGAAAATACTAGGCAAGAATCAGGTGACTGCCCAGATCATCTTCAACTTCCATCTTGGCTGACACAGCAAAATAAATTGTGGTAAAAGCAGTCAGAACAGAGATACCACCTCAACTGTAAATTAAACCTGTCTTCTGTACTTTACTGGTGGCCATCAGACTTTGTTGTCATGGAAGTCTTTTTTTCAGGCCCTTTCCCTTGTTTAAGACAATAGTCATGGTTGTTTTCTCCAGGTACGACTTCTGTGCTGTCTGTCTTTTGCTGCTCTACCTTTAAGGACATTTTTCACTTCCTTTTTGGCTTTTTTGCTTGCCTGTAGGTTTGGCTGTGGGCATCTTTTCCCAAGTACAGCAAGGAGCACAGTTCAGCCATGTAAAACAGAAACTAGAGAAAGCAGACTGGTCTCCTGCTAACTTCAGCTTGGATATTATACTCAGTGAAGACATCCAGGAATTTTAAGGGCAAATCGATCTTAAATTTGGCTGGGTGGCAGAAGAGGCTAAGTTTTCAAATGCCTCTCACCAGGGTGTGCTGCCAGGAGTGGGTTTCAGCACTATGAAAAAACTTTAGTTCCCAGTATTCTGCATGCTGAGCTCTTCTGAGCATCTGGCCCCTTGTTTGCTCTTCTCAGTAGGGTTTGAACTTCTTTGAAAAATCTCATCCCATATATTAGATTTCCCTTGTCTATAGGAAAGGACAAGGAAAGAAAGCAGGCTTTGGTTTATCCAAAGGGAGGTTTTCAGGACACAGATCAAGGATTTTCATTTGGGAATTTCATGTAAGACACCAGCTTGAAATCTTCTAGAATACAATTGAAGCTAAAGTTTCAGGAAACACATTCTGAACAGTGATGTAGATCTCAGACTAATTTGCTGCTTGAGAATATGAAACTTAATTGCTAGCAAGAGGTTGGGGAAGAGGTTGGAGATTAATGAAGAGTGGAACATTGCACACTGGAGAGCAGAACAATGGTATTTAATGAGTGCTCTTTTCTTCTCCAAAGCACTTTACAGCCATTAACTAATTAGCAGTATAATTTGCAGGTAGGAGTACAAAAGTGTAATTCAGAGCACAATGTGGTGATGGTTTCAGGGGAACTGCTGTTCAATTGTAAATCTCTCACTAGGTGTGTGGGAGTAATTATGCAGATATTTCCAGGGGATATTTTTCTTCCGCTCAGTTTTCCCCAGGCAAGAAACATTTCATCAGGGGATGTAGAAGCCAAAATACCACACTGCACAGCTTAACACTTTCTCACATGTGTTTTCATAAGAGAAAGCACTTTAGTCTAGCAACCAGCCCTCTTGTCCCCAAGGACTGTAGGTGTGCAAGATGGGCTAGGAAAATCATTTGCAGCCTTCTCTTTTGGTGAGGCCTGGAGATGAGGCCTCTTAATCCTTCTCTCACATGCACAGATCCTTCTCACTGCCAGCAAAAGGGGGGCATTAGATATTTCCCTCTGATGTCACCCTGTCCCTCTGAGCACGACTGAAGTAATTCAGGCAAAACTGAGACAGGGAAAGTCACACATTACAGACCTCAGGGTCTACCCCATGCTTGTACCCCTTTGCTCACCTTCTGCCATCCCATAAGGGAAGGTTGCTTTGGGATTAGGATCTGAGGCTGGATTTGATCCTGGTTATCTGTGTTCTGCTCTGGTCAACAAGAACACTGTAATGCATTACATTGAGACCCAGCAATGTGCTTTTAATTTAGGCTACCAAAGGCAGCAATAAATAAATATCGATATATTAGAACCCACCCATGGGGTTTTCTGGACATTGGAGCCTCCAGAATGGAAGAAGCAGAGGTTTTACTGCTGCTTTTGACTCCTCAGTCATGCAGAGAGACAACCAGTACAAAAGTAGGCTTTTCCTTCTACTTCCCAACCCTTTTATATAGATATATTCCATCTCCATTTGCTCCTTTTTGATGTGGGCTCAGAATGGTTCTGCTCTGTTTTCTCGGAGAGTCTCAAATTCAAAAAGCAGGTCCAATTCAGACTTTTTTCCTTTTTTTCCTTTTTTCCTTTTTTCATCTTTTCTTTTTTTTTTCCCCTGCCACTGGCAGGGTTGGTGCTCCATGCCAGCACTTCTCTTCCAACATTTATGGCTTGCCTCTGGCTATTGTATTTAGACCTTGGCTCTCCTAGGAGACATTCATAAATACTTGCATCCTCTGCTAAGAGTCAAAGAGAAAATCGGTTAAAATCCTGTGTTTTCATTAGGCTGTCTTACTTGTGAAGCAGAGAGTCCATGCAAGATGGCTGTGGAGAAAGGAAAGCAGCTTTTTGGGCAGGTTTATTTGAACAACAGAATGTTTTCCCTCCCGGGTCTCTCTAGCCAGGCTTTCCTTCTGACAGGCTCCAGCACCTTCACTTATTTGTGCCAGGGCAAGTACTCCTTGGGGTTCCTTAGGCAAACCAGCCAATTCCCATGGACTCTGTGTGGTATTTTAGATGGAGACTACACCATCCAAACATGGCTCTGGGGAACCTGCATCCTGGCTGCCCAGTTTTGAAATCAGGCCTCATCCTGTGGGCACCTGAGCTGTTGGGCCCTTGCTAAGATGCTTCACTGGCAGAAATGGGAATACCAACTCTTTCAGTCTTTTCTGAATTTCATCTGCTAAGCATAATTCCTAAAGCATTTCCTTCCCCAAAACAAAATGAAGGTTAGCTATAGAAAAGCTTTTTAAATGGAAGAAATAAATAGGAAGGATCACATTTGGTAATTTAGATTTTTTTTTCTTACTGCTCCACCAAGAGACTACAGAGGGTTATGATAATAGCAGGATTAGCTTCTCTACCAAGTTAAGAGAGTTAACAGTGCATTCTCCTTGGGATCACATCCTGCTCCAGAAATTTTACTTAGGGCTAGTTCAGGTACCCCTGTGCCATGTAGACACATGCTGAAGGAAGTTGGCTGCAGGAATCTCTCTGCACAAACTTGGCAGTTAAAGCCTACAGAATTCCAGTCATGTTGCCAGTAATGTTCTGCTTTGAAATGAATGCAAGACTTCATGCTGAGAGGACCTGATAGCCGTTGCCAATTTGACAGTGTAGAAAGTTCAGGTTCAAATATCATCCTGAACTGAAATTGAAACAAATGCATTGCTATGAATATAAACAATTTATACCAGGTAAACCCCATGAACTCTAAAGATAAAGACTCACCTACCTTCCATTTCAGCTAGTTCTGCCCTATGACCTGAAAAAAGTATGTTGAGGGAGGTTTTTGTGCAAGATTGAGAAGCAGAGAAGGAGCTCATAGGGGAACTCCTGCATTATAATCACATTTCTGTAGTTAAGGATGACTTAAGTTTGCATCTGAAACAAATATTCAGCTGCACATACAGATGAAAATGCAGAGGATGTTCTCCCCATGAGCCACAGTTCATAGTTTGTGAGCAAGGAATGAGTTATAACTCAGTGATAGTGCAAGCTTCTATGCAGCCCTTGAATTTACAGTTTGACCTAACAAGCAGAAATAAAGTGCCACATATACATAGTTCTTCTGATGTTGTTTTACGGCATATTTTTTGTTACTTTTAAGGAGGAAAAAACCCCCAGCCCCATTTTTGCCAGGAAAGCACTGCAGCAGTGGATCTCAGTGCTGGAGTGAAATGTTGCATTGCTCATCTTGCATAAGAGGATCCAAAGGCTTTTGATCTCAACTGGATAAAGGCCAGCACATTTCCTTTGTTTTGCTTGGTATTGCATAACTTTATGTGGGACATGCTAAAGGTATCAGTTTTGTTCATTCAGGAGCTGTAGAGAAGTCAAAATTACTTCTTCAACACAAAAATGAGATTTGAGAGATTTCTTGAAAAGCAGCTGTTTTCAGTGTCCTACCCTAATTCTGTTTGTGCATTTTTCAGGTTACTACTCAGCAAAGAAGCAAATCAGAATGAATATGCAAGCTGTTGCAAAGAAGTCAACTTCTTGAAAGCAAGGAGAGATTGGAAACATCTGCCAAGCTTCCCCAGCTTTCAAAAATTGGGTGTGCAGGCTGTGGACACTTAGGGGCATCCCACAGAGGTGTGATCCTGACACCAGCAGTGACAACAAGAAATACTCACATTGAAATGGGGTCAGGCCTAATCTGCTGGAATCCCTTCGGTGAGAAATTGATTACCTTAACAAGTTTGGGCACGACAGAAATTGCTTAAGACTACCAGGTGAACGTGCATTAAAAACCATTGTTCATGAGAAAGTGTTACACGGTTAAAACAACTGTATATGTGTAATAAATTGCTTGGACAAGTCACTGTACAGTTGGGGTCTTTCATATTGTCACATGTTTACATACCCTCTATTTTGGATTTAGCAGGGACAACTTCCTAAGTTTCACCATCCCAGCTTTACGGGTTTGGCACACTGAATAAAATTTTCCCAGCCCTTTCTGTGATTTTTTTTTTCCAGGTACAGCGTTTTGTGTTTGCAGCTCTTAAGGGCATTGGGTGTCAATGAAAATGATGTAAATGGACAAAGGTGAAATTATTTGGGAACATTTCCCTTTATATCAGCAGCCATTTTAGCCCTGTATGTCTGCCCCACACTCAAGAATTGGGTTGTTAACTTACATGTTATGTGGAAAATTTGCAGGCATATTCTCATCTCCTTCAAGTCTTTCCTTTTACTAGCTGGGCCAAATTCAGCCCTTAATTTGGGCTGTGCTGTTCCTCCCAGGTCTGTGAGTTTGCACAGGGAAAGCTAAGATAAATTTCACCCATGGACTTGTCCACAGTGGTTTGAAATATCTGCTGCATGTAAGAATGAGGGAGATGATTTAGTTGAGGGAGATGATTTAGTTGAGGGAGATGATTTAGTTGCCGTTTTGTGCTTTTTATTCATACTGCTAATCTGTCTGTGAGAAGAGAAAGGGGCATTAATAGCACTGAAATTGCATTGGCTTCTTTTCTATGGCATTTGTTAACACACATTTTTCCATCACCTACTTTTTATTTCCCTTTTTAATTCCCCTGACTGGTTGGGATAATTGAAATTTTACAGCACGTAATAATCAGTGGGTAAATCAGAAAAAGAAACCCATAAAATATACACTCTAAATTATACTGCTGCATATGGCCTTAAGATGCATGCAGTGTTTAATGAACTGGTTTGGAAAGAGCTCTGTAAATGTCAGGGTTTTAGAACGACATGCGGTGATGGACTGCTGCTTTTTGTCTCAAATCTAAACAAACTCAGCTACTCCTGAGCAGTAAAAATTAACATGCTTTTGTGTGTGTGTGTATGTCAGGTGTGTACAGGAGAAGTGGTGGAAGCAATACATTATGGGCAACATCACAAGGGTTTTACTGTGTTTCTTTTTTTCCCATTAAAAGCTATGAGTGTTTAGACATAAGTAAAGGAGTGAGCTGGGTTCCCCCCGAATGGCAGAAGACAGTGACTTTAGTCTGTTTCTGAACAGACTTCGTGGGCTAGTCCATTCTGTTACAAGCTTTTCAGACTATTGGGATGTAGCATGAAGGTGTGGGGCTGGGCTTTTTGCATATTTGGGTTAATTTTTAAACATTGCTTGTGATTAGAACAGTGTAATCTTTTTTTTTTTTTTTTTCTTTTTTCCTCAAGTGTAGTCATTTTCTCTAATTAAGAAAAATTGCACCACTGTTTCTCCATGTGTTTGCAATTTTAAAGCAGACCAATAACACTGTGCACCTTTTGGGGTTGTAGCAGGGTTAATTGCAGAATTACTTTCTGACTGGGGTGATGCGAGCTGGGCATAAAAGTCAGCCATGCATGAGGTTATCATGAAGTCTTTAAGTGAAAAATGAATGCTTCCCTTTCTTAGGAAAAATAATGACTCATGCACTGCTGTCCCATAAAACAAGAAAAGTATTTTTGTTTTTCATATTAATTCCAAAACACCTCAGTGCTTAAGCATATATGTAAAAGGAATTATCTCCTTAAATGTTTTGAAATAGGACACTGAAATCAGGACACTGAAGTGTCATAGGAATTAGTAAATCAATTATTTAAGTTATCAGTAACAGAGGTTTTGGATACCAATGCAGGTAATTGGCTTAGAGTGGAGTTTCAGTGTGCTGAGACTGCAAGGTGCAGACCATGACTGCACACTGGGCCTGTCCATGTTTATAGATAACCTCAGCTGTGGTGGTGACTGAGAGCTCAGGGCTAGGCTAGAGAAGGGTTTTCTGCTGGTTAGAGAAGGTGATGTCTTTCTGCTTGCCAATTCATTAAAGTCATTTTTGCATTAAAAAAACCCAATTCATTAATAGTTCTAAAAGAGACAGAATATCAGAGGTGAGGACATAGGGTAACACAAAAGAAGAGAGAAATGTTGTTTTCATTCCAGTGTTTGCAATTAGTCCCTTACACTTGTATCAGAGGGTCTAACCTCATCCTGGTGCACACTATCTGACAGCTCCACTGCTCTGAGGTGAAACTGTCTTGATTTACACCAGAGGAGAGCTGAAGCTGAAGTTTTGCTCTGGTCCTTTTCATTACTATGCTCAGAAAAAATGGACAAACAGCTGTGTAATGGACAAATAGCTGTGTAAAGCCATTGCCTCCTTTCTACCTGCAAGGGGTTTAAAAGGGAAAGAAAAATGGTTTCTGCTATAGTTTTCTCGGTGTCATGGCTAAAAGTAACAACAAACATCTGATGAGTGTCTGAGCTTTATCACCAGCAGGGTGGATAAAGTATATCTGTGTTTTGTTCCCAGGCTACTGGAGAAACTGTGAAACATGGAACATTTTGCTATTTTGTTCAACTTGTGAATTGTACTTTATTGTTTAACAGTGTGTACCTGTGAACAGGCCAGTATGTAGCAAAGTTATAATAATAATAATACTTTTTGTAAAGATAGCAAATGTCCTTCCATTCTTGAAATGAGGCAGCAGAGCTGATTAAAAATGCAGTACACGAGAGCTTGGGTCTGCTGCATTCCCTGGGCATCAACTGCCTTGGACACACCTAGCCAACCCCACAACAAAGCTGTTGAGGGCTGATGCCTGGCTTTGGCTGGCTGCAGGGCTTTGTGGCCACCCCCCAAACCCCAAAGTGGCACTTTCTCATGGTGGCTGTGTTCAGACTCGGGGTATTCAGGACAGGGCAGCAGCGCTGGTGTAAGGTCTGGTGCGAGGATTGCACAGCAGGAGGCTGCAGCATCCTCAGCAGGCTGGCACACAGGTACAGCTGCACCTGCCTGAGCCCTCCTCTCCCCCTTTGGGAATTGAAGCTCCTATATGACTCAGGGCCATGTGCTCAGCAGCCACAGCTCAGGCTCTGCTCTTGCAGTGGTATCCAATACCCTGGTGTGAGCAGCACATACACCAGGGAGATCAGTGCTGCAGATTTTTTCCATCTGAGATAAATGTGTCTCATGTGCAACACAACCAGAGCCTGAAAATGGGACAGAGCAAGTCCCGAACACTTGTTTCATGTTTTGTGCAAACATGGAAATAATCTCACTTGTAGATTATTTCATTAAATTCCTTTCAGCAGTAACTGGAGAAGGTTGTTTCACTTGGGTGAAAAAGCCAAGAAAATAGATTCTCCATGTGCTTCTAGTTACTTCAGGGTAATGCAAGTACAGCTTCTTCTACTAACAGCCACTTGTCTGCAAGCTATTATGGAGCACCCTTCTGCAGGGTAGCATTGGCTTCCTGCAGCACCTAACAACTTGCGGTAGTAGATGCTTTATTATTTTTCCATTATCTTTTGGAACCTGGTTTATAAGTTTGGGGAGTGGGCCCTAATATCACAGAAATTTCTGGCTGGAAGGGAACCCAGAAAATCACCTACTCCATCCCCCTGTGTTAAAGCAGGGTCAGGACTTGCTTATTGCAAAGCTTGCAAATTGCTGTGAGAACTGATTTGCTCTGCTCACATGGCAAATCTCAGGGGTAGCCAAGGTCAGCAGTGTCCCTCTCGATATCCTGAGAGTCTGTATTATACAAGAAGTTTTCTTTCAGGTGTTCATTTTACTTTGCTTGTTTTGTTGCAGGGCTGTAGACACAGTTGAATTCCACATAAGCAACCTGGTGTGTCGAACCATTTGGTTGTCAGAGGTGGATATTTGCAATGTCATTAATAAATGCTGGTGCTCAAATACATTTCAATAGTAAAATAAACTGAGTTTTTTCTTATTTTAGACAGGTTCTTCTTGGTTTTTTTCTGTACTGCTCTGACCTGGATTTCCTCTGCTGATGCTCCTATGCGGTTTCACTTTCCACAATTCATCACTTCCACGCACAAAATATTGGCCTGAGATGTGGGGTGCTATAAGTTGAGCTGACCTACAACCCAGAAAATGTGTTTTTGCAGTGGATATTTCATGGTTTCCCACTGAGGTGTCACAAATCTTATAGGAGGAAACTCTTGTTGTTTTTTTTCTTTCCTTTCTTAATTTTTTAAGTATTTTTTTCTATTTAGGAAAGGCTGCCTCTCTCAGCAATCTGTTCACTTGGCAAGAAATACGACTATCAGGTGTTTAAAATTAAAGTTGTTAAAATCAAATTTGCAGAGGCAGGAGGGTTTGCCCCAGTGTCCTGGACATAGTCCAGGTTTGGTAATTATGTCTCGCCTAACTCAATCTTTCTTTGCAGTTTTGTGGTGTTCTTCCTGCCCCACTGAAATCTGCTCTGGGGAGCTGCTGTGCCATGGCATGTTAAACATCTGCCTGGTTTTCACCCAGGACTGGCCACACTTCTGTGTGTGATGAAGTGATTTATGATACATGGCTTGCACATACACTGGTTTTCTTTTTACAGTGACTTCTGCTCCATGGGAGGAGTTACTCAGAAGCAGTACTTAAAGAAAATCAGCTCAGGAACTAAATATGGATTGAAGGATTCTGATTCTCCGGGTCCCTCTTTCAGATGATCTCTTCCCAGCTCATCCCTTTGTCTTATAAAGTGGTGCTGAAAAGTGGTTCCTCCATATGATCAGCTGTGTTTATAGTATAAAAACCTTCCCCCTGCCCAGTAATCCCCTCAGTGCAGGCAAGGAGCATCCCAGAGAGCTGAGCAGCCTCAGTGAATGGGGTAAAGCCAGCACACACATGCCTGCCAAACAAACATTCTCCCAGCTTCCTTGGAACAGGCCAATTCCTCCCACACAATTAGGCCTGAAAACAGGAGCCTTCCCTGCTACATCACTGCTGGGCCAAGGTGAGATGGTCATTGGAAAAGAGTGTCCCAGACAAGTGTTTGCTGGGCTGTTCCTAAAAATTAAGGTGGGTTGGCATGAACGAAGTGGAGAAGCACTCTCATGACTCCCCTGAAAAATGGAACCTGATGTGATGCACATCAGTTGCTTTTGGTGTTAAGGGCTCATGCAAACTAACACTACAATCATAATGTTACAGTGAGCAGGAAAGCTTTATTATTAATATTTTAAAATCTCTACCTCAGATACGTCCTTGGAGCTAAAGCCATGCCACTAAACATATGATGAATGAAATCTCTTTAAAACTCTCAGATAGGAAAACTCCCATTCTAATTGTGTCAGATCATCTGCATCCTGTGTTTCGTTACATGGGGTAATAGAGGCCATCTGTCTCCCTGCTTTCCAATACACAGATATATATCTGTGTGCAGAGCTGATTTTACTAAAAGAGTGCACAGACCCTCCCAAATGTGTGATAAGACAACGTGTGCACCCAGGAACAGCCAAACTTTCTGGCCTTACAAGCCATGTATCAACTTCTTTGTAAAAGCTGTGAACCACAAGATGCACACTTTGGTTGGTCAAGGAAACTGAGAACTCCAGGAATTAATGGGAAACACTTGTTGATCCCCTTTGCTCCCACCAGTCTGTCAGGGCACGGGGCTGGGCTGAGTCCCAGAACACCGTCTGGCACTGTCTCCCCTGATGGGAAATGGGACATGATCAGAGTCCCTGTCCTTTTGCATGGATTTATGGAATCTCCTCCACAAGCCACTCGTGTGGCCTGACAGAGATGTGCACACAAGATCCCATCAGTGATGTGGGGGCCCTGTAAAGCAGAGTGTCTCGGGCTAAGGGAGGAAGGACACAGCTGGAGACCAATGGGGGAGAGGCAGGCCCATGTTAGGCACTTGATCTGTGCAGAAAGATCATCAAGATGTCACCAGCCCTTAGGGTGAAAATGTTTATTTCCATTCAAGAAAAATTTGTGCTGTCCAGTGCATTTCAGATGAAAAGGTGCAGTGAAATTTCCCTTTTCTTAAAACTCAGGTTATTTAAAGAAGAATTAAAATTAATCATCAACCAGCTTGTCTGGCTGAGAGGCAAGGGCAGCACCAGGGGTGAGGAGCAGTGAATCACCCCCTGCTTCCACCTTGCAGGTACCACCTCAAGGTTTCTTAGCAACAACAACAACAACAACAACAACAACAACAACAACAACAACAACAACAACAACAAAAAAGTCAAGGAAGTTATTGAGAATTGTAAATCAAGCACAGCAGGGATAAATAACTTTATGGTGCAGCTACATTAAGCTACAGCTCTCCCTTCTAAAAATACACGTTTTGCTGACATGTTGCAATAATAGACTTTAAAGGCAGCCAAGCAGTGCAGTACATTTCTTCACTCAGATTAAAAGCCTTGTTTAAATTCTTGTGGCTAGACAATTTGTCTTGTCCTTTAAAAAAAAAAAAAAAATGCCATTATTAAAGAGCAAATAAGCACAAAGAGACTGGGATGTAGTACTGAGGGACTGCAGGGATTTTTAGCTCGCCTGCTGCAAATCAAGATCAGCCTTTTTACCTTTCCACAATCTTCTTCTCTTTGTTATTTGTGGTTACCAAAAAATCTTATTCAAAGATTCTCTCAGATGCTAGAATTAGATAATGTGTCTGGAAAAGGGTGTCACTGTCCGGATAAACATAGCCATGAATAAAATATTTCATGTAACGACACCTTTCATACAGCAAGGCTCCAGGAGGAAAAAAAAAACTATAAAAGCACATATTTATTATTTAAGAAATAATAAGATGTTTTATTTCATTATATAAACATATGGAGATAACAGGTGTATTTGCATCTCCAACTCAAGCACTTTTTCGCCTGATACAAAACAATCCTGTTCCAGGGGTGAAGAGGTGCAGCAGGTGGGTGGCACATAATGCTTGTGATGCCTTTTATGTAACAACACAAAGCTTTTCCTGAGAGAGGAGCCTTGCAGAAGATGTGCTACAACCTCCCCCAGGACTGCCAAGGACATCCATGATGGGATTTTTGTGGTGTACAGTGGCATTTTCTGCATCCCAGCCCAAACAAATCAGGCCAGGCTCAGCAGAGGTGACTGCAGACAACACCTGTGATATTTTAGGGCCTGTGATTTTCCTGTCTTACTCTGTGCTATCTGTCAGGGAAAGGACTGGTTAAAATAATAGGGCTGAAGGAAGAACGGAATGGGTATGTTCACATATATTGTCTGGTCTGGAGAAGAATACGGCTGTTGCCCACCACCAAAAAGCCTGGTTATGTCAACCTTAACAACACATCTCCCATGAATGTGAACCTCGGGCAGGACAGCAGGGGCTAGGTAAAATTCAATAGACAGCACATGTTTGGGTAAAAGAATACCTGAATAAAAAAAGGAAGAAGCCATGGGAGCATCAGTCTCAGCAATGGAGACTTTGCCATGAAACCCTGAACTCCACGTGTTCACCCACCCAGGCACTTTGATTTTCTTGGTAGTAAATGGTTTGCTCTTTCCATGTAATTTGACATGGAAAGAAACTGTCATTAGGATTGCTGAGCTGTTAACCTCCTTTCATCTGCAGGCTGTTTTAAGAAGGAGATCCACACAAACGACTCAATTATATATATATATATATATATACATACACAAACACTCTGGCATCTAATAGGTGAGAACAAGCAGATATGTCCAGAACTCATTTAATAACAGTCACAGAACTCATTTAATAGCATCAGTTCTATAAAATGCAGATCTTACTCTTGCAATTTTTCAGTCCCCACAGGTTTCAGCAATGTTCCTGTGCTCAGCAGGGTTTTGGGATCCAGCCGCAGCTTTACAATTCCAGGTGCCACAATTTGCTTCAGCCCACCTTCAGCTTTACTTAAAAAAAAAAAAAATCAAAACAAAAAACTTATTCTCTTAGGGAACAATAATGAGATCACCTGATAGTTTTGTGAAGGTGACTGTCTGATCAGTGTCTAAGAGTTAGGAAATGACAAAGCACTCAAGCTGCTGTTCTCACAGAGCAAACCTTTGCAGGAAGTATGTTGGTTCATTTTTATGAAAAAAAAAAAAAAAAAAAAAGTCAAACTCAGGGTTTCATGCTAAGTGCAAATGAGCACACTGCTCTGCCCTGCATATTTGTACATGAATCCAGCCCGATGGAAAAAAAAAATAAATAAAAAAAGACTATTGAAGGCATTGGGGGAAAAAAAAACAACAAAAAAGAAAACAAAACAACAACAACAACAAAACAAATCAAAACAAAACAAAACAGTGCGTGGAAAGGAGCTTAATACATTCACAACGTTTTTTAGCCCTAACAAAGAGCAGCAACCCCAGATGACCTCCTGGCTCCTGTCTCCACCCAAGTTCCTGGCCCCTGTTCAGCGTCCTGGCAGAAGTTGCAGACATCCGCCGCACGATGCCAAGTAGCTGTTTTGTCTGTAGATATAATAGAGATTAGCCGGGTGCTGGGGGGAGCTGCAGCGCGCACACCGGCACCTCCGCACGGGGAGCTGCCATCCCAGCGCCGTCTGAGAGCTTCTGTTCCCCGCTGGAGCCCAGAACCCTCTCGGTGCCTGCGGGAGAGAGGAGAATTCCCAGCGCTTCGGCTCGGGGGGCTCTGCGCTGCCCTCCCCGGCAAGGACTGACCGGCGGGGCCGGGGATGGATGGATGGATGGATGGATGGATGGATGGATGGATGGATGGATGGATGGATGGATGGATGGATGGATGGATGGGGTGGCTGTGCCATCAGATCTGTGCGATGTGCTCGGGCAGGGATCACCGATCCGCCCCGATGGCAGAGGTGGCTCTCGGATGGAACCGGAGCGTCACCCCGCGCACGCGGCTCGGTAACACCTCCCGCTTGCGACCGCTTCCAGAGCTGTGCCCGGAATGGAAACGCCTTTTGTTTTCCCGTAGCAGGCTTTAAAAGAAAAATCTCAGTTTGACTTTAAATACTTTTTACCCTCCCCCTTCCTTTTTCCACCAGAGACAGGAAACAGTTCTTTCATGCGTTCAGAAATGCAAATTATGATTGGCAGAACATTACAGTGCAGAAAAAGAGCTTTTGAAAGAGGTCGTGGAGGAGCAATCAAGGCAGATAAAAGGTTAGGCCCTGCACCAGACGAGCCAATCTCCCTGAGTCACACACTCCCTGCTCGGGATCTTGTGTTTTTATCAAAGGACTGGGCAGACCTGCAATTTCACTAACATGCAAAGTGGGAAGGGAAAAATGCTGGGCTCTCCCTCCTTCTCCTTCTCCTTCTCCTTCTCCTTCTCCTTCTCCTCATCCTCCTCCTCATCCTCCTCCTCATCCTCCTCCTTCTCCTTCTCCTTCTCCTTCTCCTTCTCCTTCTCCTTCTCCTTCTCCTTCTCCTTCTCCTTCTCCTTCTCCTTCTCCTTCTCCTTCTCCTTCTCCTTCTCCTTCTCCTTCTCCTTCTCCTTCTCCTTCTCCTTCTCCTTCTCCTTCTCCTTCTCCTTCTCCTTCTCCTTCTCCTTCTCCTTCTCCTTCTCCTTCTCCTTCTCCTTCTCCTTCTNTCCTCCTCCTCATCCTCCTCCTCATCCTCCTCCTCCTCATCATCATCATCATCATCATCATCATCATCATCATCATCATCATCATCATCATCATCTCCTGCTGAGGACCTGAAGAGCCAGAAGACTCTTTGAAAAATTCATCTTTTTGCCTCTCCCAAAAAGGTCTCCACCACGGATAACTGGATACCATCCTGGCATGAGAAAGGGCTCTCTCTGGAGTGCACCAAAATTGCTTGGCAGAAACCTTGTTGTAATCATTTATGCTTTGTTCCTACGAACAGTATAAATAATAAACAAACAATATCTTATGAGAAGAGGATAAAAATTAATAAAACACATTCAGCATTGGCTACTAATTTGCAAATGGAAAAGTGACAGGTGCCAAACTCTCTTCTTCAGCCTAAAAGCATGGGTAGCTCAAGGTCTGGCTTAAGAATGGGGGAAGCCAAGATGCAGCAAGTGGGCAGAGCTTCTCTCCCTGTCCCCAGGTTCCTTGTTCTCCTCTGGAACAGGTTGGGATTCACCTGGCAGAGCAGTTTCATGTAGGAGGATGCTGGGTGTGTAGGCTCCCTCTAGGAATAATTAACCAAGGTCAAGACTGCTGGATCCTTGGATGGGAAACCTTCAAGGAAAGCACAAGTACTACCAAAGTGGTTCTGGTAATTCTGTGGGAAACCATCCCTAAGCCAGAGATGAACCAAGCCCTTTCCATGACAGAAATGACCTTCATGGCTTTAACCTCACACTGCACAACATGTGAGAACACACAACTCCATCTCTTTCTGCAGCCCATCAGCACATGGGAGTACAAGCTGCTTACCTCACTCTGGCCGCTTGAGAGGAACTCCTAACCTTTCCCCAATGGCTCAGAAAAGACAGAAAATAGAGATTCCAACAAGCACATGCAAGTGCACTTTCCCCAGAAACTGGGTTTTGACACTGAACCTTCGGTGAGCTGCAGTCCTGCCTGCTCAGCCCTCCCCTGATGGACTGCTGTTTGGGGTAGGATCCACCTCGTGCATCTCATTGAATACCAGGAGAGCAAGCACAGCCCCTGTGATCTTGCCCAAGAGATAGCACCATTTTGTGCTTGTTTTGGAGAAATGATCTGATGCAGTTTGTAAAGTGCTTCTGGAAACTTTGAGGAGGAGGATGTCAACAAATTAGTTCTATTCCACTCCTCATTTTTCCTCCAGTGTCCTTTACAGTTGAAAATCCTTCTTCCTGTCCTCTTCTGAATGGGGATTGCCTGATTTTTTTCCAGCTAATAATGAAAATAACAAATGCATTCTGGAGACTTGAAGAGAGCAGTGCTTAAGAGCACTGATATGCTGTGAAGATGAGAGGGTGAGGGAAGAGACCTGTGGCTGTGATGAGACCCAGATGTCCCATTCTGGCTGTGTCCAGCAAAGTTACTGTCAAGTCTTTGTTTAAATTGGGTCCCACTGCACAAGCATATTTATTAGCATAACAAAGTAGCAATGGCCAAGGAAAGGAAAAAAAATTACTTGCCTAATGGAAATGAATTGTGCAGCATAACCTGGTGATACATAGGACTCTATCATAGTATTTAATGTCTCTCCCCACACTGAAAGAAAAGAGTCTTGACGCAGGCGCCAGTAGGTCTGTAGAGCCATTGGTAGACAGCCAGGGCATACCATTTAATGGAAGGACATCATTAAATATGCCTTTATTTTTATTACTTTGTAATATTATTATGCAGCTGAAATAAATCACAAGTTGTTTTTAGTGGGATTCCGTCACAAGCCACAAAAGCAGTGAGCGGGGGGGGTGCCTTCTCAATCTCCCTGTAAACAACTTTCTGTACTCTCTGAAAAGAGCAAAACCTTCACATCAGGGTCAACCCATGACCTTTTCGTCTTTCAATATTTATTAAATGTATTATTAAATAAGTACAACTTGAGCTCACAGGATCTAGTTCTAGGCTTCTGCAGCCCCAAGTCTGGAGATACAAGCAGCAGAGCCCCCAGACGAAACTGGAGGAACAGGAGAGGTCTGGTGGAGGCCAAAGGTGTTTTAACTACCCTGCCTCATTCCTGTGTGGCTCCCACATCCCTTCCCAAATCAGGAAGGTGCAAAGGTGCTACATGCTCACCTAATTAGTGAATATCAGTGAACTGGAGAGGGAGTTTGGCTCATGCTCACACAACCAGATGGGTAGAACATGAAGTCGTCGGGCATGCAGCGGAGAAGTGGAAAAGGAGATGTAAAAACCTGTGTTTGGACCTTCACCAAAGTGTCTGACTGCCCCAAGAACCCGCTCCTCACTCTGATACACCATCGAGGATGCAGCACAGTGTTTGGTTTTAAAAAGGAGGGACACCCAAAGCTCTTTCACACAGTCACACATTTTCTCGGCTTTTATGTAAGTAAGGAGTTTGTGTTGCAAAACATTTTACAGAAAACCTAAATATGCCAGTAGGACATTGTTAGCCAACATGTGACGATTTTAGCTTAACACATTTTGGTTTTCGTCTGCTCCCAGTCCCCTCTGAAACTGGTGCTACTTGTGCAAGCCCTCCCTTGGACTCTTCTTCCTTTCTTTTTCTTTCATTTGCACATGGTCAGATGGTTTCAGAGGAAGGGAAAATAGCAGATCTTGATTTAGAGACTTCTGCTGAACTACTGGCCTTTTTGTGTAAAACATTAGTTCCTTCTCATCACCTTTAAGATGCATTTTTTAATTTTTTTTTTTTTTTTAGGTAAATGTTAACTGGAAGTTTATCATTAACTACCTTTAGTTTTTTGTAAGAGTTGATATTCACACGAACAGTGTGTGTTGCAAGATTCCTTTTTCACTGTTTAGATACAAATTATTCACAGTTTGAGTTTTGTCTAATCTGAAGCCAAACTGATTTCAATCTCCACATAAACTCCACCTCAAAAGGGAACCTCAAAAGGCTTCAGTTTGTCCAGTTAAGATACAAGTATCACTTGTTTGGATACTGAAATGTGTGCACATCAAAGAGACGAATTATTGTGCTTCAAGGTCAAGAAGAAACATTAACAGTAGGATGTTGAATTTGAGGAGATCGTTCAATTTAGAAAAAATTCTTTATAGCCTGTTCTTTTCTGCAGTAAAGTTGTGTTTCTGTCAAGCCTATTCTTGCTGTGGCAAGGAGCAGCACAGGTGGGTGCAAAAGTAGATCTGATGAGCAAGTGTCAGAACGGAGACAAATGAATGCTCTTACAAAATTTCAGCCCATACTTTGATAATCCTGTTAAAAGCCCTTCTGTTTGCAACCAAAAACAAGCTGGAAGAGAGCTCTGTTAGCTTGTACTCCAAGGCTGAGTACTCAGTCTCTGGGTTTCTATAGAAGTGACACCCCTGATGACCTCCTCGTGTTTCTCTGTCCACAGCGCATAGCTCAGGTTCACCACGCAGGTGGGAACAGCCACAGAACAGACAGAACCTGCACAGAGGAATTTCTCTCTAAATGAGAAGGGGTTGTGGAAGGGACATCTTTGAGTCACGTGTCAGAGGGAGACAGCAAACCTTCCCCAGGCCCAGTTGCTATGGGGTTCTGCTGCCAACCTTCCAAATCCCTTTATCTCCGTGTGCTCCAGTGTGTCACACTAGGATGAGAATTCCTTCCTCAGCCACAGCCAGGAGGAAGCCATGGAGGGAAGGGAGGAGAGCTGGGGTAGGGACAGAGCCACCCCATCAACTCCCTACAACCAACACGTGAGAGAGTCTTCCAAAGGACAGGTCTCCAGGAAGAAATATCCAGAATTGACTGCTTCTCAATTAGTCCCTGACATCCTTTTAGGGAAAGTTCCTTCTATGTTTCTTGCTACCCTACTGCTCCCGTTTCTGGGCTGGAGGAATGTCTCCTCACCATGCTTTCTTTACATCCCCCTCCTATGCACACACACACACACACACACACACACACACGCACACGCACACAAACACGCAGAGATAAACTTCTTATTTGCATTTAGGATGTGGATTGCAGAGAGATTCTGTTCAAAAACCTAGAGGGACTTCTGCTCCCAGTCTGTCTCTTCAGAGTACTAACTCCTCCCTCCTTCTTTTGCTATGTTTGCCAGTGGAAAAAATTAGCAAACCCTATTTACAAATACTTTTACCTCTTGGCCCTCTGCCTAATGCTGTACTATTAAGGCGGTCGTTGTTCCACTAAACAATTGCAAATGTTTTTGCATGTGTGCATTGGCTTGGTTTTGAGTTCAGAAACTCTTATTCCACCAACTGCCACAAAAATTGTCTTGAAGAATCTTTTTCTTAGCTGAATCCTGATCCCAGAAACAAGTAAGCTCCATTTCTGCCTTCCCGAAGTTCTCTGAGCATGTTAGTGCCTAAGCTGAGTTACGAGCAAGGAACAAAACATTTCTACTCCACTGTTCCCTAAGACTCCTGACTTAGTCACCATTCTCAGGGTATGTTTTTAGGATTCTTCCCCCTCCAAAAGGCCATGGTAACCAACACTTTCTTTTAAAGCACAGAATGAAATAGTAGTCTGTGTTCACTTTCTTTTTTCTTTATCCACTGCTCCATGCCCAAAATTTCACAGATGCTCATTCATTCTTTTTAACCTCTGTGCAAGTAAATTCATGCTTCTGTTTATGGTGCTTGGTCCCAAATGTGAGGGTGATGCAGTTTACCAGCATTTCAACAGCAGCTGAAGCAGCCAGTGATAAATGGATGTTGAAGAGCAGTCAAACAAAGCAAGTTTCCTATCTGTAATTGCAAATGGTAGCATGGGAAATGTGATTTTGAAACAACAGAAGAAAGATTTATGTCTCTAATGAAAACAGCTCCAATGTCAGACTCAGCACAACTTCCCAGACAAGATAAAAATACAAGAATTATCTCCAGAAATTACTCAGTGAAAAATTCTGAATAACAAATGCAGTTGAGAAAATTGCTTGGGCAGTTTGCAAATAGGAAATAAAGGAGGACATAACAGATTTATTAATCACTATGATTTAGGCACCTAGCTTTGCTAGCAGTGCAAGACAGTAAATTAAAGCACAGTCAAGCATTCTTCCTCATGGTTTGGTCAGCAAACTTCCATCCTGGTCTGAGGCACTGCTGGTTTTAGGCCAGTCCTGCCAAGCTCAACAGTGTTTCTAGGATCATGAAGTGCCAACACACAAGATCTGTAGAATCTTCAGGAGGGGCATTTCAGCCACTGATTTTTGTCTTTGCAGCTGAAATCTGAAAGTCTGGGAGACATAACTGCAAGCCCATAAATCTTGTGTGCATAGCCTCATCTAGATAGTTACCAGAAGGACAGCAAAGCTTGTTGTCCAGGTATAAATCATCTGGTGGTAAGATTGCAACATGAACAGTTATTCCAGACTCTCCCCATGCTGGGCACATCCTAAGTGCCCATTTACAGAATGCCCATGCTGGGACAGGCTGTGAAGAGAAAGTTTGGAGACAGAACAACAAGGACTATTGAATATCTTGGCCTTGACCATCCTGTCTGTGTGTTCCGACCCTGCTCCAGGACTGTGTCTTTAACTAATCAGTGGCAACTTAAGACAGAAGTTTGTGATATTTAGATTCATATTAAGATAATTTATGATGTTGCAAGAGTCAGGAATTGGGCAGGGTTTAAAACCTGCTTCAGAGTCACAGGAACACAGAGGCACCCAGAGCCCCACAGCCTCTCCTTGTTGTACTTCCAGATTGTGCCACAAATACCTAAGGTTGCAAAGATGGAGAACAATTTTAATGCAAAATCTGCTTCAGTCTTGTATAACCCCTGTGAAAGAAAAGCAGTTATTCTTAGTGGGGATTAGAGTCTAACGTTTTTCCACAGCTAACTCTCCTAGCCTGGCCTGAGTTGCCCTGCTGTGACCAAGTGTCCCCAAGTAATGACAAGGAAACAGCCAGACACCCACTTTGCCAGTGCCATCATTAACTCCTTGTCATGGGTGCTGGCAGGCCCTGCAGGCATCTTGGGCCAAGTCTCTGTCCTGCCTAAGAAATGGAATTTAACCTTCCTGGTGACCTAACCATGGCATCCCCACAAACGAGATGTGCACTAAAGCCAACTAGCCAGCTCATTTCTTTCTTTGAAAAATGACACTGGCATCACTGTCCTATCTGGAAATGAAGGTGACTTGATGCCTTAGGACCTGGGTGAAGCTCTGTAATCTCGCTGCAGCCCCATTCAAGCACTGTTCCAAATCCCCTGCGGCAAAAAGATTTGTCCTGGGGATGGTCCAGTCCAATATATTGTTAAATAACAACAGTTGTTAAGGACATTCTGGCAGTAAGCCCCTGCTCCCCCTTGCTGCCTCCTCACAGATCCTGCACTCAGGCTGTGATCCACTCCAGGTCTCCCTTCCCAAATCCCTCAGGGTTACAACCAAGAAAGGAGCATCCCACTTCCCCCAGAACCAGCATCCTTTGTCTTGCTTGAAGAAAGTGCATCATCCCTTTGCTTCAAGGCTGAGGCAGAGCCTGGAGCGTGGAGCCAGGCTGGGTCCTGTGAGCCGGTGATGTGCTGAAGCAAGGCAAGGACAGACGGGCTGCACACCGGCAGCATGTCTAAGGTGCAAGGAAGAGCTGGTTTTAAATAAATCTTTCTCATCCCCCATGGAAATGCTGTGTTCAGGGATCCTCTGCAGTCCTTTACAGCAGCTTTAGATCCCATCACTGCATCCCTTCACAGCACTCGGTTTTAAACACGACCCCAAGGCCTTTTATCGCTTAAAAAACAGAACCTGAGATTTTCAAAGTATATTACACTAATTAATTTCCTCTGCAGGAGAGGAAAGGGTGGAGCCTTCACAGCTTAATTATTGGTCTCAAGCTCCATGACTTCACTACCAACATTTCATACTATTTTTTGTCAGGTCCAAATCAATCTCAACCATCCATTACCCTCCACACACGCGCACATCATGTAGAACCCAAAATGACAGACTGTCTTTCACCCTAACACTTTGAGAACAATTTTTAAATTATTTTTTTCTCCTCCACAGGAGGAAAAATTACAGATCATGAATACATGAACCTCCACCATCAGCAATCAGCTGGCTGAGAAATGGGGTGACTTCACAATGCACCCCTGCAGCCACAGCTCAGGTGATAGAGCTCAGCATTAAAGCAGGATTGGAGAGTGCTGTCTGTGCTTGAGCATATAAAACATTCCCCAGCAAATGCAACTCAAAAACAGGGAAAGCAAAATAAAAAGGGTACAAACAACCATGAACAAAGCATTAAATCAGCTGGTTCTGGACTAGTTTCTCAGCATTACAGTAATGTGGCTTCTGAAACAAAACAAGTGTATTGAATTAGTGGAAAATTGGTCCTTTGATTAAAATGGAAAAAAAAAAAAAACCCACAGGGGAAGGAGGGGGCTGTGTGGGCAAGATTCTTTAAATAATCATGGGGGGGATGTTTGATTGGAGAATTGGAAAAATAAATTAGAAGTTTGGCAAATTTTCATCTAAACATTTGAATAGCCAAAGCCTAAAATCTGGTTTTAGTTCACTCTACCAATGATGATACCTTTTGAAAAATGTCAATAATATGAAAAAAAAAAGTTATTGTTGTTTTCATTTTCCCAAAAAAAAAAAAANNNNAAAATTTATAGATATCCTTTGCCAAAAAAAAAAAAAAAAAAAAAAAAAAAAAAAAAAAAAAAAAAAAAAAAGTCATCTTCAGTGCAACTCTTATTTCAGTCTGTACTGGTCACAAGCTGGATGGGCAGATATTTACTCTCTCAAATGGCTCCCCTCCTCTAGAATCTGCCTGGGGAAGAAAGAATAAGACAAGGTAGAGGGAAAATAAATGAGTCACAATGAGGGGTAGAACAGAAGAGGGTGAAAGTACCTCTCTCTAGCAGAGAGAGCAGGAAGGGTGTAAGAAAGTGTTATTTTTTTCTCCCCCTTCCATTACAGAAAGTTGAATTTTCTTTTCTTCATCTGTTGTAGAAAACCCCACATGTTCATGGTTTTAAGTGGTAAAGACAAAGCCTGGGAAAGGAAACAGAGTAGAGTTGCATGAGGTCACAGCCTGTTTAATCTCCCAAGCCCACACCTTTGCCCACACTACTTTAGATTTTACCATCACTGATGTGCTGTCCATCAGCTTTCTAAGCAGCCTGTAACAAGGCAAAAGAAAAGTAGAGCCCACACTGCTCTTTGGGGAGCCAAAAGAGATCTAATGTTTTGGAAATGCTTACCCACACACAATAGTTCAGCGAAAAGCTGTTTGGAAGCAGAGGGTTCAGAAGTCAGGAAATATTTGCAGAGGAAATAATTTTCTGTAGTACATTGCTTTCAGGAAACAATGGATAAACAACAAGCCTCAAGGAATTGAAGAAACAAGTTTTACAGACAGCCGAAATGAATTCCTGTCCTGTTTTGTTTGCAAAATACTGTTTTTCCCCGAAAATAAATCTCCATTTGTGGTGCAGGTACTTAGCCTGTCTATAGCATTGACTATTTTTTCCTTAATACCCGTACGCAATTCATCCCTCAAGTTGTCCTTACCACAAATACATCCAACCACACAGAGTACCCAATGACCTGCGGATCAAGACAAACACAAGAGGTGCTCCTGCAAAGTTTTCTTGGTCCTGCCTGCACCACTGCCAAGGAAACTCCTCTCCAAGCTCTAGCAGAGTTTGGTGACTGCCAAAGACCTGGCCGGGATGCCCCTGGACACGACATGGCAGGGCTCAAAGAGCACCAGGCATGGAGTCTGCACCAGTTTTTTGGAGGACAAGGTGGTTATAAAAGCCCTCTGCCATGGTGGCTGGCAGATCCCACAGGTGGAATGCTTGCTGTGTTTTTGCCTTGGTCCCATGAGCACACAGCAAACAGGGGAGAGGAAATATAACTGAGGTAAGGGCAGAGAGAGGTCACTCACCAAATACCACCATGGGCAAAACAGGCTTGAATTAGAGATATTAAATGACTTTACTCCTAACAAGGTCAGAGCAAGACAGTAGAGAAGTAAAACAAAACCTTAAAAAAAAACTTCTCCCTGCCACTTCCTCCTTCCCAGCTCTACCTGCCCGTCTCCCCCAGTGTTGCAGGGAGACAGGGAATGGGGGCTCCTGTCAGTCCATCACACATTGTTCCAGCTGCTGCCCTGGGAGAGGAGTCCTTCCTCTGCCACACCATGGGGTCCCTCCCCAGGAGACAGTTCTCCAGGAGCTCCTCCAGTGTGAGTCCATCCCATGGGCAGCAGCCCCCCACAAACTACTGCCATGAGGATCCCTCTTCCACAGGGTCAGTCCCTCGGGAACAGGCTGCTCCCACCTGGGTTCCCCACAACTCTTGCTCCAGTGTGGGCTCCTCTCTCCATGGGTCTGCAGGTTCCAGCACAGGCTTCCCAGGGGGTCACAGTCTCCTTTGGGCATCCCTCTGCTCCAGTGTGGGCTCCTCGAAGGGCTGCAGTGGATCTCTGCATCCCCACAGACCTCCATGGGCCACAGGGCACAGGGCAATCTCATGGAAATGCTTTTTTAACAATTTTTAATGCTTTTTAATCCACACACACCCACCTCCTCTGTGTTTTAACCACTTTTTTTCTCCCTTTTTCCCCGACAAATATTGCAGATGAACTTACATTTCCCAAGAAGATTCCAATAGGGTTTTACAGAAAGTTAATTTACCACTCCTGACTGTGAGCACTCTCGGTGGAAGTCTCAGGGTTGCACTTATGCAACCATAGAACAAAAATGACATTTTGACTATCTAAATGCTCGTAGGCAGGCCACAAATAAATGATTATTCACAGAAATTACGGGCAGTATTATCTCAAACAACAAACACATTCAAGAACATCCAGGCATGCTCACAGATAGTTTGCAAACAGATAAAAGGCCAAACACTTCCATTCAGTTACTTGCTGTAGATTATTCGCGCGGCTCTAATAACAGTCCCCTGTCTCTATGAGCCTGCATCAGATGCAGTCCAAAACTGGAATGGTGGTGAAAGCCCCCCCTCAATCATCATGAAAACCCAGAGCTGAAGCTTTTTTCTTTTTTTTTCCCCACTCATTTCTACCAAACAAAGCAAAAGATGGGATTATCTTCACAGTTTGATTTGGAGTTGCTTCATTTCAGTGGCATGCAGATATTTTCCCCGTGGTTTTGCAGGGTGACCAGGAACACCTGTTGAGTTTAAAAGGAAAGCACAAAACCCCTGCAAAACAGTGGTTTTGTTTGGTTAGGTTTGGGATTTTTCACCCTCTATCTGTTTTTTCAGGTTCTGACAGCAAGCACAGCTTGCAGGGAGCATTGTTTGGAAGCTGTTAAAGAGCAGTAATTGCTGCTGAAGGGTGGCTGGTTGCACAGGATATGATAAATTACTTTCCAGTGGCTACACTCAATGCAGCCATCAGGCTCTGGGCTGAACACCCTCAGCGTGTCTCAGCCTCCTCAGAGGTGGTACCCACTCCACAGCTGTTCCCCCTTCTCTTGCTGGTGCCACAAAATCCTCCCACACCCTACTGGTGCCTCAGCCAGCTGGGTTGCACAACGTGAGCATCCCTTGAGCCAGAGCAGCAGCACTGCCCTGTGAGGCAGAGTTGGAAATGAGCCCTGCCAGCCTTGGGGTGCCCAGCCTTGGGGTGCCCAGCGGGGCTGCTCTGGCTGCAGGCAGCTCAGGAGATTGGTCTCCCTGGTTCAAGCCCATCCTCTTCACCCTTGGTGCTCAGCCTGGCTAAAGGAAGTCATTTGGGCTGGTGCTATGCACTGCTATTCATTTTGGAATGCTCCCATCTTCCTCCTGGAATTATTGGTCACATCTTCATGCTTTCCAGGACCCACAGAGTGGTTTGGTCTCCTTCACCTCGGGGGTTTCCAGCAGTGCTGTGCTCTTCACCCCAAAGCATACAGCTGTGGGGTCTGCCAACAGTGGCTGTGGGTCTGCCCAGCTGTGCAGAGGATATTTAGGGCATGGGGGTCAAGTCAAGGGTGCAAGTCAGCCGTATAGAACTTTAACTTGGTTTTTGGACTGGTTTTTTGGCATGGGTGAAATTCAAAGACATCTTCGCACTGCACATTGACTGGATTGGTGGAAGAGCAGATGGTGAAGAGCTGGCAGAGATGTCCTGCCTCAGCCAGCTCCTCTGCCAAGGGAGCACAGCACCTGCAGGGCACTGGGGAAAAAAGGCCATTTTTCCTGTTTATCCAAACTGTCCCTCTGTATTTCCTCTGTTTCCCATACAGCCCACCTCAGTGTTCCCATTTTGCCTGTTCTGTGCTAGAGAAACCCGTGCTAGTTCTCCATATCCAGGAGGGAATGACATGAAGATGTTACTCTCTGAGGGATGAGCTGCTTGCCAGCCCAGGCAGGAGTGCCCATTAGGATTTTAGCCCATGGGCTCAGCCAGTTCAACTTAAGAGAGCTGTTGTGGTCCCCTGAGGACATCTGGTGTGCTTGCAGGGAAAATCAAACTGTATTAGTCCAGAGGGGGCAGGGGTCCAGAGGGTTCAAGGTCCCTCTTTTCTCCCACCAGCATTTTGGAGTCCTTACTGTCCTCCCAGGACAGCAATTGCCCTTGATGGCCATGACTGACTTGCTCTGATCAAGGGTGAAACCTCTGCAAAGAGATCTATCCATCAAAGCAGCCATGCTTGCATGGATACTGTTATTTAAGGTTATTTAACAGGAATGAACTGTCCTGTTTAGTCAGGTCACAACTGTACATGAGACAGAGGCTCTCAAGCTGCTCCTCAGGTTCGTTCCTCTTTGTTTCAGAAGAGAGGGTGGTGGTAGAGACTGGAAAGTGCCTGATGTGCTCCAGCAGACCAGACAGCACTATTGGAGAGCACAATTCCTTGCTCTCCAACAGGTCTTTATGAATGATGGAGCAGGGTGTGTTAAAAGCCTGTTAACTTGCTGAGATTCCTCTCAAGTTCCTGTTAGAGCTAGACTTTTACCAGCCTGTCTTAAAGGGAATCAAATTACATGCCAAATTGTGTTTAAAATCATAGGCAGGCCAATGCATTTTCTAGTAGGGCTTGTTTTCTTCAGTCTTACCTATTGGAACAGGCAAATCTTTAGCTCAAGTTGCAGGGTGACTGTGTCAAAACTCAGTTTGGGACTCCATAGAGGACAGGCTCCTCGTTCACTGCAAAGAGAAAAGAGAGGTAAGAAGTGAGGAAAACAAAAAGTGAGCTGACAGGAACCTCATGTCTGATGCCTTGGGCTGGGGCTTCACCTCCTGCCTGCCAGAGACACAGCAACTCCTTCAGCTCAGGTAAGTTATGGGTGTGCAAACAAACGAAACAGACCCATCTGAGAATGTCCCCTGAATCTCTGGGATAAAGAAACAAGAAATGTTGTTTATTACATTCGCCACCAAGGTTGGTTCTTTTCTTGTTTTCTTTTAGAGTCAGCTTTTCTAAACTATTGCTGTCCTGAACAATGCACAGAAACAAAAACACCACTGCTGCCCATCCTCTCCTCTGCCTCTTGGCCTGGAATATGAACAGCTTTTGTTGAACCAGGGCTGGGCACACAGGCTGCTCAAACAGAAAACTCTTTGGAAAACAGGAAGTTTCCAAGATAAAGTCCTGATTGTTGTTGGAGGAAAAAAAATCTGTTAAAGTGAGAAGCAAATGTTTTCACACAACAACTGTCACAAATGTGAAAGCCTTGCAGATGAAAGTTAAAACACATTAGGTTTTGACCAAAAATATTTTATAAGTAGTAAGATGTTTTCTTAAAAAATATTTATTTAGCTGAAAGCCTAATTTTTCAATTAAAAAATTAACAGTGAAGCAGTCAGGCATACAAAATTCGAATTACACTCCAAATATTCTCCTTGTGTGTCAAGAGAACTGGAAATAGAGTAAAATGGCCTGGAAAATCAACAGTAATAGGTTAATATTTAACACAGGGAGGCTGTACAGGAGCTGCCACACAAGAGAAACACCTCCCTCCCTAGGCTGCACAGACCAGCTCTTTGGTGGCAGAGCCAGTTGGGGCAGTTTCAGAGTAACAGAACTCCACTGAATAGCAAACAAGTTTGGACAATATGGAGTTCTATATATTGTTATATAGCTCTATATAGAGTTCTCCTCCATCACTTTTTCCAGCAGAATGACAGCTGCCCCAGGGATGTGGTGGGACAGCTGAGTTTGGGAGCACAGCATCACAGGGGCAGGCTCTGAGTGCTCAAAAAAACTGCACGGGCAGCATAAAGCACTCGCACAGGGAACCGTGCAACCCTGCCGAGGCATTCCCACTCCAGCGGCACGCTCAGGCTCCCCGGGGAGGGAGGAAGAGGAAGGCGACCTTCCTTTCCAAGAGGCATCAGGTCTGCTCCCTCCTCAGCTCCAGGACCGAACGCGGGGCTCCCTCTGCCGAGTCTGCCGCACCACTGATGCCTTCGGGATCCAGCACAACGAGGGGCTCCGAAAGCTTCATCTCACCCTCCAAGCAGGCAGCAGCCACAGAAGGACCTCTCACCTTCCTCCTTCCTCAGGGGAGAAAGAGCTGGAGGTGTAGAACAGGACAAGGCCAGCGCTGGGGGAAATTCTCCTCAGATAAACGTGTGCCTGTGCTGTGAGCACCTGCACATCCCCAAATTGTTGTTCGAGATCACTGATGCAGTCTCACTGAAGGATGAGGCTCAGTCAGCCTGGGCTGTGGAGCTGCCAACAGCTGCTCAAACACCCCTCTGGTCAGAGATGTTGTTACAAACACAGGGATTAAATAACCCCTCCATTTCAAAGCAGATTTTGGAGATTTCTGTATCAGAAGCAGAACAAGTGTCATCCCAGACAGAAGCAGAAATTTAGTATGAAGTGGCAATTTTATTTTGTGATTCTTCAATGTTATTCCAGGAAGATGTTAAAGAAAACTGTACTGTTGAACTGCTGTAGATGCTGAGCTCTTTTCTTTCTCATTGTTGTGTTATTCCTCACTTTGCTACACTTTATAAATTTCCTCTCCTGGTCTCAGAGCCTTTTATTTCTCCATATCCTCCATCTCCATACATCTCATATCATGGCTGTTCAAAGCACAGTTCTTTCCCATCACTAAAATAAGTGCCTTCCACTTCCCAAAATACATTCTTATCTTCCTGTAGCCCATAGAAAAATGTGAAGTTACACCATCCCTTCCTTGTTTCCTTCTTTAACATGCCCTGGTCTTCTGATTTCCATTTCTACCAAGCAATCTAACTAATCTCTGTAAGGAAAATCTCATACTTAGGCTTGCCAGGAAATCCACTTGAGGTGTTAAGCCCCTTCTCTCCTTAAGTCAAACGTTTGGTACCCACAAGTTAAGTGGATTAATCACATGCCTTCTATAGGATGCAGCACAAACCAGTAAACCTCCAAATACTGCTGGCATTGCTGCAGGACCCCAAATTTCTGTGACCTCCTCTCATCCCTCGTGCTCAGAAATGTCAAGGTGCATTTATCATTTTATGAAGGCTATTTGAGCAGATTCATGGTGGTTTTTGACAAGATTTCTGATACCTCTGTTCCTCAGCTCCAGACCTTCCAAGCTCAGTGCTGAAGCAGCAGATTGCCTGGAAGTCCTACAGGTTTTCCCATCAAAATCCACCAGCACAGCCCCACAACCAGAGGGGAAAATTGGGAGCAGCCTTTTTGCCCATTCCCTGCCCAGGCTGAGCAAGTCCCCTCTGTGTCTAGCCCTCCCTCACTCTTTCCAAAACATACACTAGTTTAAAATGGCAGCTCTGGAAATTTAACAATAAAGAGTAATGCCCTGCCTCTATGTTCTGCCACCACAGTAACAAGACAGCAGAAAATATCGCAGTCCCTGAGATATTTATACTGCCAGCATGGCTGCAAGGTGTATCTGTATCTTAAAAAAGAGGGAGCTGAGGCACAGGAGGATTAAAGGCTATAGTTAAACCACCTACTGAGGCATCTCTAAGAGACTTATATTTCTGTGATTTGGAAGACTGAAGGAGTGTTTAGACCTCCTGTTCCCAGGCTGCCAGGTTTTGGCTCCCTGCAAGGAGTCATTAAAAAGAAGAGTTGTATTCTGTTCCCTTCTCTGAGTAACTTAGCATTAAGTCAGCACATCTCACTCACTGTGTAAAGAATTTTTCTCCTGCCTGAAGAGCAGGAGCTGTGAACTTCTCATTGCTCCTTTTTTAGCTCAGACCCCAGAGTTCATCTTCCAGCAGCTACAGCTGTGCATGATTCACTGCAAATATGAGGAGAGCACTGTCAGGAGCAGATTCAAAATCCCATCTGCCTCTAACTCAGTCCATCACTGCCACTGACATTTCATTAGTTCAACACTTCAGAAATAGGGCTTGCACAACTGAATCACATCCATCACCCTGCTGCAGGCAGCCACCTCCAGCCCAGAGCAGGGCAACTTGATTAGACCTGCACCCATTCAATTACTCAGTCTAGATCTTGAAAGATAATTCACCATGGGCTTCATAGCTTGTTTATAAAAGCAGCATTGCGCCCTAAATACACTTATCAGCTGTCTTTCCAAGCTGGCAAAGTGGCTGCAGGTCAGTCCAAGGAGGGTAAGAGCACAGACAATGTACTAATGCTGGGTAGGACAACACAGCAGTGTATTGGGACCAATCTATTTCAGAAGCTCCAAAGACACTATTATTTTCAACCCCTTCCAATAAGTTTATCCATCCTTTCCATCTACAGACACTCATACCTGACAGGCCCTGTGCCTCTACGCAGATTTCAGGCATATTGCCTAAAAAATACACCATCCAGTACAAGTGGAAAGGTAGGATTTAACCTCACTCAGGTGTAGGCACTCCAACCTTTTCTAAGCGAAGTTCACAGTTTAAGGGAGGGCTGAACACTTTGAGAGAGTAAAGTCCACAGTGTTAAATCTACAGTTGTCCCTGGGGAAAAAAAATCACCAAATCTATCTCATTTCACAAAAGAGCCCACTAAGGATATTTCCCTCCTCTCTTCTTCCCTGAAGTGCTCACATGCTAAATGAAACACTGGACAATGTACAAGGAAAAAAGGTCAGACAGTAATTACAACAGGGGAGACATCTGCCTCCATTTTCCTTTCCTGAGAATTTTGAAATTCCCATAACTTCAGTGCTCCAGAGCCCAGCTGTACAAACCAACACAGCACCACTGACTTGGGCGAAGCTTGGGTTCATTTGCAAACCAAGACTGGTGCCAGCAGAGGTGTTTCTGTATGATGCTGGTTTGGAAGAAGAGAAATAGCACTATCATCATGCTGAGTTCCAGCAGCACACGTAGGGCCTGGAGGAAGAGGTGAGGTGGGACAGGTAATTTATGCTGTGGCTCCAGCACAAGGCTGCCAGCAGTGAGATCTTTCCTCTGTTCTCAAAGCCAGCACCAGCTACAAAGCTGAGGGTCACACAGAGGCAAGAGATGCCAGATTTTACCCTCAGATGTTGATGTCAGCCGGGGTTGTGTGAGGACAGAAGTCAGCCCCAAGTCTTTCTGTTCACAGCATTCAAGGTGTCGGTTGAACCAGTTGTGACTTACCTGCTGCTCAGCTACAGTAAGACCAATTATGATTTTTTTCTTGCTTATAAAAGCTCAAGTAGAGCTGAACTTCATTGAAATAGGCAGGCATACGACAGTGTGAGAGCAGAGTCCAGGCCTCTTTTACAAAAGCAAATCCAAAATCCCTCTAAAAATAGAGAAATGTGGTATGAGAAACCAGATCCAGAAATGCTACCAGAAAAGAGAAGACAGAATGAAATCAAACAGCTTTGACCAACCCTTTCTTGACTGAGCTTTTTCTGAAGTTCTTCATCTACTGCATTTTTTTCATATATTTGCAAGGCCAATTTTGCTCTCCAATACACTGGAGTCAGACCAAAGCTACTTTACTTGTTTCAGGGTGGTTACTCCAGACTTAAACTTAGTACAGAGTTTAGCCCTATCTAACACATCACCACCTCCCCAGCTGTCACCCAGCACTGCACTAAACATTGTTTAATCTGTGACTGCTGTTGTCTTAAAAGTCCTTCAATAAAAATTCTCCTTTCCTGAAGACTCATTATACCAGTGCAGGCATTTCTGACCCTTGGTGCTTCCAGAAATTAGTGTAAATGTGTGGAATTGGGAAGATAAATGAGACAACACGGCCTCTTGAAGAGTCACCACCTACTCCAACCAGTCACTGGGAAGGCCTAATAGGCAAATGCAGGACAAAAATGTGTTTCAGGGACACCTGGTCGTGGTTGCCACTGTCATTGCACAGATTCATTGACTCTGCATTGGCAGTCTTGACTTCACTGTCCTCTCAAGGAGAGAAGCGTGTTCCTCCAAAGGGCAATGACCAACTCAGTAAAGCTGTTACCGCTCTTTGATTTGAAAAATGGGGCTTCAAACTCGGGTGTCCGAATGGGAGGAGGCGTGAAAAGGCCCGGTGCAGAGGTCCCCGTGTCTGGGGCTGTCCCCGCGGAGCAGAGGGTCCGTGCGGGGATGCTGCGGAGCATCCTCCGGCGCAGAGCCGGGGCCGCGGGAGGGCAGCAGCGATTTACTATCGGACACACGGGGCAGCTCGGGGAGATTCGCTCTTCATGCAGGGAGCTTGGTAAAGGCGAATCGTGCGGAACTGCTGCGGGATTTTGTCTGAGTGAATGTGTGAAAAGTTACGGCGGCGTTCCACTAAGGAAGCATAAGTGCAGCCTTGGCAGATTTTTTCTGCATCTCTCTTTCGGTTTATAAATCCTTCGGGTCAAATTCCTGATGGTGGAGCCTTCTTGGCCAGGGGGTTGGGACAAGGAACAGATCCCTTTGAACATCGTTTTCCCAAAAGCAAGCTGATTATAGAAGTAAATGACAATAACCACCTGTGGCCACTTTTTTCTCTGTCTCTTTGGAATAATACATTTCTCTTTTGTACAGTTTTATTCGTGTGAGTATTTTCTCTGCCACGATTGTGAAAATCCATAGGAAGACAGGGGAGAGGTGGAAGTCCCTGTGATATGCATCCTTCTCTGTCCTTCCCCCAGGCAAGCTGAGAGCTGCCAGGGCCCTGTTGAAGACACTCCTAAGAGCCACAGATTTCTGTGAGCTCTCCCAGCTCGAGGAGTAAAACCTGAACCTGTCCCAGAAAGGATTTAATGACCTGGGTACTCAGCTAATGCTCAGAGAGGAATTTACATCCTGACTCAGGTGTCACCGCACCAAATACCCTGCTCTGTGAGGTCACTCTGGGATCACCACCTGCCAAAGCCTCACTGTCCCCCGGGCTTGGCTCAGGGAGAGAGCCAATATGCCCCCAGCCACCCCCACCTTCCCATTCCCCCTTTGGCACTGGGATTAGGCGTGCAGCTACTGCTTCACCCAGGGAAGACAAAAGGTCAGAGTCCAGCAGTGCCACTGCTAACACTGCAAAGGGTGACTCCATTTAGGCCACTCCCAGACAGGATTCAAACCAAGGGCTGGAGTGCTTCACAAATAACCTCAGTTCTCTGCGTACTGGGGGGAAATAAATTACCATATTTCTTCAAGTAAGAAAATCTGGTGTCCCCAGTGAGTGACAGATGATGGCTATTTTTACAACAGACTTGTATAATGACCTCACAGCCATTTTTAAAAGCAAATTCAGAGGGGAAGGGCAAAAACAGCCAATAATATGTGGCAAAGCCTGGTGTCCATTCTCAGGGCTTGTCTATCATTAGTTGTATTTTTGTATAAAATAAGTAAGTTGTCCCCTTCCAGTCCTCTCCCCCACCCCCCTTTTTTTTTCTTTTTTACAATGGTAATGTTAAGCCAGAAATAAGTTGACTTTCTAATGTCACATTAGGAAGCCTTGTGGCTGGAAGACCTCTCATATTCTCCCAGAAATACATTTCACAACATTCCATCCACCAACCAAGTGTTCTGCAAATGCCAAAAATCATTTAAGCGAGTTTCCAAACATCATACTCAGCTTTCTACCACAGGAGTTGCTTATTTTTCTAAATAAGATAATAAATATAATTGAGATTCACAGTGATGTGGCATTTATAAGCAGTAAAGGCTGATGGATAAGCATGATATGCCAATCAGCAGCATTATCAGGGATGCTGGGAGAGCACCACACAGGGCTGGTTTATCAGTTGCCATAAGGAACCCTTTGACCTCTAGGGCTCTGCAAGAACTGACTCATCAGTTATTAACCCTGGAATAAGTTATTTATGTAAACAACTTCAGGATAAAGCCTGACCTTGTTTCCTTTGTGTAACCCAACAGATGACTTCAGAGGATATTATCTCCCTCCTGAGGTCAGGGGGAGCCTTTTTAATGGTTTTAATGAAATTGCCATCAGGCTCAAAGCAAACACACCTGCAGCACTTCTTGGGTGTGTTTTCCTCGTAAAGCCACTCTTTTGCATCTTTTGGAGGAAACAGGTGGACCTGGTTTTCCATCCATCAACAGCAACCGGCGTTGATCAGAGTGTGAACAAGGACAGCTGGAGGACATGGAATTCCCAAGCTCAATGCCAGATTTGCTGAACAGACTCCATCGTAGCATAGGCAAGTGTCTTTGTGTTTTAAAAGACAGCATGAGAAAGGAAAGTACAGAAGATGAGAAAGTTATGAGGATCCTTGGCTCTCCTTCACCAAAGATGAGCTAAGGGAGGGATTTTCTGAAAAATACCTGAAAATAGCCAATGCATTAAATGTGAACATGTAAAAATGTTTATGGGGGGTTTTATATGCAGAATCTTGGTGATTATTCAAAAGAGTAACATTTAGAATTTCAAGGAAGCCCTATTTCTTAATTTCCCTAGGCCAAATGAGAAGCACGTTCTCTACATTGGCCTGGGTGATAAGGACTCAGTTCACAGTTCTACCTTTTCACTTCCTTTTGCTTCTCTTTCCCAGCATAAGTCAGAGCTCATCAGAATTTAGCCCAGATTTTGGTAATCTATTTTACCACTGCTCTTGTCAACATAGCAAGCCTCTCATTCTATTTTCAGGAGGCACTTCAGCACCAAAGAGACCAATTACCTCTACTGCAAGGAAGGCTTGGTCTCTTCAATGCTTAGTTTATTTTTGGCTTAATTTTATGTAAAAGTCTTAGCTGGGTGAAAGAGGGTGAGGACTAAGGGCTACTCTCTGACAGGATGTGGCAGGATGCCCTTATGTCTGCAGCAGGTGTGTGTGGCACAAGGGACAGTTTTAAGGTAAGATTGTGTTTAAATTCCTGTCCTTCTGAGGGCCCTGCCTGTAGCACTGAGCCAGGCTGACCCCTGAGCTGCTGTACCAAGCTGGACCTCACACTTAGGGCTGGACATGACCCTGACCTGATCAAGGGCATGTAACGTAGCAGCTAAAAACCAACTCCTCTCACTCTCCACCCTCTTCCCTTCTGGTCTCTGGGAAACCAGATCTGCTGTTGGGAAGAGCATTTCCTTTTTCAGTGTGCATGTAGAGCCACTTGCCATCTCTGCAGCCCCTCAGGTGAAGCTGCTATAAAGCAGGGTTGGCACTGTGGGGAACTAATCCTGCCTACTGATAAGCATGTTCAACTTCTGGTGGGGATAGTTCTCCCAAGGAGAGCCATGGAAGACTGCAGGGATCCAGGCTTCTTATCTGGAGGTAGGCAGATGACAGCAATTCATAAATTTGGGGTTTGGTGGGGCTTTTTTGGCTTTGGTTTGGTTTAAGGCAAGCTCACATCCCCAGTTCTGCTCTATACAAGGCCCCCAAACTACACTGACCACATCTGAGCCATCCTGGGTTCTCTGGCCCTATCAGGAAAGTAGAACAGATTTTGTTCTGCTGGGCAGGCGGTAGCCACCCCAACAATCAAATCAATCATGTTCAGACAAGAGTATGTACAGGCTGAAATAACAAATTGTGGCTCTGTTTTCCTTAGCACTGGATTATCCATGTTTCCTGTGCTGGTCATAGCTCCTTCTGATGCCATATCTCCCTCCCTATTTAGGATTCCCTGACTGGCATTGCCAGCAATCCTTTCTGTCCTCAGCCTCTTGACCTGTCTTTGACATCACCACATGATTGGAAACTCTCTCTGAATAAGAGGCGAGGGATCAATGTCTCCAAGGAATGAGTTCCTCTTTAAAGTTGCTACAGATCCTACTGCTGCTTTGCAATGAATGGTTCGACATCAGTCCTGCTCTGTTTCAAACATATGCAATTAATTCAAGAATGCAGGAGCTGTGGCAGCCTTAGCCACAGAGATCTGACTCATCCCAGCTGCTCTCCGTGCATGTGGGTCACATGGAATGGCATCCCTCAGGATGCACAGTACAGTATATTCACTCCAAGGGCCAGTGACTCCTGCTTTGTATGCAGTGCTTGGGGAGGAGACAAAGTAAGCGAGTTCATAACAAGCTTTAATTGAACAGAAACCTAGACATCCCCCTACTTTCCCAAACATCAGTGAGACTGAGTCATACTTCCTCCAGGCAAGTTGCTATTTTCCACACCAAGCTCATGCAAGGTGTTCCCAGAGCTTATCCCAGAATTTCACTTTGTTTTCACATGTCTGTGCTCAGACCACAGAGGGGCAAGGTCAGACCTTAGAGGGATCTGAGCACAGCTAAGAAAAGATATGGTTTTAGCTCATCTGTGGAGCATTTCTCACTACTCTCTAAACCACTGTTGGTATTTAAACAGGTGAAAACAACAAACAGCGAAACAAAAAGCCTGCTTTTGGTGGGTTCCCCTTTAGTGGCACAATTTACACTGAGGGATCCTTGTTCATGCCTGAGACAAAACCAGGCTGAAATGCAGCGTTCTTAGAGAACCTGGAGTCGTTCATGTACTGGTCCAAGTTCTCGAAGCTCTGAGCCAAATTCAGCCACAGGACAACCAGAGGAGATGTGTCTAACCAGTAACAGGCTGGGCTTTGCTGAGGGGCTTCAGTGGGCAGCAGCTTCACTTCAACCCAGTGCAGATTCTCCTGATCAGACTTTGGCCCAGAGATGCTAAACGATGGCTCCAGAACCACATCTCTGAGGCACCAACAGAGGCAGGAATTTAAGACAGACTTTTCCTGGTGCAAACCCAGAGCTGCCTCCAGCCCCCCAGAGCTGATGACCTTGGTGTACTGAGCCCTAGAGCCTGAAAAAAAGAGAAAACTCAGCATGACAGAATATCCTGAGTTGGAAGGGACCCCTAAGGACTATCAAGGCCAGATCAGAGTCTAGACCTGTGCAAAAATGACAATGATTTCCCCCTGCCTGCCCCTGCAAACACAGACTTCATGTAGAGTTGCACCCCAGGGAGTAACTCAGCCATAATGATCCCAATACACGGAAAGCACAATACTCCATACATTTTAATTTGCGCCAATTATCTCTCACCTCTTCACAGGATTTATTGCTCTGCTCCCTCTCCCCACAGCAAACTTTCTGGTGGTGAACCCTTTTGTCACCTGTCAAGCATCAGTTGGGGTACTTGCCATCTCTGTCTGGGTTCGTCTCTGGATTCACTGGCAGGAACAAAAGCTTCCTTAATACCAGGAATGTGACAGGTGTAAAAAAAAAATAAATAAATAAAAATAAAAAAAATCTGAGATTTACTTCCAGGATTGGTCAAAAAACCCCCACACAATAAAATCAGATCAATGCTGAATGAAAATTACTTTGCCCTGCAAAAGCAGTTCCAAAATAATCAACAGCAACAGTGGCTCTGGCAACAACTGGCATCAGATTTGGAATAACAGGGGTGGTTTGGGAATTTTATAAAGGCTTGACCGATCCAACAGCCACTGGAGAAGATAATGTAAGCAAAGTTCATGAAAAACTAGTATCACTAAATACTTCAAGCCCTCATCCTTATGTCTGTGGGGCAAGTAGGAGAAAGTGAACCCCAAAATAACTGTCAGGGTTGTTTTCTTTCAAAACATGGTGCATTTACAACTGCCAAAGGTTCCACCCCTGGACTGGAGGAACTGAGGTGTGAGTCAGTCAAGCAGCTTCATTCTCCCTGGGAAACACTTCCTCAACAAAGATGTCAGACAACTTTCCTTTACCCTCCTGCACTGTCAGGAAAACCAAGCTAAGAAAGTAGGCAAAAATTATTATCTTCCTCTAACACTGACAATCACGGGAAGGAAAAGAGGAAAAAACCCCAAACATAAAACCCAACTTGCTGGGAAAAACCCACCAAACTTTGAAAAACACTGTGAAGTGCCTGGTAATGAAGCTGGTATATTGTGAAGCTGCCATCACTATTGTCGTTCTCTAACAGGGCAAAGGCATATTGTAGGTGTAAAAAGTCACACTCCCAGCTCCTTCATAAAATTATTCATTTGTTTATAAAAATACCTTTCACTGGACCTCAGTACAATCCTTTCTCCAGGAGTTTTTCCAACCTCCAATGCACTGAGCTCAGATGATTTTCTGAAAGTAATATGTTTTATTAGTTCAGAGATTTCAGTTCTATTTAGCATTTTTCCTAACATTTGTTCAATCTCTTATCAATTTCCTGTGAAATTCTGCACCCACACCATCCTTCAGCAAGGAACCCCAGGAGGTTGCACCCACACTTTGAGGAACTTCCCTCTACTCCCCTTCTTCGTGTTCTGAGCCAGGTCCCTTCATTGGATGCTCCCTTCCAAATTCTTCTACTGGAAGATGAGCAGACAATTCTTGTTGACATTCTCCCTGTCATTCAGTCAAAAAATCTGCCCAAACCTTACCTATTTCTAGCCTAGTCTATTATTCTCTGTTTCTGACCTGATTCCCAGAGTGCCCACTCCACTGTTAGTAGTATAACTTAAAAGTGTAAAATATAGGAAACTGAACTATACCACTGCAATTAGTGGGGAAAAAAACACATTGATTATTTCTTCCTTGACAGTATTTTTCAATAAAAAACTGTACTTTTTCTCCACTAAAGACATCTGGTAAACAATTATAAGAATATACTTGGAGTTCTCCACTGAAAAATGAGGGAAAACAAAGGAGAATACCCAGCCTTTATTGGTTCCGTTTACCAATGCATTTCAAGTCAGAAATCCTGAAATTCTAGAAATCCATACTCCAAACAAATTTCTTGCTTAGTTCACAGGCAGAAAGTTTGTCAGGACTAAAATGATCCCCTCCTTCCTCAAACTTGCAGTGTAATACAATTTATGGAGCCGTTGTAATTCTGCAGGAAAAACGTTTGTAGGAGAGATTAAGATTTGGGGGGTTGTTATTATTTCAACTTGCTTAATAAAGTGTACATGACAGAGAACATAGGGAAATTGTGCTGGTGCCATTGCCCAAAAAATAAAAAAGGTGATGAATTTTAAATCGAGGGCAAAGCAGGAGAGTGGACCAGGCTGTCTGAGTTTCAGTATCCACATGGGAATAAAAAAAATCTTTAAAAAAATTAAAAATAGAAGAAAAAAAAGAAAGAAAGAAAGAAAGAAAGAACGAAAGAAAGAAAGAAAGAAAGAACGAAAGAAAGAAAGAAAGAAAGAACGAAAGAAAGAAAGAAAGAAAGAACGAAAGAAAGAAAGAAAGAAAGAACGAAAGAAAGAAAGAAAGAAAGAACGAAAGAAAGAAAGAAAGAAAGAACGAAAGAAAGAAAGAAAGAAAGAACGAAAGAAAGAAAGAAAGAAAGAACGAAAGAAAGAAAGAAAGAAAGAACGAAAGAAAGAAAGAAAGAAAGAAAATTAATTCCCGGAGGAAACTAGTTAAATATTCTCTCCACCTCCCTCCTGTTATTCATTTGCTCCTTTCCTTTCAATCGGCGGAGTTCCATGGCGACCATCGTGGGAGAAAAGCATCCTCTCCAGCCACCGCGCTCGCCATGGCAACCGGCACGTCAGCGCCGGCAGCCGGGCCCCGCCGGGGGCGGCCCGGCCCTGGGGCCCTCCCGGTGTCCCCCCGGTGTCCCCCGGTGCAGCCTCCCCGCCGCTCCCGGCGCTGTCCGTGGTGCTGATGGCCCCGACGGGGCGGGAGGAGCGCCCGGGACCTGGCGGGGGGCGGCAGCACGATCCGCTCGCCACATGACACAGAGAGGAGCTGGGCAGCGGCCACCCCTGCAAACGTCATTTTTTCCTCCGGTGAAGAAGAGGGGTGGAATACCCCGTCCCTCCCCTCCGTCGCCTTTGCGAACAGCCGGGCAGAGGCAGCTGCAGCCCTGGAGGCAGCCCCAGGTTTCCAGTATGACCGGGACCTTTCCAGACGTGGCTTCGCTTGGGATAACCAGCAGAGCAAAGAGAAGAGCAGCGCCTCTGGGATTGTGCTTTGGAGCAGGTATGTGGATGCATGGGGGCTGTGCTGGGCACTGCTGTAGCTAAAGGGAGTAATTCTCCCTGCAGAGGCAAATGACACGATCTTTCCCAACAATTTATCTTGTGTGCATTTAAATCACTTGGGGATTAGCCAGGAGGACTCATTCCTCAGGAGAAAACGTTCTGTGGGGCTTGAATTTTAAGCTTATTCTGCTGAAAGCAGGAGGGTATGTAGAATTACTGCAGAATAACTACCTATATTTTCTGGACAAATCCAGAAAATATAGGTAGTTATTCTGCAGAATTATAAATATAATTATAAATAGATTCTCCCTATCTATATTCATTATCTTTCAATTATGTTACTTATTTGTTTGAAACAATCTCCTGACATCAGTTCAGTGAAAAAAGAAAATTACTGTACAGCAATGGAGCAGACCGAGCTGCTCATCTGGGTTTTTCTGTCTCTAAATACATTTAAGCAGCTTCTTCCTTCCTCACATTATTGCTATGGAACAGTTGATTTTGTATTTTTCAGTCATTAATTTGAAAACATCCTTTCTGAAAGCGCTGTCTCCCTTTTCCTGTGTGGGTGCCTTGGTGCAGCTACTCAGGGAAACCCCACAGGCAGAGCAATCTTTGTTTATCCATAGCCAGCCCAGGCAAGAGGGCTGGTCTGGTTTAGCTAATTCAGGCACAGACTCTTTAAGAATGCATAGCAATATTTCTCATTTATCCAGCTGGCTTCCAGCATGTCAAACAGTATGTTGGCTGCACAGAGTAACGGGGAAGTAAAGCTGCCTTCTGCTTTCAAAAGGCCATTTGTGTGTATGAGGCAGGATTCATAGCCAGTTCTTTCTGGCAAAGGTTCTAAGATGTGGTTCCTGAAGGTTTGTGGTTAAATTCACTCTTAACCACTTTAACAAGTGGCTTGGTTTGCAGAAAAACTGATTTCCAACCCAGAGGCGTCCTTAAAAGCTTATTTGGGTGTTAAATATGGATTTTTTTTTTTTTTGAAACTTGATTTATGAGTAAGCTTGATTTCTGATTTATTTTAAGCATTCTGTCTCAGATGAGTCAGTAAGGGGAGGAACCTCTACACCTTAGACACATTTGGGAAGCTGTGCTCCTTGTCTCAAAATAAGAGCTTGCAGACTCTCCCTCCCCCGCAACTCTCCTGCGAGGCCTCTGTTTGCAGAGCTGTGCAGTGCAATTCCCACACCTGGGTCACACCCTATTGACCTCCAACTGCATTTTCCTTTGCAGCCCCATCGGGCACCCTCTCACAGGTGTTTAACGAGAACAATTTCAGTCAGAACAATGCAGAACAAACCCCCAACATCCTCAGGTGGAGTCGACTCCCACTCCCCACCAGTTCTCCCAGCATCAAAACATGACACAGCCCTTGTGTGTTTGGGATTTCTGCATTCCAGCAGCTTCCATCTTTCCCTAGACTTCCCCTCTGGCAGGCAGCAAACACAGTTCTTGCAACTGGCACCATGTCCATGAAGGCATCTCCAGATCAGGGGCCATCAGCAGGTTGACACCTTGCCTCAGTGGTTTCTCCTGGGCTGCTTTTATCCTCCCCGAGCCTTGCCCAGCAGAGAGTCTCCCTTCCCACAATCATCTCCACATCAGGCATTTCCAACCCAACTTTGGGCTGTGCACGGCCTTCAGCCCTCCCAGCTTCTCCAGCCCAGCTGGTGCAGGAAGGCTGAAATGCTCTCACTGATGGCTGTATCCTCAGGCAGAGGCCCGTGTGAGTGTTGTTCTACTGCTTGTGCAGGTCTGTTCCTCCTAGTCCTGTCAGATAAGTCCTCCTGGAAGGACTAAGGTATCTCTTATAAGCCACCACTGCCACCCCACCCTCTGTCACCATGTCTGGCACAGGCACCTGTGCCCTGTGAGTACCGGTCCCATGTTACCAAGAAGGGTCAAGAGCCCCGTGACAGGAACTCTCACATGCCAGCAAAAATGTTCACACCAGTGCAAAAATCCTGTAACCACATGAATGTCTTGTGTGACGAGAAAGCCATTTTTATAAGATTTCCTGTCAAGAATTCCTTTCTACATAACCTTTCCACACAAAATCAACAGTAAAAAAAAAAATTCTCAGGTTCTCCTAGGGGAAAACTTGTGCTGCCAGCTGATGAGAGGGCGAGCTGAGCTGCCCAAGTCCTCGCTGCAGCTGCTGGTGCATTTTCCCTGTGCGGGAGAGGGTGAGAATTTCCAAGAGATGGGCAGAGAAACCAGCCAGGCGTGAGATTCACCACTGCTTATCTGTCAACACCCACCATGGCAAAGCAGCCCTGGTAAGCACCATGTTCTTCACATCAAGCAGAAGAATGTGCTGTGCTGTGGGCAGGGCCTGGTGCTGCCAAAAATTAATGCAAGCACATGGGAGACCATCTATATTTTTACCTCTGAATTACAGAATGGTACAGCCTAGTCATGCCCAAGGACATTCAATCCCCATTAGGGATCCCCAAAAGCTTCCAAAGCTGTATTTCAAGCTTCTCTACACTCATCTTGGATGATTCCAGTAGGTGGAAGCTGTTGTGACAGCAGGGTTGGAAATTAGGTCGATCCTTCTTCTGCTTGCTCCCACTTTTTCATGTCCCCACAGTCACACTGGGCACAGATCTGGGTTCTGCCACCATTTTTAGATAAGCATTTTTAGACATTTAGGGCTAATCTGGAGTTTTGCATACTAATCCCAGCATACTAATCCCAGGGAGGATAAAATAAAACCCTGATACACTTAAACCTGAGGGGCTGTCCTTTGGGAGCAAGAGCTGCATCTCCAAGAAGAGACTTGTAACCATTGCGTACCTGTTTGTAAAATGTATGGTGCCCTCTGAGGAGGTGAGGGTGTCTATCTGGGTAACACTGAGCACAGATCTGGCTCATATTTTACCACTGCCTGTATCTGGACCAGAGCATGATGTTGGGTGTATCTGCAGTTACAAGAAGGGCTCCTTCTCAGTGCCAACAGAGAATAAACATCTCAAGGTTTAGGTGCATGAATAATTACTGGGTTTTAGCAACTTACCCTGGGTTAATAGACTTACAGTAACTTCCTCTAGGTCAGTCTTAACCCCCAGTAAATACATGAGAAAAATTCACTGCCTCCAGATGCAGGGAAAAGCCATTGCTCCCAGAGCATTTAAAACCACAATGAACTTCAGGAGATGGCAACATCTATTAAGGAGACTCAGCCAAAATGCAGTGACTTGGGACTTGTGTAGAGGTTTGAATCCTGCTTGCTCATCAAAATCATACTTTGTGGAATTGCCCTTAACCAATTAACTGCTCCAGATCACAGTAGTGCTCCAGGTGTGAGCTGACAGACCCAGAAGGAAGAGATGGACCCTCTTCTTGTTCCGGTTAGCTACTGCATGTCTCACTCCTTACTAAGCTCAGTTAGAAGAATGAAGCTGAAAAAGGATTCTTCCCCAAGCAGCCAGTAGAAGAAACAAAATTTATTCCAATCCTAGCAGCTGTTGCATATTATATCCTTGTCCTCAGTTCGAAGACCTTGTTAAAACAGTCAGAAAAGAACTTGAAGAGCCAAAGAAGGCCGATGGCTGAGTCTGCCTGGGTGTCCTGAATTTCCTCCAACATACAGCAGATATTCTTTAGTTGTGATGAAAATTAGAACATTTCCTTCTTTTATTTGATTCCATCCATACTTCCTGCTCCCATGACCTCACCCCTCAGTACAGGCTAGGCCCTCAGAACCTAATGTAAGATGCAAAACCACAATCAGCTCACTCAATCAGTTCAGCTCAGAAGCTTTTACCATCAGCTGAGCCATGTCCACACCAGCACTGAGAACTCCATCCATGAGCAAATCCTTGCTTACAGCCATGTCATCCTTGGTTATCCATGCTGTGGGACAAGGATCTCCACCAGCTGGGTGAAGCTAGAGAGCAGGCAGCAGCACGTGAGGTGTGGGTACTTGTCTCAAAGGCTTTGCTGCACTCAAAATATGTTATTCTCTGGATAAAATAGGGACAGATGTTTCCTATCCCCACATACTGGAATGCAGAGCAGGAGGAGGAGCACACTTCACCTCGAGAGATTTTCAGGCCTTGCTCGGAAGAGCTGCCCAGAGAATGGAAACGCCTTCGTAAGAGGAGCAGGGCAAAGAGCTGAGGATTTTTATGAGCACCAGAGCAGAGAAAAGGACTGGCAAGGAAACTGTGTACTTACAGAAGCATGTGCATACACATTCCTCCATGGGAAGCAAGAGGACTAAATGGCCTCAATATGCACCACAGTCATCTCTGCACAGCAAGGGACAGAGAGAGGCTAAAACACCGCGCTCTCCTACAAAGGGATTTCTGCATTGGCATGTTGCACGCACAGGGCAGTTCTCTGAACTTAGGCAGGGTGGATGTCATTTTCTAGCATCTCACAGCCAGACAAAAGCCCCCCTCCCCCAATCTGATTCAATTTACTCACACTCCTAATGTTGATTACACTCAGTTAGATGAAGCATTTCTCTTCCAGTCTGGCAGCTCTTCCTGAGATACTCTCCAGAGAGGGAATTTTATGGAGTAAATTATCAGCTTAATGCTTTTGAAATAATTTGCTGGGCCAATGCTTGCCTGGTGTTTTGCAGCTATGATACAGAGAGGTAAAAAATGTTGAATAAAAAAGCCCCTCTACTAAGTGCTTAGGTCAAGTAATGTACAATGATCTGCTTATTTAGCTGCATTTCTAATCTTGCAAAACACTAGCTGGGAAACAAAATGCTTTTTCTTTTGATTAAACATTTTAAAAATCCCATTTACTGCACTCCTTTTTGAATCTTATTAGGTTTTGCTTTTCCAAGTTGCAATGGGCGCTGCATTTTTAGACAGGACAGTGAACATGCAAACACACAGTGACTATGCCATGTGGGCTTTGCGCAATCGCCAAGTATACGTGGCAGTGATTTCATGAAGTTTTTGTGGCTCAAATGGTTAATCTCTAAGTAACAAATCTGTTATGGAGAGTTATTAGCTCAAAATGGAGCTATTTGGTTTCCAAACTACAAATTAAGGTCAGTAAAATGGAACTGTCGCACCAGGAAATCCCTCTTCAATGATTATGAGTCATCTCGCATGCTCTTTCTTTTCCAAAGTTAATGCACAAAGAAGTAGGTTTTTAAACAGAAATACAGAAAGGCCTCATACCAGTTTTAAAAGGATTCTCACTCTAAAATGCTTGAAAGACAAAGTAAGATTTTTGGCACTGCTGAATCCATGCAGACTCGTAATTACTGGAAAACAGCCATTCAGGTCAGTATTATATTGTTTAAAGGGAAAATTAATACAAGCATTTTGTTAACTAAAAATGTAATTAGGCCTCACCTACTTGTTATACATAATTTTTACTTGTTGTGCTTCTAAATTTTTGCTTATGGACCTTCAGGGCAGAGTGAGTTGACAGAACTCATCATTGGTTTTTATGGACCTGGTATTTTCAAGTTGAATGGTTCACTAACACTTAAACCATATTTTGGAAAACAATGTAGCAAATATAGACATGGAAATTGGGGATAAATAATTTAGCAAGCCATGGTATCTCCAGTTTTTTGCATCTCAGATCCATAAAGAGTTGTGTCTATGATGAGTGTTTTATGATCCTGTTTCCTTTTGGAGCATTACTCATAATGCAAAAGTTCAAGTCTTCACTATAAAAAACAAACTCATAAGAACCAGAACTGCTCACTGAAGAAAAATATATGCTGGGCCATAGACACTCATGTTCTTAGTACTAAATCAGGGCATGATCCTGATCTCAGTGCCACATAAGGAAAATAGGCTTGAATAGAGATCATTTAAAATAAAAGAAATTAATTTCTGGTCCACTTAAAGAAAAAATTACCTATGACTAGAAATGCAGGAATGTCAGAGTACAGTGGTTAATCAGATCGCGATTCACTTTTTTGAAAAACAAACCAAGTAATTGCTGTACAACCAGTGAAATCGTAGGCTCAAGTTAGTTAAACTCCCTATAATTGCAACTGTATTTTCACCTGTGCCTCGTGGGCAGTGAGCTAGATGACCTGGGAGTTTTCCAAAGAAGAATCAAAAAACTCAGCATTAGTTGTCCCTCTGTTGGGTGCCTCTGCTGTTCCACTGACAGCAAGGAAAGCAGCAGCACATGAGAACCATCTGTGCTGAGCATGGGTAGCAACTCCCATCCCTGAGTTGCTTCCTCTGCCAGCAAAACACTGACACAGGGCAGCTGGATTCATCTCCTGGAATTCTTCTTCCTTTTGACATCCACTGGCTGCTCTCCACTGGGGTCACACTCTGTTCTCTGCCCAGGGCTGCTCAATTCCTCTCTTCTCCAAGGCGTGTTTGCAGGTAACCCAAGCTCTCCCATGAACAGTGGTTGGGCTGACTCAGGCAAGATGCATCAGAAAAGCCAAAAAGTGCTATCTGGGTGCTACAACCCTGTAACTGTTTTAACTGTAAACTGTGGGGTTTACCCACCTGCAAAACTAAATGTGCCAGGTCTGAGCAGACACGGAGAGCAGATTTAGCTCACAAGGAGAAATATCACGAGAACAGTGTTAGCAACTCTGCCTATTTTAACAGCTTAGAAAGGCCATTTCATTCTTGTACCAAACTTCCACTGCTCTTCTGGTACTGGTCAAGACATTTTATCTGATTATTCTTCTGTGAGGCTTAATTTGTACAGCTGGCTATTTTTAAATGGCACATACTTCTGCAAGGCAAGAAGGGAAATTAAGGAAGAAAATTATCCCATAATGTTCCTTTCTATTTAGTTAATAGCCTCCACATGTATTATTTTATTACAGATAATTCTAACAAGTAATTTAGCAGGTTGCACTGACAATGCGTCCTGCCACTCTGCCAGACACAGCAGCCCAAATGCCCTGCCAAAAGCTGGTGACAGCAGAATTTCTCCAGGGGGGCAGATCCATCCAAAGGAGGGTAGGGAAAGACAAGCAGGAGCCCTCTGAGAAATCAGGAATCATCTGCCAGGCAAAGCCACTAAGAAAACAAAGAGGGAAGGCAGCCAAGGATGAGGGGGAAGGCAGGGCCAGGCTGGGCAGTGCCCACAGCCCTCCCACAGCAGAGGAGAGGACGAGGGGCAATGTATGAGCTGCTGACAGTGCCCCCTCACATGACACAAACAGCCACAATAAGTACAGGCTTACTTACAAGCTAGAGGAAAAAAAATCTTCTATAACCACACCAAGAAGTTATTACTTCTTTTCTTCTTCCACATCTGATGATTTTTTTGCATCATTGAAGGAGACATACAAAACAGCACAAGGGGCAATATCCCAAATTCGTCCTGGGGCTCTATGCTTTCAGGCTGTGCTCTGAGTAGGAAGACAAGGAGAAAATAATAGGTGGTAGATGCAGAGCCAGAGTAGGCACAGCAAAAAGCATCAGTGAAGGATTGGAAAAAGCCTATCAGAAAGCAAACCTGGGAATCTGGATCACTTGGAAATCTGAGGAGGATGGTGGTAGCTTTTTGAGCCTGTTCATTTGGCTTCCTGGATGAACTTTTTCATCTTCCAGTCATTAACTGAATCCTGATTTATCTTGTACAATATCAAGCTCTGGAATTCAGCATTCCCACAGTAGACCCATAGAAAAGGCTTTATATGTCTAGTGAGTAAAAGGCTTTGCATATCAATATGATGACTGAAAGGACATCAGACAGCAGCAGGGTATTTGCATATGTACAGCCACTAAAATTAGCTATTTTTCCATTTTATCCCTGCGACAGGCTAAGACCAACCCAACCATCTGGCCAAACTCAACACTGGAAACTGCCTAGCAATATAGGCATAGAACGGGAGGCCACACACATCACAGTCTGTGGTGTGTCTGCCAGGAGGGTGCAGGAGAACAATTTCACACAGGTAACACCCTCAGACAAACTGTAATTCACAGGCAGTGACATTTGGCAGGTGATAGGTTTGGTGTCACCAGTCGGGGACATTGTTACTCCATGGACAAGAACCATGGCCCAAAGTGCACACTCCGAAGGCCTCTCACTGAAGGGCTCCCAGAAATTCAGCTCACTTTGTCCGCAAGGGTCTAAGGATCACTCAAGATCAAAACAGTCATTCTTCCAGAGGTGTGGGGCTGGTGGTGAGGGTGCTCAATCCCAGGAAGTCTCCTTGGGCAGCACCCAAGCCCCAAAGGATGGGCTTCCCACCACATCCTGCTCCAAGGAAAACTGCACAAAAAAGAGGGCTATAACCCGGTCTGGTCAGGGCTTGTGGACATACATGGTAATGGTCCAGAAGTTTCTCTGGACTGAGGCCTCTTATTACCTGAGGACCCTCTGTCCTGGCCAAGGGGTCCTGCCCTTCTCATCCCCCCTAGGAAGGCAGGGTTGGGATCATGGTGCACATGGCTCAGATGTGGAGTGGGGCTGTGAGGAAAAATGTGAAAGGATGTGAAAGGGCATGAAAGGCTGGCAGCCACCTCAAACCAGCCAGGGAATGGGGTGGGATCCCCCTGACACAGCCTGTCGTACCACCAGTGACAGTGGAACCCAGAAGCTGTATTCAGTGTTAGCCCAGAAATACAGAAGTCACAGCATATATTTCTACTACTGAGAATATTCTTTTGTACGTTAAGATGGGCTTTTCATACACAGCTGTTCAAGAAAACCTTTTCTCTCCTCTCTGTCTGCAGCCTGAGCAAAAGACATAGCCAAGTTTGCTCACAGCATGGATAACAGCAGTGGTCCTGTTCTTCTCCTTACCTTGCTCCTGCTGCAGAACACGAGCAGCCCCAAAGCCTCCTCCCCTCCTGCTAGCTATGAGATGGGAGAACCTCCAGCCCCAGGAGCCGGCCCCAGCAGGAGCCACTCTCTGGTAGAGTATGGGCTGAGGCCGGGGGAAATCGCAGCTGCCAGCGTGGTTTGGGGAGTGCTGTGGCTGATCTCCGTCTTGGGAAACTTCCTCGTTTGCTTAGTGATCCACAGGAGCAGGAGGACACAGTCCACCACCAACTACTCTGTGGTGTCCATGGCCTGTGCCGACCTCGTGAGCAGCGTGGGGAGCGCACCCTTCCTGCTGCTGCAGCTGAGCTCTGGGCGGTGGATGCTGGGCAGTGGGGTGTGCCAGCTGGTCAGGTACATCCAGTACCTCACGCCTGGGGTCCAGATCTACGTGCTGCTCGCCATCAGCGTGGATCGATTCTACACCATTGTCTACCCCCTGAGCTTCAAAGTGTCCAGGGGGAAATCCAAAAAGTTAATTTTGGCCTCCTGGCTCTGTGGTGCTCTGTTTGCATCACCGGCCTGTTTTCTCTACAGCTCCAACAGCAATCACCACTGCAACTTTTTTCTCCCCAGTTCTTGGCAAGGATCTGCCTACAGTATCATCCACTTCCTCCTGGTGTTTATGATCCCATCCCTCTTCATTATCCTTTTTTACCAGAAAGTCATTAAGTACATCTGGAGAATAGGCACTGATGGAATGACTGTCAGGAGAACAACAAATATTGTTCCAAGAACAAAAGTGAAAACCATCAAGATGTTCTTAATGTTAAACTCGATGTTTCTCCTGTCCTGGCTGCCTTTCTTCATGGTACAGGTGTGGCACCCACAGGAAACAGACTACAGAAAGAGCTCCTTGCTTTTCCTGGCCATCACCTGGATCTCTTTTAGTTCCTCAGCCTCTAAGCCAATCCTCTTCTACATCTATAATGCAAACTTCAGAAGAGGGATGAAAGAAACTTTTTGCATGTCTGCCATGAAATGCTACAGAAGCAATGCATACACTATCACCACCAGTTCCAGGATAGCAAAAAAAAATCATGTCGGTATTGCAGATATTCCAGCTACAGCCAAAACTGTCACCAAAGACTCCACCTATGATGCTTTTAACAGAGAAGCCAAGGAAAGAAAGCTTGCCTGGCCTATTTCATCCAATCCCCCAAATACGTTTGTCTAGTAGGCTGCATTGTTTTGAAAAGTTACTCTGTATCCCCAGAAGAAGGAATTTTCTCTCCTTTGGTACCAATGTATAGCTATGTATTTTTAACCCAGCTTTTT